>JAJEKV010000065.1:1063476-1115019 GCA_021234155.1 Isoetes taiwanensis | reverse complement strand
GCCCAGTTACGTATTGCTTATCATGCATTTTCAACCTCCAAAGATGAAGGACCTCATTGAAGAAAGCCCTGTAAAAATGTTCATTACGCGTGAAACATAGAAATATCCGGACAATTGAAAATCAGAAGAAAGTAAAATGATGGCAAGCTTAATCCACTGTGCTAACCATTCATGTGTAACTATAAGCTACCTTGTCGTGAAACTCATGAAGATATTACCATGATAATTGTCGATATCTGACGATAGATATCATAGCGCAGTAATTGGCGTCCCACCTACGGAAAGGATGCATTTATCGGATAAAGGGCGCAGCCCGCGCCCGCCATGTCGACGGCGATAAGTAGTCGAATCGCATCACCTTAGCCGCAGAATCATTCAAATTTCTTCCCATTCAACTTTTTCTGATGGTGGGATAGTGGTCACCATGGTGTGGTGGACGTGAGTGAGAATTAGGGTTCGGCGTAAAAGAGGAGTAAAAACAACCCGCCAAACTAGCTAGGCCCCGAAGTCTTCGGACGACGCTCACAATGCCTCTACCTGCAACTCCGTGAGGAATTAGGCTCCCGTTACCGAGAGGAAGCATGAGAGATGCCTACCACATCTGGCTAAGGCAAAGAAGCGCCGCTAAATTACCCAATCTGGAGTATCGAGGTAGTGACAATAAATAACAACCACGCTTGCCTGTAATTAATGAAAGATAATCTTAAAATCCTTATCCAGGATCCATCGGAGGGCAAGTCCAAAGGCTAGCAGCCGCTGTAACGAAGCCCAATAGCATATATGTTGCCTCAAGTAGCCTCAAAAGCTCGTAGACGATCTCGGGAAAGCCAGCTCAAGGATTCTAAACTACTTCAGAGAATACTTGAATTTCATGCTTTTTAAACATGAAATATTCCTCATTAGGGCCACAAATAAAACATACAATAGACCCATAAACATGCATATAACAATGCCAACAATAACATAGAAGTCATACATAATGTACAGATAAGGTTGTACAGACGATCGTACAACCCTTTTTTAAGCCACAAGCTCTTTTCGGCTTTCAGGATACGGTTTTTTAGAAAAGTTTCAGTAATACTCTGAAGCCTTCTATTTGTAATTTGAATATCTAAAGATAAATAAATGTGTTTCTTTGTGCCAGACGCTTTTCACTAAGGTTTTCCATGATTTCTCTGATGTATTCAAATGATGTACTAATAAGCAAGACATCTGTATAGAGTGCACCCATTTCCTTTTGCTATCAGTTTTTAGCCTTTTTTTCAATGGTCAATAACCAATGGCCTGCCACAACAAAGCCCTTTTTTGTATGTAGGGCGATAATGTAAGTACATGAAGTGGCCATTGATTTTAGCCTTTTTTCAATGGTCAATAAACTCACGTCGCCAACAAAGCCCTCTTTTATGTAGTACGGTACGCTTGAAGTACACATGTAGTGCACTTTCCGTTTCACCTGTTATTTCCTTATCGTGAACTTTTGATCCAGCTCGCTTGAGATGATTTTGATATGCTTGGAAAGCTCTCTCCGAGATCTTTTGATAGTGTGTGATATGGATATTTTCTAATAGTTATTTTATGACGAAAACAGCAATTTTTCGGCCGGGTTTGGTAGGCTTCACATCCTACCACCGACACATGATTGCGCTTATTGGATATTGTTTTATGGCTCATTCAATGAAGCTTGCAAAAAATTACCATGTATTTTAGATTTTTGAGGCGCTTATTAAGCAAATCTGGGCTTCTAGATCCTTGTGCTAACAAGGCAGTGCTTCCATTTTGGTTTCTCACTACAAGAATCCATGGAGGCCAAAGGTCGGCCGGTTAAATTCCAAATTTCTGAAAAATATTTGTGTATGGGTGTTGCAAACTTTATGACTTTCTAATAATGGGACCCAATCGCTCTATCTTTATGGTAACTTACTTATGTTCCCATTTGTTTTGACAGATCAAATTCAAAAAGCTACGGTGATGAAAGCCTCAAATGAATTCTCAGTTTCGTTTGAATTCTATTTTATTTCAGGCTCTTTATTTTCTCGTCTCTTCACTCTTTAATGTGCATCTCATGATTTGGATCTTTTACTATGACTTATCTCATACGTTTAATGTTTAGGACTAGAATTGGCAAGAGCTTTGAAACATATATAATTTTAAGTATGTTGTAATGAGTAAGTGTCTACACTTTGCTTAAAGCCGCTTTCAAATTAAATTTTTATTATCAAGCAAATGCTACTTATGTAGCTTCACATCCCACTGAGTTTTAAAATGGCTGGACTCAAAGGCCCTAATGCTAAAGCAAAACATTACATTTGCACTATTGAAACTTCATGTCATTAAGATTAAATTGTTTGATTCAAAGTTGTTAGTGTTAAAATAAAGCACAAGGATATGCCGGGTTCAATCTCTGACATGACTCCAATCAAATTTTAACAAATGTTCTTATTCCATTGATAACTCTTCTAAATTACTTTAATAACCTCGTTGACCTTTTCGAGGCTCCACAATTGCTATATATATCATTTTTGTTGTTATATGTTGTCCATCTCTCAAGGCCCCCAAGGCAAAAACAATGTTACAACACAAACCATTACATATAAAACACTTTAAATTAAATTTTCAACACAAAACCATTAACATCCAAATATATAAAATTAAAACATGAAAGGTTGCTCACATCGGGCTACAAATAAAATATACAAATAGACCTATAAAATATGCATGTACAAAATAGCCAACGATATAGAAGATACATAATGCATGAGATAAGGTTTGCAATAGATAATTTGACAACTTTTTATGATTGATTTTTGGCTTTCAGGGCATGGTTTTTAGGAAGTTTCAGCCAAGACTCTCAAATTTCTATTTGTGATTCAAACTATTAGAAAATGCTTTCTGAATTCCCAAGCATCGGATCTAGCCAGATTCATCTGGGTGATTCCTTCTGATTTTTGTGCAAAGTATATATGGCTGACGCCAGTCCTGCCATCCGGGTTTGCCTTGCGCGCTTATACCTTATAGGCAAGTTCTGCTACAATTTTGTGTTCTCATATTATGCTCACTTTGCAACACAAACCTAGACTTCATTTTGAGTCCGCAATGCATGAAGGGCACTACATCATTACACAGTAACACCACAAGAAATTTTTTTTAGACTGCCCATGTCCTTGAAGGTGACGGCCAAAGTCAAGCACTTCACATGCCCACCGTCTCGAGATTCGAGCATCGCAGAACTACTACAACTACAGATATGCATGTTGCCGAATTGCGTTATCGTTTATCCTCAAAGCCCCAAAATATCCAACATGACCCATCGACCGGTATCGAAGCAAATGAGTGATACATCTAAAGGCATGGTGAGCTTTTGTCCATAAGATATCTTTTCGCAGAGTAATCTTCATCTAGTACTTCCTAGAGGGCTAAGTATTTTGATCTCGCCATATCCAGTTTACCTGGTATTAGGCCAGATTATTCCGAGAATTTGCGATTCATCAGGAGCCCCTAGGTTTCATCAGCATCATATATTCCATCGCCATCCAATAGTTTTAGGTGCATGTATTTTTTTGGCATCCAATGGTTAAGTTTAAAAAATAACAAAAAGATTGCACTTAAACGATAAGGTTATATGTAGAACTTTGCCTATCAATAAACTTCCAATATTGAGTTTCATATTGCGGGAGGGCTTTTAACGCATGGTTGGGACTATGATTCCTGGCATGTATTGTAGGCAATGCCATGTTTGAGCAGCTTAATTGCACTTAAAGATCAAAATCCCATTTTTTGAATATTTTGGATGGGCTTTTTTTGCAATGGTTCAAAGAAAGAAAAATGTTGCAATCTTAGAATCAAGTAGGTGTAGATACCGTGTTTTGCCAACGCCGAAAGGATCGGTTTGTAGTTTTGGCAAATGATGAGTGCAAGTAAGTGGGGGTTTGTGTCTAAATTTGTTGTATAACTGAATTGCAAGTAAATTTGTTGTATAACTGAATTGCAAGTAGACATAGAATTGCAATTAACTTGAAGACATTTCAAAAAAAGAAAACATGTAGAAATGGTTAATGTCGAAGCCTAACCAAAACTTACGTTTAAAAATATAACAAAAAGGTTGCACTTAGGACATATGTCGAACTCCGCTCCACAAACAAAGGAAACACTCAAAGATTTAAACATTGACCGTTCCGTGGACGTTAAAAATTTTTTCTTCCTTAAGGAACTTTTGTGGAGGACCTAGCTGGTGTCGAAGGAAACATAATCGCTGTCCGTGGACTGAACCCACGACCACGTGGTTAAAAGCCACGCGCCTCTACCAAACTGAGCTTGTGCATCACAGATACAATTTTACATGTATTAATTAATTCATGAATAAACATAGGAATATCACCAGATTTTGTTGTCTGCTGCATGCACCATTTTGAGTTCATGGACTGCCGAGATCCATCCACAATATGGTAAGCCAAACATGCTTGGAGAATGTTTCAAAACGTTTTCCTTTCTGTGCAGTTCTGTCTTACTCCTGCGGAAACTTCTTGTAATGTTGTTCATATGTTAATCAGAAAAGTATTTCATGGATTTCTGTTCCATTCAGCTTCGAGCCCAAAATTTTGCATTGTTGGTGTATTTGTTGTCCAGTTATCGAATGACAAACTGATTATTGCTGGTGCCGGAAATCATTATGTCATCAGACTGCAGCGAACTAGAAGCTAGCATGATGATCTTGCTCCTAAGCATCCACGAGGTCATTTACATATCGTGATGTTTATGCTTTTTCTTAACTATGATTTAGTAGGGAGATCAATTTAATCAAAAGCTGACCGCTTTGTTGAAATAAAAGCAGTAGTTGATGCATGACCACCGAAGGTGTGCTACAGCTCTCCCATCAGTACACTAGTATGACCTATGAGATTTGGAAGCCTCTAACCTTAGATGCTAGATAGCCGAGATGGATAGGGAACATTCTAATTTGGATCAAAGAACTGCGAGGAGTACCAATAATGGTAGTCCAGATCAAAGTACACTCTTAATGGTAATTTCTGACTACGCTTCATTTCTTTCTGCTGTGGCTTTGCATCTGCAAAATTGGGAGGAAGCTAATATTAAGTGGAAAGTCAATCATGGATTGGTAGGTGAACATTTTCATTATAAACACAGTTCAGATGCTGAATAAGATTTCTGATATATGTGAGAGGAAGCTTGGGGTTGTGCATAGGTATGCCTTTTCCTATTCATTACCAGTCTAGATGCCAATGCAGAAAATTTGACCTGACCTATATGTGCAGAAGGATCGTTTCCATTGATCTGACATTAAAATTACTGGAGGCAAAATTACGAAGTGTGGATGGTATAAAGGAAGAATTGTTAGCTCCCAAATCTCCTTCAACCATTCCAGTATCAGAAGATGCTAGCCTGATTGTGAGGTGGGCGGCGGCAAGGAAATTTCTAGAGTAAATATATTTCTATATGGTGGATGAAGATATATGCAAATTATACATAAGTTTGATCAAGCATGCAATGATTATCATGGCTGACCCATGTATGCAGTGAGTCTCAACTATCAGACTCTACAACAAGCGGAAGCAAGGACGAGATTAGAGGGGCTCCAGATGCGTCTATTTGTCTGGAGCAACAATTTCCAAAGGTAGGTGATTTTACCTGGTATGTGTCCAGATGCGTAGTAAGAAAAATTAGGGGTTCAGCTTAGATATTTTATAGAAGAAGAACGCACCACACATTTATGGAGACACAATTTGAGTTTGCTCTGAATTCAGATGTGCCTAAACATTACGGCCACAGAATAGTAAGCTAGTTAAGATTTTAGAATAGAGAATTGAATGTTGATGTGGCTGAAGTGATAGTGTATTCATTCCTTATGCGGTGCTCCTTATTCAGTGTTGAGTATAAATATAAAACAAGTTGATTAATTCACGAAACATACATAGCTGCGGACCTGCTAGCTATCGGTTTTCGAATTTGCTACTGCTAAGCATATGATTGATCTAGACATGCAGAGGACACTTGGCTCAAAGAACAGGGAAACAGCAAGCTGGCGGCTGAAGAAAAGGCAAATCCAGAAACTTGAGAAAGGATGTTTTGAGTTTTGTCTAGCCGCTAAGAGCTTGCAAAAATTGCGCAATTTGATTCTCCTGGAATGGGCAATACAAATAATAGATCGTTCAATGGTGGTTGCCAACAAATGTGATAACAACAAATGGAAAGAAAGAAAGATATATCAAGGGCTGTGGAAGATCGCTTGTGTCTATGAGACCAATTATTACATCAATTCATATACAGCTATCTAAAGATGTGCACAAATAAAATACTTAACTGAAACATTGGAAAGTAAGAAGCTTAAGAATTTTATATAGCTGCTGCTGCAAAGAATGAGGTGATGTCGGCCTTGTTTTCTCATGTTTTTTCTTTGCTACCCATTTTATTTTCTAGAAACTTTCATTGATGCCCATTAGGGATGGGAAGAGAACATGACTTCCACTTGTTGCTGTTATCAACCCCGATGAGAAAGAAGTAATTGGCTTTTGACTTGGTAAACAAAGTAGGGCATAACTTCCGTTTGTTATCATTATCACCTCCAATGAGAAAGAGAGTGATCTGAGGGTCATTTTCCTGTACCCCCAGCCTGCTCCTTCAACAGCTTTCTTCTATGTACGATCATTTGGTGAAGGAAAAGAGCTATGCATTTCTGGTCCTCATATCTGATCAGTTTTGAGAGGGAGTTCATAATAGACTGGACATGTAAAGATGAAATGTGCCTCAGACTCAATTACATTCGTCTGACACAATCTGCAGATCCTCTTTGAGTGTTCGACCTTGGGATTGATACTCAGATTAAAGGAAGTATATTTTTGAATTCATCAGAAGCAAAAACATTCTGGATGAAGTATAAGAGAGACTTTCCCAAGGTATCTTTGAACTTACATGCTGGGAGGATTTGGAAGGATTTAAATTTATTCCTGACTTCCAGCGCTTGAAAATGCTAATGAAAAGAAGCCAACATTATCAAACACAGAAAACAAATGGTTAGCAAGCAAACGAATCAGATTTTGCTGTTAATAAGAATAATCTATTTGGACCTGAACTGCTTGAAGACCCAACTTTAAAGCCCTAATGGTGGTAAGACTTCATTGGAAATATGCCCTTTTATGTTATTGAGCTCGATTTTGCCATGCAGAATACGCCTAGCTTCAATGTTAGCATGTCTACTTCACAGGTAAGGGACGATTCTAGATATTCGAAGTTCGTTCGGATGTTACAAGTTGGGGTTCTAGAGCAGGTCATGCACATTTTCTGCGTATAATGCTTAAGCAACATTGGTTGTGGCTTTCTCAGTATTGCATCTAACTAAGGGTGTGTTGGTCTTCAGGCAGTCAAGCTACAAATGTCACTTGAAGGTTATGACCCGGCTGAATTTGATGAAGTAAAGTCAATAGTACATGGCTAATCCATCATTGCCATCAACTTATTCATCTGTATCTCTTGGTTCAAGGTGTTGAAATATGCCAAGTTCCCCTGAATACATCAATTCTTTTAGTACACATTCTACAAACAAATCTTCCTCTAATGCATTACACGACGTCTACTCTTTTGGAATTGCTCAACATCTCTGATTGCTTTCTATCTGCTGGTTTTATCAATTTGTTTTTCCCTAACTCTCTTCCCTTTTCTGTTCTTCTGAGAAATGTATGTTCAGCTTTTGGTTTAGGCACATGGTACGTCTTTCAACCAACCTTCGAGCTTTTTCTCAAATGTAGGTACGGGTAAACCACAATACAAATATGAGTCCTATTGCTGTTTGTTGTGGAGCTTGCAATTTATTTTAGAAGGAAATATGATGAATTTAGTAATAAACTAGAAAAGCGCCTAGCATTGAACTTGGAAGGATATTGGGGTAGATATTGGGTGGCAACCCTGGGGTTTTTGCTCAGTCAATTATTTTTGGGAACTTTAACAGGCCTTCACACATATATTAAAAACTCAAAAGTTACAACACTTCAAAGAACAATTAAATGAGATGGAGATAAGATC
Source organism: Isoetes taiwanensis (assembly GCA_021234155.1). Classification (NCBI taxonomy): domain Eukaryota; kingdom Viridiplantae; phylum Streptophyta; class Lycopodiopsida; order Isoetales; family Isoetaceae; genus Isoetes; species Isoetes taiwanensis. The sequence continues at coordinate 1,106,988 of JAJEKV010000065.1, read as the reverse complement.
TCTAAATTTCATCTTTATCATCATCAAATAGTGTGGACACCAAATATTGATCATATAATATATCCTTAATCTCCCGAAGTGTAGGGGAAACGTTTTTGAAGACTAGGTGGCATTGAAGCCTTAAATAGTCCACGGTTAACGACGCTGTGAATATAAGACGCTTAGTTTCTAAATCTCTACTAAACGCCCGTAGGAGGGAACTAAGGAGAATTTGTTGACTATTGGTATGCAACAAAAAACGAGCTTGAGTCCATGCCCATGTGATAGGTCACACAAGACAAAGCAGTGTTCAATAGTCTCGGGCAACAACTTGCATAGGGGGGCAGAATGGACTGACTTGTGGCTTAAATGAATGGATCTGCATCACCGACCAGTGATGAATACGTTCCGCCGTGAGAAGCACCGGTGCGCTTGGGAATGATATTTTATCCCGTGACAGTACACATATGAAAAAATGTCTTCTTGCACCGCACGCCCAATGAGAAGATGGAGGCAAAGGGGAAGCATACATCAAGTCTCAGAGCAAAGGTCGTAACCAAGTCCTACTCGTGAAACCGCCTCCCGCTGGTCGTATAAGAGGGGATGCTATTTCAATGGCCACATTCCCATACATGTAAGTCCTGCAAAGTCAGATGATATTTTTCACGAAATGCTGACTAAGCGAGAAGTCGCTCATTGTAGTACCACGCATTATGCATGGAAATGCTACCACGCGGCCACCTCTTCTGAAGCAGAAGACGATCAAAGGGAAGCCACAAAAAGGGGAAAGAGATTTGCTTGCAATGTAGAGGGTCAATGGCCACCAAAGGCCTGACCATTTGCCAGACGTTCTATAAGCCTTTCAAAAAGGGCGATGCATGTAGGAATAAGAGAATCCATGGCAACTGAGGTTTAATTACAGGTTTGCCAAAAGCAACATAGTGCTCCAAAGATCGAATAACAAAGGCATGCATTTCACATGACTATACATACCCACAGGATTCATATCGAAACTTGAAAGAAGAACTTTGAGATCCGCATTACTACCTAAGCCACCATCCTTTAAGCATGCACTTTCCATGCAACTTTTACAAGCAACAGCTCCTACCTCATTGCTCTAACCGCACCCAAAAAAAAAAAAAGAAAAAGAAACAAGGTGTCATGACAGAGGGTTGCCCCCTCCGCCTTTGAGGGTAAAGTGGCTTAAATGAAACCAATACTGCGGTGATTTGAGAGGCTGTTCCGGTTTAGGTCCCAATCCATATATAAGCCGGAAGCAGGCTTAACTTAGCTTCTGTGTGGTAGAGATAGAGAGGTTATTTTGCAAATATTAGTTCGCGGGTAAAGGTAGAAATCGTTGCCGTCGAACATGAACGGGAGAGGAAAAGGAAGCAACATGAAGGCTCCGTGGGGAGATGATGGGAGTAAATAGAAGAGAGCACTTGGGGGTCCATGTTACCATGGATATTAAAAGCAATTAGAAAAGTGCCTACCGCTATCGGCTATCTCCGACGCATAAGTTCATGAACCAACAAAGACGATACAAGTGGAGGACATTGAACGCTTAAAAGTAAAAATTCAGGCTGAGTGTAATATTCAATGCTTTTCTACAAATGCAAAATTTAATGTATGGAAAAGGCAGCTGTAAGGCAAAAGAGCTGATTAGCATGATCTTACAAATAGCATATACAATGCAGTGCTTTCAATGTACACAACTGGGCCATTATTTGGCAAAAAGTGTTTCCTTTATGGCATTGCGGATATCATCTTGTTATTACCGGTAGGAGGGGAAATTTGATAATTGATGTTGTGTTTCTCGGATGTTGCTGCCGTAGTACAAGTTTACTTTGCCTATGCTTATGTTGTTACAGGGTAATATTAACCACGTGCAATAAGATAATGTTGATAATCATCCATATGACAACAAAGTGTATGCATAAGGCATTATGTGTGTAATATTTAGTAATTGAAACTTCACCGCCAAGTGCTTATGGTGCAAGGAATATGAGTTATGGTATTAATGCAATAACGCACTTCACCTATTTTTCAACATGGCATTTCACTACCATTTGCTTTTAACCGTGGTATACTTAAGGTTTATCCGCTTAGCTTCACATGAAAGAATCCTTGTTAAAGCTCCAATACCAAACGCAAAGAAAGGTAATGAAAACACGGGACTAGTTGGTTAATACTTCACGAAGTTGTGAATCATAGATATAAATGCTTAATCAAGGCAGCCTATTGGCTATGAATTCGAGCACTATATATCACCCACAAACAAGTGGTAGAAGAATCTCTGCTAAATTCAATAGTTGTGCACTATTATAAGTTATGTACAAATGTAATAGCAAAATGGGATCATCGATCCTTTCCTTCCAGACCTTCTTCACCCCGCGAAAAAGAATATTATGCAACCATGTTACTACCGTAAAGGTCGAGACAGACTCGGTGGCAAATACAAGAATCAAGGAAGAAGACAAAGTTCACCTCAACGAGTTCAACTCATGATTTGACTAACTGCATTAACCGTGATCAATAGCCTCAATGCATGCTTCTCGCTATCATTATCTACCGCTTCCCAACAATTTTATCTCCTATTATTAAGCAAACTAATACCTCAATGTGTAAATAATAACCAAATCGCGAAATGGGTGTGAAATTCAAAGAATCCTATTAGAGAAATCGTTTGAAGATACCATGATCGCTCGAAACCTCGGTTGCTCTTAGTAACGTGATACTTATCGCGCAAGAAGTATATGGTCCATCAGCTAGTCGCCCGTGCCTGAAAGGATAATCTACGCAAGACTCGTGATGTGGGCTTTTTATCTTGATCAGCCTCCGCATGCAAGTAGAACACTTTCATGCTATGCCCAAGAAAATAGGTGTTTTGGCAAAGTAAGAAAGCTGTAGAACCTTTTGGAATAAAAAGCCATGCCCGATGATCGTGGTAGGGGCGCGCACTGCACGAAATGTTTTATAACCTCCTCAGCCCATTTTTTTAAATTGAGTACAATCAATAAATTCATGATGCTGCATATGACGCATTGGCCAACAAAAAACGCAAGTGAAATAGAAAAACTTGTTCATGTGCATGGAGCATTTCTTAATTGAATATACCCTCCATGGTGGTTGATTGTAATTTTGTCACTTTAACCGATGAGACAAGCACAAACCTTGCACTAACGAGGTATGGACGGAAACAAAGGTTGTGAAAGCCAATCCAATCTTCAAAGGAAAAGGGTAAGCTTGGCATACCAGTATTGAAAAGCGTCCGTTCCGCTGGTGCGTCACCGGTTCCGTCTGTTTTCGTCGTTCCAACGCCCAGTGTCCCGCATAGTTCAAATGGCGGTGCTAAGACTTACAAGGCATTTGCACTCTTGCATGCGAGAAAAATAAGTAATCTGATTACCACAATGTTATGCAAGTGAAAGAACCTCAGGCAGCCTACAAATAATACCTTAGTTTTATCTCAGAACTCTTTGCCAAATAATGATATGCTCTCTAAATTCGTACAACACATGCACTTTAATTCAATAACCGTGAAATGCTAATTACCGGGTCCTCGATAGGCTAAGATTCTCACGATATGGGTGTATTTGAAATTTTAAGAGTTTAAAAGTTACCAAAAGTGCATACCAAAATCACTAAAATTGATCGCAAAGATGGCGTTCTTATTAAAATATATAGCATGCAACAAAGCATCTAAAAATTGAATAAAGTTCTATAAGTCAAGCACAATCCATAATACCGTCCTCCAACAATATGATTTTATAGCAACTTTACACAAAACGCACATTCACAACATATATCTATACCAGTCGGGTAAAACCACTGATTTGTCAAAAAGACAACATCATAGAGATGGGGAGCGCAAGACCCACTATCTACAACTTGAATGTCATAGTTTATGGAAAGCAGGTTCACTACAAATAGCTAAGATGAGACTTACCAGAAACACCAAGACATATTCACTTCAACAACATCAGTTCTACTAATGTGAGGCCTGTGATGGATTCTTTATAACGGCATTGGTATTTTAATTCGCAGCATTACATGATTTGGTAAGCATAAGCGCTTCTGGAAAAGTTTCTACCTCTACGGATTGGGACTCACCTTTTGGTTAAGTGGCCGGTATAAGAGCGTAAAAGACGGCGGTTGGATGCACACAATAATATGAGTTTGAGAGCGGCAAGGTGGATTGGAAGAGGGAGCGAGTCCATGTTGTGGGTCCGTATAATCCGTGACTTGAGCATTTATTGTAACTGCTAACTAAGAGAAGCAAGCAGTACTTTCGTAGACTAAGGATGTAATCAATCTAAAGATGTTACCTTTGAGCTAAGGAATCCAAGCATCGAGAGTAGTGGCGCTATCTTGTCATCATCCGACCGCATTCAAGTTCATGCAAGTGCGAGGTCGAAAATGCAGAGCGTGGAGGGTTAAGTTCTAGGGAGAGTATAAGAACTCGACATAGGCCATTAGATTGTTTTAGAGCAAGGTTGACAACAAACGACCAATTTACATGCTAGGAAGATCGTGGATATTCGTGATTAATCAAACAATGGCCTTTGCTACGCATTGTACCACCGGGATGACCTTCCATCCGTCTAAGTAGTCACCCGCGATAGCTTTCGTGATGGCACCCACCACAGGATAATCGCGAATTCTCTTAGCTACAACAACAGTAAGTGCATGGTGAACAAAAACATCGAGATCCACAAAGGTAACATGGTTATCAATTAAAATGGAGCTTCCTCTTGGGGCAGCCTTCCCTTGATTCTGTAATCCAATCAAAACCCACATGCAAACAACAAGAACCTTGCCAAAATTTCGACAAAGACATAAAATTTCGCTTCCAATAAAGGAAACGGTTTTTCTAAAACATCTTTATTCCGGCTAAGGCAACTTTCTTTGAGAACAAAACCCTAACAAGAGCAGAAACAGAGCCCATAGAATGAACTCGACAATACATACCTAAGCATGAGAATGGTCTTACATACCTCAGGTGCTATAGTCACAAGCACCGCCGCGAAGGGTTGAAGGGCATGTCAGCTCTATATGGAGGGCTGCCCGAGGAAAGGTGGAGGATGTCGCGAGCCCTCGAAAGCAAGGAGCTGAAGCACCGGGTTTCCTCGGTTTCCACAGCTTCCTCTAGCAACAGGGCAACCGAAAGATTTACGTACCTCTATGATGGGTTTTAGCAGCCATTGGCATATTCTGGGTATATATTGGCATATACCTAGCATATGCCACAAACCCACCTCAACAAGGGCTTGCCCCCTTAGGGACAACCCAAAAATACAAAGTTCCGAACGAGGGCAATGATCTTTTAAATTTGTGAGGAGGAGCTAGCAACACTGAAACCACATAGACATATGTACTATTGAGAACAAATTTAACCACGTTTATTCTTCCGACCATTGATAAAGAAGCATCTCTCCACCAAAGCAAGTGCCTCTAAAGACTGAGAATGACCTGATCGTATGCATGAGCTACTGAAATCTCCATTCCAAAAGGAACTCCAAGCAACTTGGTAGCAGTTTCCAGTGGAACAAAATTCCAAGGATTTTGAGACAAACAACCCAGGGCTGGACCATCTAGTGTCCAAATTGCACTACACTATCATAAGCTGCGAAAACTTTGAGGTATACTACTTTAACGCCTTGCTCAATGTATTACATGCCCCATACTTACGCCTACATTACACTAAAATATATCCGCCAAAGTGAAGCTAATCGCTCTTCAATGATTGAGATTTCTAATTTTCTTCTCAACTTTTCTCGCAGATATGCCTTCGCTTATAAAGCAAAGTAGTACCGGGCCTCCAATGAGAAATTACGTATTAACTCCTTAACTCAGATATATCTTCATCGTAACATATCCTAGTGGAGCTACACAAGGGCCGCCATCTATTCCCAACAAGACCGAAGAACTCAATGTGTATACCATATTCATACCCGCCACTTATCCTTGGTAATAAAATAGTGCGATCCGTGTTCACAGGAGAGGGAGCCTCGAATTTTGCCATTGCAAGCAGAAGAAGTAATGCCTGATCACCCTTCCGAAGGAAGTGTTTTGTCCTGGAAGAATGATGGAAATGCTATAATTAGAAACCGCCATTTTGTTCGGGGAGAAAGTGTGAGATATAGGACTCCATTCTTCATGCAAATAGGTAGACCTGAACTTTACTTTAGACGAACCGGAACGGATGAGACAAAGAACTCGCACCTATCACCCCTCTCAACACCTACAGTTTCTTTTTCAAAAAGCTCATATGGATGCCGCCTCGGGACACATTGAAGGCATAAACATTGATAATGCCTCATATATGTTCGTCTTGCTTCCACTTGATAGTGGATCACCTACCAACTTATCCCTTTGTCAGAAATCACTTTGGTGTCCACCACGATGAAAGTCTCGATTGAATCCGTAAACGCCATGCGGTGATCTAAGAAGTCACACCCATATGATTTAACAAACCAACAAAACCTCCATGACATTTGTGCTCTTATAAACATAGAATCTGTGGAGTGAGCCTCCTAACTACATGTGCAACCCTAGATCTTTTTACAGAAGAGGACTTAAGTCCTCTTACATTTTAACAAAGAATATTCATGGCAAGGGAGTTGGATCTAGTATACCTTTTTTCTTTCGTCTTTTTGAAGCTTTTTGCACACCTTGAGGCATGCCATTATACAGGAGCACCACCAATTGATCAACACGCTACATCACTGCATCACCATCAAGAGAAATATTTGAAACAGATGTTGAGGCGCCATCATCAACCGCATATGCGGGAGGTAGACTTGCATCTTCAACCTCATCAGCCAATCTGAATTGTTGATTGTGTTTATGTAAAGCTGGAGATCCAGCAGCCACAAGCTGGTTTGGTTGCACAGCTATGCTAGTATTCGAGATACATTCCTACCCAAGGCTTTGTCAAGATTGTAGAAGGGGCACCCAGTTGAAGGTTACGTGTTGTGTTGCAGAATAGCCGGACTTGTTCCTCCAGGGATATTTTCAATAATTAAAGCAGTTTTGAGAGGTCAAAACTCAGACGCTTTTGGTTTTGGCACTGCCAAACCTTGCTTCCCAATCCTTTCCACCTCTCCTTACAGAATTGTTTAACACATTGTGTAGTACATGTATTGAATTAACACCATTGGGTATATTTACTCTTAAACCGTATAGCATGTCTCTAATCTTTCTATTTTATATACTCCAGCTTGTGCACATCCCATAAACGAGGATCGCTATCTACGGCCCAAAAGAAAGTATAACTCGTGAATATGTCCATCTAACAGCTCTCCATTTCTGAAGTTACCTCTCATATGAATATGTATCCAAACCAAAAAGGGTATCAAGGAGGATTTTATTAAAAGTGTAGGATGTAATGGTGTATGATGTCATAATTTTTTGGAAAAATTCCAAATATACGCCTAAAGTTAGGCATATTTCCAGATTTACCCTCATAGTTTTCATAATTCCAAAAATACCCCTACTTAACTATGATTTAGTTAGTTGACCAAAATTTTCAATTTAAAAATGATGTTGCAGTAGTAATTGCGCCCAAATTTGAAGCGGAGTTGTGGTCATCAATGATCTAACATCCGTTTCGACTTGTTGAAGATGTGCAAACGGAGCTTAAATTGTGAGAATCAAGTATCTCGGTACATTCACTAAACCTTCTTCTGAAGCTTTAAATGCTTATCTAAGTCAGAAAATGAAGAAGAGGTCGAATCTTTCATAAAATGTACATTGCTTCCATGGAATTTGAGGATGAGTAGAGTTCATTGAAATGGAATCTAATAAGCTCACAAACTATCATGACATTATAGTTCGTTGACGATTTGAAGGATTAGGACCTGAAATTGATGAATTCAATGGAGCTTCGAGTCGGATCTATCCCCGACCAAATGAAAAGAGGTTCATGGTCTCCTATAAGAAAAGCTAAGGAAATTTGAGGTAGCTTTGAATTGTTTCCTTTGGTGGCTCCAGATGTGTGGATTGTAATTTGTTAAACTGTACTAATTCATTGAATTAGTTGCTAGGGGTATTTTAGGAATTATGAAAAATTATGAGAGTAAATTTGAAAACATGCCTAACCTAGGGTATATTTGAATTTTCCTAATTTTTAGGGCCTTAGACAACGCTAAGTTTATTGGCTAGTTACTATTCTAGATACGCATCAATCCCACGATATCTTAACTACAAATTATGTATACAGATGACATAAAACAAGGTCACAATCATTTCTTCATTAACTCAATTCCAGGGAGATTTGTGTAACTCTTTGCAGACTCTGATGTTTCTATAATATGAGGGTCCTTAGTGATGTGTGCTAGCATTGCACCTATAGATTATAGGGTATCCAATCTAAGAGCATGCATATGGATTCGAAGTAAAAAATAATGAAAACAATTTAATTCAGATACCATGCTATATTTTGCATAGCCTCCATGTTAAAATAAAACATTGTCCAACTAGTGGGACCCCTAAATTTCTGAATCCCATCCAAACTTTAGATTCAACATAGATTGCTAGAGATGTTTGCGGAATAAGATACAATTATCAACTAAGCATAATACAAAAAGGATTGTGTTCTGGTAACATAACCCTCGCCAAGGCCACAAGAGTATCAACTCTTTGCAAATATATATATAAGAAAAATCTTAGTAGTTATAAATGGAATGTAAAGAACCCTCAGGTTCATAACTTTGCTTGTTTATCCTTCAATCATATTTGCGGTTTGTCGGCAACCAATTACCAACATCAAAAGATGGTTGTATCTATGGCAAATGTTTGTGAGATGTAATAATATTGAGAGCATAAAAATGTTGTCTTCATGATACTACATCACTAAATGGTTGTCACACTATCTCGATGGTTTATATCTCCTCATCGATATCATTGGTGAACCATGAAATCATAGTCTTTGAATAATTTATAACCAAAAAACTTTAAGTTTTCTCTATGGTTTGAGCTCCACACTGATTATTATCTATATTCGAATTTCTTCAAATATACCATATATGCATATGTCATTATATTGTGAATCCATCTTATCAGTGATTCGAACGATGTATACTGATACAAATTTTAACATTTTGATTAAATGGTTATGCAAATTCTGTAAATATGTATTCCAAGGTAAAAATCTGGATGCCTAAATTTTAAGGCCCAAATCGCGGTTATTTTATATGTTGCCTTAAACCGCCCCTCGAATGACCCAGCATCCATCTAGTAATACAAATGTTATTATACAAATGATCGATGCCTATAAGGATTTTCTGTGCACGCTGATATGGCTATATGACTCCAAACCATGCAAAAGTGGATGCAAAATAAATTTTGAGAGATGAGACCATCCAAAAAGCAAATAAACATTATAAGGGTTTGATAGTCCCTGCGGTCATCAGACATGCCTGGCCATTTTGATAGGTATCGATCAGGCCAACAAGCCTATTATGCTAGTTCATATACTGTGATAAGTTCCCTCTCAATCGTGGAAATGATCCGTTGAGTATAGCGCAAAATCATGATCCGAATCTAAACATTATTTCTTAAGAACCGCGAATAAGACCCACTTCTTTCTTAACTCTTGTCTCAAACTTTTCTGTATTTATGCTCTTTTGCCTCTTTATCCTCGATGTCCGGACATCTAAATAACATACCAATCGTAGGGTTCTTCAAATATTCTGCCAGATATGTGGAAAAGCTGAGGCAGATTCTTAAATTTGAGCAATTCCATCGGATTCTGCAACTGAGATTATATAAATTTTCCCTCCCTCAATCCTTTTGCATGGGATCCGATTGAGAATTTGAGCAATTCCATGGATCCAAGCAAATTCCATGAATCCAATCAAATTCCATGGATTCGAGCAAATTGTTGATTTGCTCAGAATTCTTGAATTTGAGCAATTCCATCGGATTTGAGCAACCGGAGCACTTCACTGTATAAATAGGGAAATGGCGGCATCAAATGCCATTCCCCTACAAATGTAGGAAGTCGGGAACCAGTTTTAGGCATAGATTTTATGTAGTTTACAAAGATCCGCGATGGCTAGCTGTGATTTTATGAGTTTGGCGCAGAGATCCTACAGGATTTAAGCAATGTGATTTGGTGGAATTTTAGCCTCTAGATTTCTATGTTTGAGCAATGCATCAGCCAAGTTTGAGCGGTGTATAAACACGTATTCAATAATCTTCTTTGCATAAAAGAAGACGATCTACTACCATTTTCGGTACCAAACTAATCGCCGCTTTCCACACTTGATCTCGGCTGGGTGGATTCATTCAGATAGATTTTCTGCCGCTTTTGCATAGTTGGTGGAGTCAAAGAAACTAGCACTCATCCCACTTCTTACCTAATCTCTTACCCCTTCTAACTATTCACGGATGAGCCGGAATGGAGCAACTCAACTTCCATTCCATGTTATTGTGGAGCGCTGTGTGTCGAAGATGAGAATGCACGCTTTGACAAAAAACTAGCTACCAACTTCTTTGTTGCAATTCCATCGGATCCCATTGAATTTGAGCAATTTTGCCTCCCTCAATCTTTTTGTGATCAAATCGCTCGTTGCTGTCTGTTCATACCCAAGATGTGTCAAACTTTTTTCACGAATTCGCCCAAGCATTGAAATACGTTCATGTGGTACATGCTTATCCCAACTCAAAAGTCCTCTTGGAAAACTCAAAAACTCAACTAAAAAATCTAGCCGGTATTTTGTACCCAGGAAAAAGATAGCAACGTGTCAATAAGATGTAAGAGCACATTAGAATTGAATCTTCGTAAAAATAATTATATATGTGTAGATAGATGATATATTTGGAAATGTACAAACCAAAATCATTATTTGAGTATGGTGCATAGATAATCTATTAAGTAGATTTGTGGAATTTGTTATCCTATTAAGTCAGATTTGTGGGATTTGAACCCAAATGCAAATCCATCTGTCTTCTATACACATCCATGTGTCTTTTGTGAAAATAAAGTTTGACACTTGAACTAATGCAATGGCTCCAACTAATAATATCACTACAGAAATTAGGATGGTTTTTTTAACATCCACGAAGACCAAAAGGGCATAGGACCCATACAATGGGCTAGTACAATCAACAATAAATAAGATTGTACAAAGAAGATCGATGGAACTACTGATGGCTCAACAATTAAAGATGCGCATCTAGAACTTCAATTATGTATGATGCCAAGTCATGCACAGACTAGACTATGGGAGCATGAAATGTAATGCTAATGTCAAATAATGATTCATGATCATCTCTAAAGCAAAAGATCTCAGAAATGTATAATTTTGATCTTCAATAACCTATAACTGGCAACATGTACATAATCTCCTTCTTGCGGCAATTGTGGTTGCTCCCATCTATCTATTTCAATATGTAGCTTGTGGGACCCTGTCGAATCGCAATAGCTACTGAAGCTTTTTCCTGGACAAGGAAGCAAGCAAATAAGCTTGTGGTCCTTGTGCATAGTGGGGTTTATATGTGTATGATAATGACAAGTTTTAACTGGGGCCAAGGCATATGCATCTCGTAATCTTTTGAAAACCATCTAGAACCATGCATTATTGCATAGATCAGCAGGCAAACCATGCACTACAATGCTCTTTCCAATACCACCTTAGATGCTGAGATTTAGCCATGCCAAGCGCGAGAAGAGGATATTTATCATGGTCCATGTGATGCACCTTGCTTATGTAGTGGATATGGCGCTCATGGCAAAATGTTAAAGAAGCCAAAAGACATGTCTTTTGCAAAATATCTCTTCAAATATCTATACAAATAAGTCATCATTTAGGTGATTGTTGCAGAGGATACTCAGCTAACGTGCAAAAACCCATCTCTTTGAGCTATGTGCCGATCACCCCTTGTCTCAACTATGGCAGTGTAGCCAAATTGAGAGTGGTCATCTTCGCATTGGCCAGAGTTCTTGGGGGCACGATTAGCGGCAAGGTGTTATGCAATCCAAGTCATGCCACACATTGATGACAATCATGAGCATATGCAGCCTCTTCTTCCTAGGGACGACATGGAAGAACTTGCAAATGAAATTACCACAGTTGAATCAAGGAAAAGAGGATAGACGAGAAAGAGGGGGGAGAAGCAAGAGATAAAGAATTGATCTTGAATGCAGGATACTTCAAGAAGTCAATGGGCAGAGTGAGGGAGAGACCTCCACTAAAGGGGGTTGCCAATCAAGGAGTCAGAATAAAGTGTGACAAAGATAGTACTTGACGCAACCAACTTCCTTGGGGTCAAATTGTGTGATAACATTCGGGGGATCAAGATTCGCATGTCAATAGCAATCGGCGGAGGGCAACCTTCAGTGTAATTGGCAGTAAAATATTCTAGTACAACTCCATAGTAGAAGCAAGAGAGAGTTATATGCCCTCTCTACATTCAGAGCATTAGTAGATTAATGTCTACACTCGTCTTGGGCTATAAGAAGTGCTTCTATACAACTAAAAAGAAATGTTTTGATGAATAACAAGAAATCAAGGGATCATCCCAACAACAAGAAATGTAGGACGATGTAGGCCTTATTTAAGCTTTAGTCTATGATATCCGTTCCTTCATATTTAAGAAATAATGTGGTAATTTATTTGGGGTTGCAATAACTTTAAAGATTAATTAATCCTTGTAAATGTTTTATTGACTACAAACTACGCACTTTATAAAGAAGTATGGATATGTAATTATGCTTTTATTTTTCCATGGCCAATTGGTTTTTGTGGATGTTAAAAAATCATATCTATCTATCTACCTTGTTATTTGAAGCAATTAATTAGTCATTCCATTTAGGGTCAAATAAAGCCATTTAGACACAATTTGTAGGAACGTGATGCGGAGCGTCTCTTTTTATGTGAAACCTAGAAATTGGAATTTTTTAAAGTTCATCAATCATAGAGCATATATGTTGATTCATTTACCCGATTGCAAAAGATAGGTCAAGGATCAGGTGATAAACATAAAAGGTTACAATACAAGATCCGATGTATCTAAGTGTCAAAGTTCCACCATGCATGCATGCAAGATCCCTTATCTAAGGTCTATGGAAACAAGATATACAAGCAACTCTTCATTTGCATCATTGTGGGGGAAACATCGCATTGTCAACATTATCTGGCAGTAGCATACTGATGCTCCTAGCGTTGTTTGTTGCAGTTGTTGCGCAAGGATCAACCAAAGATCATATTGTTAGGCTGGCTACAACGAACGAGAGGATTGAGGTCACTAGCCATTGTCTTTCATAGATTCTAATGGCGTTCGCCGTATCAAAGTTCTTTGGTGTTTATAGAAAAGATCTCAGTGATTCCATTGTGTTTCAGAAATTGGATAATGTAGCAGTTGTGGGAAGTTGTGCCTAATTACAATATAAGATCATGAATGGGTGCATTCTATTGCAGCAAATAAGTTTTGTTTGTTTATCATAGTATATATATGACAATAATATCTGGTGTGGATGTACTAAGAATGGCGTTACGTTCTATAACTAGTGTGTTACCACAAGAGCAAATGCCCAAGAGAAATAATTGATTAATAAAAAAAAAAGGGGGATAAAGGGAAACAATTGGCGTGAGCCGAAATGGCATGCTAAGAGATCGAGGGACTTGTGCGTCAAAAATCAATTAACACATGTAATGAAGTGAATTGAATCAAATTAAATTGAATTGATGGCTTGATACTCATTCCTAAAAGTTATACACTTTCTACCAATGGGACCTCTAAAAGGTATTAACAAATAAGGGACTTTGAAACACTACTAAGACAATGTTTGACAACCATCATCTACCCAACAAGTTGGTTTGAGAATTTCGATTCAAGCAATGGCTTGAATGCCAGATATTACCTAAAAGCAGCTCATGGCAACGGCTTCAACGCTGATATTACTCAAAGAAGTCATGATACTGGGATTTCATGTGTTTGAGCCGATGTTACTATTATCCTTTTCAAGCAAATGCAAAGTTCTTGCCAAAACAAGCATACTACTCCAAAGGCTCAATTGACATTTTCATTATAGCATAACGCGCTTCCTTACATAGCCATTTACTAGGCAATAGTTTTTGGGGAGGAACTAGGTACTTGAAGTTTGCTAATAGAAGGAGAAACTATAAGGTCACATCGACATGGGAGAGTAAGGGAAAACCAGAAAAACCTTAAAGAAAAAAACCACCAAGAAAAGCCTGAGTTCCCAAACCATCTGCAAAGCCTGCAAAAACTCCCCTCCCTCGTCTGGGCTGTCCGATTAGAGGCAAGCAGCAGCTTCAATTCTGCAAAATTCCATCTCCTCGTTTGCATCGGCACTGTTCATCGTACCTTGTAATTCCAGCCTGAACTCAAACGAGCTTAATTAGGACCCTTTCATCGTTGTCGGGATCGAAGATGTCGAAAATGCTAAAAAACGCTGTCTTGAGATTCTGCATATCTTGGACTGTCAACAATTAGAAACGCCAGGCCTTGTAGCATTAACTCTTCAATCTTCCGACCACCCTGTCTCCAATTTGATCCAATCCTTCCTCCACCTCCACCTGTCTAACAAGGCCAAGCAAAATTTTATTTACTCCCCCAAATTTTGCATGGTCTTATACCTCAATTTGCCTAGTCTATTATTTTGTCCAATAACTTGATTTAGAGACTCAAAATATGGCTAATTTTGCCTTGGTCTATTACAAGTTAACTTCGGCAAGTCATGCCCTCTCGTTTTATATTCTAAACTTCACATTAACACCTTTAATAGTTGACTAGTTATTGACTTCGAACCCTTTTCTGGAATCTAAATAGACAATCCTAAACTTCTACAAGAATAATACTTGGGGATCTGACCCAATCATTTGCATGCCATGGTGACCAACCCATGGCCATTTGCCAGAGAGAAGCCTGACTATGAAATGGGAGTATTGTGGCCTATCAGCCTTCTTTTTATTTCCAATCCCTGTATCAGGAGGCAGTTGGGGACAAAAAATGCTTTTTCTTTGATCCAATGTAGGTAATTACAAGGAAGCTTTACACTCTTGGCATTCTTATACAGAAATCCCACAGATACTATGGATTACCACGCTGGCCAACCTTTTGAGACTTCCTGTATGTTTTCTCCCACTGCTTCTCTCAACATGAGATACTCTTGATAACTTTAACAATTTCCCTTTTAGAAATGCAATGACTTCCCTCTGTTGAACCTAGAGAATAATCTAGCAACAGATTCTCTTCCTGCCTACTGCAATAAGAGAAATAATTTTCTCCTTTTCTCAAGTCTAGCACAGAAGACCCTTCCCATGCTTCAGTTTCTTCCCAGCTCTCTTTTTCCAAGGATATGATCTGATGACGATATGGGAAATGTCTTAGAATGCAAGAACCTTATTGTTACTCTTAGCTGCAACCTTGGGTACTTACTGTCACCAAGTTTCCCATTAGAACATAAACTGTAGGCTGGGCTCTTGGTTCAAAAAAGGAGTAAACGTCCTCATCCTGCAGTCATAGCTTCAAAAGGTAAACAGGAGAAGACTATGCTATATGGCCCCTTAAAACCTGTGCCAAAAGATGTTTACAAACCAAAATAGAATATTCCTACCTTGCTAAGAAAATGGCCTATGCACAAAACGCAGTCTATTGGAGTTGTCATCGGCTTCATCCTTACTATTTCTCCTAATATCCGATCAATAGCAGCACCCTAAGTAGTCCCAAAGAAGGATTTAGATAGTAACCAAGTTCTTTGTGCAACAGTTAATAATACTTACCTTTGATACACGGGGCGAACTTCAACAGATTTGCTCCCTTGAACGACATCAACAGCAGAATTGGAGATTGGTCCAGTCCAAAGATGCTGCAACATGTCCCGTGCTTGAACTCTTCCAAATTCTGCATCTGAACAAGAAACGCGTTGTACATATTACCCTTCTGAGAAACTTTCGCATTAAAAAAGGAGCTAACTAAAATGTCTAGGTGTTATTAGTGGGAACACTAACAATCTGCCTAATATACACAATTCAACCAGTTGAATCCTCAGCTCAGGCTCATTTCTCACATAAGATAACTATATTATATATACTAGTAGCCAGTATCTCTAACTGATACTTAATTACTCCTGTGGACCTTGCCCCTTCAATGAGCGTCTCACTCACTGAAGCTTACACGAGTGGCACACCTACTTTTATTACATTCCCAGTATGCGCCCAAAAGGCTTTGCCCTACCATAAAATCGCATTGGCTTGCATAAAACATTCTATGCTGATTTGAATTATAATCAACATGGACCAACAATATTGGACAACTGATGTTACCAGCATATTTGTAGTTCCAGACCAATGATGTTTCACGCACCTGTACATATGAGCGAGGGGTTCTTTCGCAGAAGTAATCAAACACTAACTGCAACAAGGGAATCAATATTAATTCTTTGAAGACCATTTCCATTCATACCTTCAACCAATATGATACTGTTATTGATTTCTATGTTCATTCTGCCTTGCTATTCAAGCATGCTTGTTGTTCTGCCATACTACTGACACTATAGAGAGGAATATGGCTATGGTATGACCTGTACACTTTCAATCCAGTCCATGTTGAGATGCTCGGGCATGGTGGTCATCCATTCTCCATGAGTGTTGCGCAAAAACATACCATTCTCGGCAGCCAACCACATATTAAATTTTCCAAAAGCCTGAAATTTTGCAAATGTCATCTTAATCAAAATGAAGTTAAGAAAGATGCAAATAACAATGAAAAGAAGCTCTTTAAAATGTGTTACTTCTAGTGTAAAAACATATTTATAAAAAGCTTTTCAAACCATAACACGACATAGTAACTTTTCACTACTCTGCCGCTTCTTAGCCAGCTCAGTAAGTCCAAGACAGTAAGAGACATTGAATTTCCAAGGGTAAGAACAAAATGTTTAACTATCCAATTCTCTTATAGGCTTGAGGTCCAGCCTATTCGAAGATAACACTAAAGATAAGCAATAACCCACAGAAACTTTCTTTTGTATCGTTATAGTAAGGGGCTTAGCGTAGCATTCTTACTTCATCGAGAACAGTTCGCTCACTCCCACTGAGGATGATAATGGTTGTGAAAGGATCAGCACATAATACATTGAACACATCCCGTGCACCTTTATGCAATTCAAGCTTCATTTCCTTGATTTGATCTGGCCATCTTCGTCTTGGAGTCTGAGGCTCATTTACTGTCGCATTTAGTGTTGCATCAAAGCCCTGACACATACAATCCACCTAAGTTAAATATCATTCGGCATGATCAATGTTGACCATCTCCTAGAATGGCACATATCAATACCAGGATCAGAAGACGATTCTTAGATCCATGGAACTTTTTAACGGCATTGTCAACGGGAAGCTGCGGAGGAATATGCCTGGTCCGCAATTCAGCCTCTACTACTGTGTCATTCAATTCGCTGCAATTTAGACAAACAATTAAATACAAGACAAGCCTTTGAATATGTTAGAAGTGCTTTAAAAGGTTTATGTCGCATCAAATACCTTTCAGAACAAAAACAGGTATGCTCTCACCTGACAAATGTGTCTGCCCACACTTTGGCTGTATGGTTTGTGACATGCAAGATATTGTGACGATGTCGTTCATTCCTCTCCAATTCAGGCATGGTAAGAGCATACTCAATTGAATGTGCAATTTCATTAATATTCCAAGGATTTATCAATATTGCTCCTGCTCCCAATGACTGTGCAGCACCTGCAAACTGGAATTTAAGCAGTAGCTTGTCAAACAGGCTTATCAAGAGAATGAAGAAATGCCAAATATAAATATGCTTATCAAAAGGATGAAAGAATTGGCAAGTACAAAAAAAGCCCTCGATTGTGGCAGCGTATATGACACTCAATAGTCTGGTAGCTGGCAAAAAAAAGATCACAATACCTAGATCACCATAGCTATCTAAGAGCATTTGCCCCTCAGTTACCACCTTAAAACTAATAAACTTGACAATAGTTCAGTGATCCACAGGGGAACGAACATTGTTGATGCATGCATTCTGCACAACACAACATTGCCATGCCTTTTCCTAACAGGACTCAAGGAGTGAATGTGGGTACAGCACAGCCAAACCCACAGAGACTCGGACAAGAGACGCTAGCAATGTGCTGGGGTTAAAAGTCAGCCACTAACAGGATTACCATTTTTTGAGAGTTCATCAGACTGCAAAGGTTAGGTAACGTTACAACTCAAAGATGCAAGTTTCAGTTTCAAATCCCTATGGATGCATGAATGACTTAAGCTTGAATTGTAATATCATCTGAAACCTTGGCTTATGTGGTATCCTGACTTGGACTTGACGAGCAAGGTGGGGACTGTAACTGGTAAGCGTGGACCTGACCCTACAGAAGCTTGAGACTATCACATAATGAGATGAGAACATTAATGGGATTCTCATGGATAAAAGAAAAATCCATACAACAGCATTGCATTCTCAAGCTTTAGACATGGGGCAAGAAATACACATTAACGTTGCACAGATGGGTTTGGAGCAGGATTCTTCCACAGGGACCACCTTATTTGACATGTATTCCAAATGTGGCTCGTTTAGAGAGGCACGGGAGGTATTTGACAAGCTGCCAGGTTTTTATTAAAACCTATATAAATAGATTAGAGGCGTTCTTTCCCGCAGCTTTTCCTTCTCGTGGATTTTCATAGCTCGTGCCAAATTAGCCATATTATTCCGAGACAGAAAGCATAAACTCAAACAATGAAATAAATGCAAAAAACAAAAACAAAGACATGCCGTGCTTACCTCGCTTAAAATGAGGACACCCTTTTTTGAACGCTGACATGCAACGTATTCATAACTGACAAGGTTCATTCCATCCCGTAAAGATGTCACAAGCAGTACATCTACAAAACAATCAGGCCTACATTAAGAGTTAAAAATTATTCATGCCCAAACTTCCAAACACTATGTACACGAGCTTCAACTCAACGAGTCCATGCATACTATCTTATCTAAGACAACAATCATGGAAATTTATAGATTATCTAGCCAAATTTGAATCTTCATAATTCTTGTTCTATTCATTATGATTTAAACGCCTATTATAGAGAACAGCAACTGCAAGCTGCTCATTTGCACTGCATGATATGATCCAGGACTAATTGATCCCTCACGTGACAAAAACATAAGTTAATAAACATATTCATTTTCTGTCATACTAGCTGTAATTACTTAGATCAATCTTTTCTATCTCTCAACGGATAAGATAAATGGTTATCTTGTCTTAAACTCTCTTCTTTAATCTTTAAGCACGTTGAAGATCTTGTTTCTCAAAATGTTTTGTCTTGTGTAAAAACGCCATGCTTGTTTACAAATGCAAGGAATGGATAAGCACTGTAAAAGCAAGAAGACACACCTGTAATGGCATAAAGTGCACATAGCTCATAAAACTCGAGTGATCTATCCTGCAAAATGATCCAATAACAAATAATAAAACAAATTGTGGTTACTTTCATCCCTTTCTCCCCAACATCTATTTTGTGAAAGTAGTGATAAGCATTCTTGCAAGATGTTCCTAGCTGAACTTAAAGGGACTTCTTATTATATTCATTCATCTAATGCTAGACTTGAATGTTTGTGAAGAAATGCAGCCACATCTTCAGAGATTCAGAGAATGTCACAGCATTTCTCTAACTTTTACTACTTTGGCAAGACTAATCCAAGCTGAAATATCAATACGTTGCACCAGAAAAAAGAATAAGAAAATACTTACTCCATTTCACTTATACAAATCAAAGGTGTGGACTGAGTAAAGCTTACAAGGTGATGAATAGGGACTGTTGTAAATGTTCCAAAACGCCCATTGATACGGCCTACTATTTCATGAACCTGACTTGTCAGCCTCTGGTCTGTATTGTAATAACAGGAAGACAGTTTACCAACATAAAACATTTATATCCATATAGGGGCTCATAAACGACAAAACATCACATCATTATTTGGGGAAAAACATCTAGCAGAAAAATCATCCCATACAGATCTAGTTATTTTTCTCAGTATCTTTTCTTTAGCCTCTCAAACTATAAAAAATGAAGTGGAATAAAACAGAATTCTAATTATGAAGGCACAGCACATGAAACCGATTTGACATCCACCACCATGGATTTCATGACTGAGAATTATATAGAGATGGCCAGAATTCCACATGAGTATTTACACTCTAGAATAGATGCATAGACAGCCTTTCGCATCGCAGCTAATAATGCAGTAAGTTTGTCTTGTTCTCTCAACAATCTCTGTGGGGTGCCTTCTAATCCTAATATCCGTGTGCAGGCACTCACAAAATGCCTTGCATAGTCATACGTGTGAAAGCTGCACGTGTGACAAATCAGTCCACCAGAAGTTGCAAGTTAAAGGGGCAAGACTTGCAAATGAAAGAGATGCTTGTTTCGTTTTAACTGAAAGCTTTAGGGTGATTTCAAAAATAATGTTAAATGTCAAACAAGGTAAAAATATCAAACCTGCAAGTGTGACGGGAAATTACAAGTAATATTTGTAACGTAAAGTTAAATGAGAAAAAGGCCAATAATATTTCAGAACTTATACTCCAAAAAAGTCCAGCCTTGTTTTACTTGAAAAACTCAAGTAACAATTTTGCAAATGTTATAAGTATCAAAAGAACTTAATCCATGGGGCGCATCAATTGGATGTTCCAATAAATAACCCTGTCCAAAACATTATCTGTACAATGTATGCTCGTCCTATGGCACATTTTGTTTCAATCACCAAGTTAAACGTGTGCATGGTTACCTTTATATCAGGAAGTACTTACTGCCCTACATGTCATTGGCAAAAAAAAAGTAGGCCAAATCTATGAACTTACTGCTTCTAAGTAGCCCTACATAATCTACTGTAGAGAGTTGGTATTCACAGGGCCAAACATCTTTCATATACCAGTAGAAAACTAAGAAAATGACTGTCTTCATTTGCTACATACCCAATTAAATCCGCTTTCAGCACTGCTTGTAGAAGTTCTGAGCGCAATGGTAAAGTCCTATAAATTTCAGAAGAAGGAAATGGTGTGTGAAGAAACCACCCAACTTTCATACGACTATCATGCTCCTTCAGAAACTTTGGAAGAAACATTAGATGGTAATCATGGCACCAGACTATGTCCCCATCCTGATAAAGTGAGCATACTGCCGCTGAAAATAGTGTATTAGCCCTCTTATAAGCCTGATATTGAGAATGCAAACTATGTGTGGCTGCCAACCGATCTTCTTGCTGGAGACCAATATAATGGAAAAGAGGCCATAATACATTGTTGCAGTATCCGTTGTAGTACTGGTCAGCAGTTTCTTCATCTAGGAATACTGGTATGAAATCCTGCATTCAAGTGTTTAAGATAGATAATTAATAAACAATACTTATATTCATCGCAATTTGCTATGATCTTCTAGTGTTTTAGATAATTGGTGAACATGGGAATTTGATTCCGTATAAAAATTTCAAGGGATAATACCAAAGAAAACGATGTATACAAAATAAGGAATAAGCTGGGCCATTCTTACCTTCTCCCCCAGAGCCTTTGAAAGAGACTGCTGACCTTTATCATCTTCAACATTTACTCCAGGCCACCCAATCCATTTTGTCTCAAATTGCTTAACACCTGCAGAAACACAAAGACACTTGTTAAGATAATGGGAAGAGAATATCAAACCGTATAAGAGCTGATTCTCCACAAGTTGAGAACCCTACAAAAAGACATGAACTGCTTACCAAGCAAAGCACTCACGAGGCCGCCTGCACTCAATTCTAGAGCCCATGAATTCTCTCCTTTCCTAGTGGCTGAAACAGGAAGGCGGTTTGCTACAACAAGAAGCCGTTGCCTCTCTCTTCTACCTTGCCCTCCAACATTTCTACTAGTGCTTGAAGAGTCTCCCTTTGTAGCAGTCACTTCTTTTGTGCCTGGCACAATTCCACTGCTTTCGAGAGCTTCAAATGGGTATCCTCTATCTTCAGCATGAGACTCATTCAGAAATCCATTATTTTTCCTTAGTTCCCTCTCCCGAAGAAGCCTTCCCACCCGAGAAGTAGACGAAGTCGAAAAACCACCGCCAATGAGAACGTCATCTGGAAAAGATCGCAAAGGGGACTGGCCTCTATGCTGCCCGTGATGGCCAATACCTTCATCTTCGAATACCTTTGGGGCTTCATACCTTCTGGTGGAGGATGAATAAGGCATTGGGTCTATGCTAGAGGTACCTGCTGTTCTTGGAAGCACCATCGGGATGGATCACTTGATTGCATTTCTTCAATCAAATAGTTTGTACCATGCAAAGCTTCTGCGGCTAAAGAGTTCCAAATCTCACTTTCAAGAATTGCAAAGCTTGTAAAAACTTGGAAAGATCAGGATCACTGTGACTAGAACAATATTTATGCGGCATATTGAACAACAAAGAAGGCAATCTCACGCCAAAGAAGAGGTGTCCAATCATCATAACCGGCACCAATACGCGTCTAATTTGAGGCAGAAACTCCCAAACAGGCTCTTGAACTTTGAAACAGCTTCAAATTCATCAATTCATTGCATACCTAGTTCAGTAAAGCTTGAAAGAAATCTTTCTACAGAGCAGCGTGGAGCTAGAAAAGAAAGATACAGGGAATTGGAAAGAACCGGATCGATCAAAACAAGGATAATGCGTAAAAGAAAACAGGACAACTCGAATCAAGCAGAAAGCCAAAGTTCGATGCAAATTCGGAGGCGAGCGTCTTGATTCGAAGGATCAACAGCATAAACTCTACAGCTTGTTTTGGTGGTGTCTTCGTGGTGAGAAAATGCTTCGTATATTTTTGTGGCATATTCCAGGCTTTTAGGAGTCGGAAAGCCGGCGGGTTTTCTGCTGGGGAATGTACTTGGGATAGATCTAGATTTGCCAGCTGACTCGGCAATTCGATCTGCCACGTAGATAATTTTTCAGCAAAGCAAGGACTGCAAATTGCAAATGCATGCATCTAGGCATTGGCATTATGGACCTGTGTGTGTTCTACTGTTCGGAGAACTCGGGTAAAGAAGGTTTTTATTTTTTTTATAAGGGTGCTTTCCCATGGGTAGAAAACCTCCAGGTTTCTGAAAAGAACCTGAGTGGCTGAGGTTAAGAACCTCATTCGGAAAGTAATCCCGACGATTACTTTTCGACCTGGGTCTGACCTCATCCAAGTCCGTCCCTCCATGGGAAAGTACCCCAAGAATGATAAATTTTGGGTTAAACTTGAAATATCCGACCATTTAGGGGAACATTAGGAGATTTTTTGATAGACTCTAAAAGTTTCCCCAACACTAGTGTGCTCGTGAAGGGCCGCCATAAATCCCAAGAAGGATGTTGCCATGGCATGACGTAAACTAAATTGGACTATCTTCCTATGGTTTAATGGCTTCTCCAATATTGTTCTTATCGTAAAGCACGATCATGCTACTTGGCACTCGCTCAATTGTTAGAAGTAGTTGAAATTCAAAATGTAACCTACAGTTTTCCTTTTCCCCATCAACTAACTCGTTGAATCAGGCCCCAAGAAGACCTCGATGTGTGCAATCGCCTTCTGTAGTGTATTGAGAGAGAAAGAAAAGGATGGAGGGAGAACTAGACACTCTTTTGCAGGTTGTGTCATGCCAACTTCGTACGGAGACATCGCAATATCACATTATAATAGAGAATGGGAGATTGCATGCCATAGATATGCTGGTGGAGACTTTGACAGGGCACTGATGGCCACCATTTAGAACATGATTTCTCCATCTCCACATTATTGACCTCTAGAGAAACCACCCTCCCAGCATTCCACTAGGCCAATAGTCTTAATAAGGGATATTAGGATGACGTGCTTCTCAAAAGGCAAATATGGCAACTTGTGCTTTCCATGTGCATTGTTTTTCCTATTTCTTTACATGACATTTCCCAATGGTATAAGTGATGTTTGCCGTATCTATTTTTTTATCTACTTTAAAAGAAGTCACCATGATTGCCCCTCGTTTGCAACATCCCATTGTTGAAACGTGTACACTTATATATCACATAATAATGTTAACCGCAAAAGGTACAATGACTATTTCAATGCGTGATATTTATAAATGGCCTTTCGTGATCTTTGCACCCCACATTAACCACTATGGAACCATGATCCACTATTGAATTGTTAATACATAGGGCACTATCTTTGTTGCCCTCTATGTACTATTACTTACTGGCTACTATGTACTTAATAATTCAGGATGAAGAATAAACACCCTGTAGTCCCCTTACAACAGATACACGAAATGGCCCATTATCCACCGTAAGGGGCAAGCACGCGGGTTATCCCTTTAACTCCGCAGTAAGTTTTCACCCATTTTGCAACTATAGCTCCGGACATTATCATCTCCTATACTTTATTATCATCTTCCATACCGGATTATCACAGTTCTAAGACCTTCGAAATGGAATATTACCTCCATGCTTGATTATCGATCCTAACCCTCAATCCATGTTCAAAGATGCCAATAAAGATTGATGTTGCATGGTTCCCCATTTTCAGCTGCCTATTTGGTGGGTTATGTGCCTGTTGTGCCCTATCACAAGGCTTCAATCAATGATGGGAATCGCTTGGATTGGAAAGTTTGCCAGTTAAGTAATCCTCAAATCCTATAACTAATCCACAATGTGGTTATGGCTTGCCCCCATTCTAGGCTCCCAAAAAGCGTGCTTTTCTTCTGCTAAATGGGGATCTGTTTTTTTATCAATCTGCACTATTTCTTTGTGGGGTTTTAGATAGATAGATAGATAGATAGATAGATAGATAGATAGATGATGATAGATAGATGGGACAGATAGATAGATAGATGTGATGATAGATGATGTGACAGATGTGATATTTTAACGGGCCACCACTCAGTGAAGATCCAACCTGACACTGGACCACACACCATTAATTACACTGTTTCATTCGTGGGCCCCGGCCCAACCACTTTGTGAAGGATGCATTGTAATCGCTTGGTGGCCATAATCTTGTGTAAAGCTTACCAGGATCTGAAGTAGCTAGCCTAATGGTCGGCTTAACGTGTGTGGGCAAGGCATGGGCTCGCCACCTCTGGGTACGCGCCACCTTCAATGAGGTTCGAGTCGTAGACTCGACAAGAGCTCCCTCTAGTCAGCATGCGATGGGCATGCATACCTCTACTGTGGAGGATCTCCCTCCCCGCCCAATGTGACTAGGAGATGCAACCCGTGAGGCAGCCCCCTATTATGCACCAAGCAGCTACCGCCAAGTCCCAAGACTTATCACCATTCTACAAAGTATGCACATGAGGGGCTGATGGAGAGGACTTCACCCAACGTGCTCATACCTCCTATGCCTCAACTCGCCATGAACTCGGCTCCGCGAATGACTCGAGACCTCGCACTATCACCATTTCCCCTTGAGTCCGAAAGCCTTGGCAGGACTTCTTCCATATTGATGTTATTGATGTTCCATGCATGCATGATATGGTGAGCCACCCCTTCTGAGATGGAGTTATGTGCATTTGAGGTTATGTTCTCATGTTATTTACGCTCCAAGTAGCCTAGATGATCCCAAGGAAAGACTCGATGAATGACACATCCATTCTTCCCCAATCGACCCTAGTCAAGGATTGGTCCTCACTTCCTCGATACCGATGGGAGCATCGTGAGATAAAGCAAAGGGGACGCCACAAAGATATCGAGCTATGATCTTGGTAGACCAAAACCCATGACCTAATTTCACCCTCCCCGGATAGGACTAATGTTTCTTAAAACCTTCACTGAATGTGTATAATATCCATCAGCCGCACGAGGGCCTGTGGGCCACTTTAATGACTAAGATTATAACGGCCACCATACTGCAGCATGGCTACTAGTTGGTGATTTTAATATGGTTGAGTTTGAAGCGGATAGGTATGGTGGTGAGGTAGTGCTGTGTTGTTCGGGGATTTGAACGTGAGTAAAGCTGGAGGCAAATTTGTGCCGGACCGGCAGAATGGTAGAGGGTTGCTGATGGAGACCAGCCTTTACGTGGTAATGGTCGGACCGACTAGGTAGAGCTGCCTAAGATGATCGCGGGTTATTATAATGTAATAGTTGCCGGGCTTATTGGATAACTTCTGGTAAAGGACAAATATGCCGGATAGTTTCATATCCGATCACAATCCACAATGGCTTTCTGCTACTACCAAGCAGCATGGTATATTTGTCGACCTGAATGGTATCGATGGCTGCGTGCATGCCCGATCCTCTTACATTTTCTCGCCTTTGAGGTATATCCGGGTTGTTGATGCTTTGGCAGCAGCTTAAACTCTTTGTTACAATAAATGGGGACGCTAGAAGCCTGTGCAACTGTGAGGTCGGGTTACCAAGCTTTGTATATGGAGCTTCAAATGTGTCGTCACAAGCCCCTTCTGCATCGTATTCGAAAGAGAAAGAGTTATTGGCAGAAATAAGAAGCATTGAGTCTATACAAATAACTCAAGCCCGCATTAAGGCCACATTTGATTGGTTTAAATTGGAAGATAGATGCTTTCACTTTAGGGCTAAGTAAGGAGAAGATGTGCGTCAAGCCCATATCTTCGCCATTTCTACCTAATGGCTCGAAGTGGATGCCTACGCTTGAAGCAGCTTCTTTTAAAAATTCACCTTTTTTACGACGTACTTACCCTCCGTGAGGACATGCGGAGGCGCTTTATCTAAGATCCACATCCTATTATTTCCCACGCCAGCCTGTTCACTTGGAATCGGCATTATTGTCGACGACTTGTTTTAAAGAAGAATAAGTGCCTTAGGCTTGATGGTTTTCATGGTGAGCTCTTTTCCGCCGCATTGAATCATTTGGTGATGATATCTTCAATGCTTTCTTTGAGTTTCACGCCGATTCAGAGCTTGATAAAGTCATCAACGCCGACCGTGATTTCTTTATTCCTATGCAAATAGCCTAAAACCATCTCGAATTACGCTCTATAACTGGCATTCATCGCGGTAATACAAGATCCCGTTAAGGCCTTCGGGCAGAAAGTGAGGGATATCTTGGCGTAATCTATCTCCTTCACATAATCAAGATTTTTACCAGTTAATCGTGATTCTTCATAATGTGGAGGCAACATATGAGGGGATGTATTGGGCACTAAAGGGTCACATATCAGATATCTCAAATTGGATTTTGCTAAAGCCTATGACAATATAGATTGAATTTTTTATAAAAAATGCCTTCCGACATTGGGATTTAGAGGAGATGTTATGAAGCTCCATCTTCTACACCTGCTTACTTCATGTTTTTCGTGGAGAACCGCTTGTTGTGTTTCCCGGTTGGTAGAGAAGTTCGACATGATGTCCCCTTGTCTGCTATTGTTCATTATTGTGGCAGAGGTATTGTCTTAATGCTCTCTCTCGGCTACTCAAGATGCATGTGACCGTGGATTGACTATGGAAGATGGTTCTCAAGAAGTGTGTGTAATCAAGATACCGATGATACATTTCTTTATAAGTAATGGTGGATGATAATCTCTTTAATGTTAAGCTTTGGTTGACTTTTCCCCGCACGGGGTTCTTGTTGGTGGCTAAAGTGCCCCGCCTTTTATGGACCTTAGATTTGATGTTCCTCCCTGCAGGTTTACGAAGTATCCATGAGTGCTTCCTCAAGGGAAGGCCACTAAACTCTTGGGCATTCCCTGTAGGTATACATATCTCTAGTCTGATGCATGATGTTATAGTGGAAGGCCCGTGATAAGCATCTTTTGGTGGAATACAAGCTTTCTCCAAGTGGTGGAGGATAAGTAGTCGCCAAGCGTGTTCTTAGCAAATGTACCATGTGTATATGGCATCCGGCCGGTAGTTTGCCTCTACAAAACAACAAAGTTCCAAGAGGTTGTCGCAATTATCCATAACCCCCATTTGGGCGTAATCGACAGTGTAGTTGTATGTCGCTTGGTAATGTATGTATCAACAAACTAAGATTTTACCGGAGTAGGTATGATTAACTTTCATTTACGTGAGTAAATTATGATATATCTAAGTTCATTTGCCGCTACTTGGTAGGCATGGTACATTCACTGAATGAGATTGATTGGCGCAAGCACTTGGGCGCTGGTGGTCTCTTTAAGGAACCGGAACTTAGAGCAGCTTCTTCCTTGGTGTCTCTTTTATCACCTTTCACCCATATCCAAATGCTTCCCCTTTCTCAAGGGACTGCTCCTCGATTCTGGGAGACAGCTCGTGGTGCTATTTAAGATTAATCAAGGTGTGTCCACATGTAGGTTCTCTCGCGGTGGATTCCAGATAATCACGTATTCTCATGCCATCAGACATCCATTGACTCACCGCTGGAGTCTTGCTGGTATTCTCACAGCTTGGTGCTTGTATGAGGCTAAACACTTGTTGACTTGGATGCTTTTCGCATCAAGTTTATGCTATCTCGATGGGGGTGAGCTATGTGGCAAAAAGTCGGTAGACATTCCATGCATCGCCTCTTCACAATCAGCTTTCTGATGTGCCTATTTGACCGTCCCCAAATTGTTAATGCATGCCGCCTTGTGCATTTGTTATATCAAAAGTTGGTTGATATTGACATTGTCCCCCTGCTGGTTATAACAAGATTCCCCTCCCTCGCTGGAAGCTGCATGTGGTCCCGAAGTCGAAAATAAATTGTTTCATCCCAAAGTTTCTACCTTATAGTGGCAACTCCCTTCCACAAATGTCTCAAGGGTTAATGTGCTGGTTCATAAGTTTTATCCTCGATTTCGTATCCCGCCCACCGCTCTGCCGACAAGTTGAGAGTCTTGAAAGTAATCGCTTCTTCTATGTGACTGTTCACCTGGTCATGGTTACTATCTCTCTTCCATGTGGCCTAATCAGCCGCCAGTGCTTCTCGCCATTTATCCTTCCATAATTTTGAACAACAGCCTTGCAGCAGCGAACATGCTTTCCACTTAGCTTCAGCCGGTTGTTGTAGTTTCTTCGAAAAGAAGGCGCTGTGTATCTCTTCAAAGGCTTGTCGCTAGTGTCGAGCAACTTCTTTCACGAGGGTGCAAGATCCATTGGTGAAGGCATACCTATGTTCTCACTTTGCTCTTGAGAAAAAACGCTTTGATTTTGAGGAATATTTAAGTATCTTATCTTATGCATAGACAGTGGTCGCGACCTCTTTTCGCTGGATTATCTTTGTCCGAGATTTTATTCCCGTCCCCGATCTATGTGTGTACTCTTCCGAATATTGAATAAGAGTTTGTCGCTCTTCCAAAAAAAAAAAAATATTTAGACCTTCACCTTGGGGTAACAACCCAAGCATGAACCTCGAAAATTGGGAAAAGAAAAATTTCCATCTTTAGGAACAATAAGCTGTTCAATATTAATTAGAATGAGAAAAATTAAATAAAAAATTTAAATACATTATGGGGACGTGGAAAAGTTTCCACATTAGGGAGTCATCCCCACAGAAGTCAAGGGGTTTACATAGTTTTGGCCGCGACAAAACCACGGAGTGACCCGAAAGGGTTTGAGCTTTTCCCCTTTAAACCGCATATATACTGCATCTAGGGTCGTTTTTGCCTTTAGGCTTATTTTGGCAATCAGATGTATCGAAAAGGGGTTTTGGAAAAATTCAACACGTGATACAGGGGTTTTTACAACCCTCAGACGTTGTGGCATACCCCTATATAATAGTGCATCCCTTCGAGCGCCGGGCTTAAGACCCTTAGCTAAATTCTAGCTCGAGGCTCAAGACCGCGGTGAGTGTTTGACCATTCATTGTTGATTCTTCGGGCTAATTCTACATTTTTCTCGAGTTTTGGGTAACGTAAGTTGGTTTCCTCTTTTCTTTAATTGGCTATTTGTTGCGCCTTCCTTTCCCTCGGGATGCGCATTGTTCGCTAATCAAGAATGGTCTATTCATCCCAAATAGAGCTGCTTTCTAGTTATTGATGGTCCGAAAGTGCTCGTGTATGTAATCGCTTTAATGGCACTTTGCACTACAAAACCAAAGCCCCGTTATTTACGCTCTATTACGACGCCCCGACGCCGCTTGGTAATCGCCGATGATCGACGCCAAAATCGCCGGGACATAAACGACGTCATTTTATCGCCGAGCGCCGATAGTTCACGGTGCGTCGCTATAATGCCGCAACCGGCGGTTTTGTTTACCTACATGACGTCAGTTTCAACGCCGCTATGCATAATGCGGTCGCTTTACGCCAAGCATCGCCGCCAGAGTGATCACAAGCAAATACGTACGTACCGGGCGGCGTGATGATTCGCAACGCTGCTCAACGCACGTAAAAGTACACGCCATCATGTCCGCCTGGCGCTATTAGCCAGAAGCGCCGACGCGGGTCGCCATAAGTGAAACGCTGCTCAACGACAAGCAGTCGGCGCGTATTTTTCATACCTGGCCTCACGCGGTCGTTTGCCATTGCCCGCTACAGACACGCTGCTCAACGACGCCACGGACGCGGGCGGCCACGCAGCATAACGCCGCTCAACGACGACATAATTCTGATAAAAAATATTTATTTAATATTATTCAATATGATTTAATTTACGCTTAATATTCATATGCAAAATTAACAAATATTTAATATAAATAAATATTTAGTAATATTTATTATCATTATTATCAAATACTACATTAGTATTAATAAATATTAAATATGAACAAAATAAATCGAGAATAAAATATTTAAAAAAATTTAAAAATTCAAAAAATAGAAACAAATATCGATTAAATTATAATAATGGTAGATAAGCATTATTGTTTAATATGTAATTAAATGTTTAATAAATCTAAGAATAAAAATAGAATTGAGCATGTACCAATATAACAAAAAAATCACAAAATAATAAGAACAAAGCATAAAAAATTTAAATTGAATTCAATTAATATATTTCACAATGTAATTTGCACATTACAAAATATATTAAGTCTTTAGTCGTTGCTCTTTCTTCTTCTTCTTCATCATTTCACTTCTCATTTAATTGCATTATATCAGACGCAACAATTAGTTCATTGTAGTCAAATATTTACTCAATGAATGATACACTTCATCCCCCCTTTCATCACGCTAAGTAGCTATGCACGCCGATGGTCGCGATGATCCGCCTTTGTTTTAGAAGGCCCTTTCAAGGCTCATCTTTAGCGTACCGCATCAAAGAATGACGTTTCTTAGTGAGAATGAGCACCAAAACTAATGTTAGTGTTCAACTCGAACCTACATTATAAACCAAATTTATACTTACAAATAGCTTATCCAAAGCCATAACCGGCCAGACCAGCCTTATCGCACTATGTATCGCTTAATTTTGCTTCTCATTGCATTCCTCGCTATCCACGCTTTGTTCTAGCTTCCCTTTTGATAATATGTTGGCCTTCAAACACTACAATGCAATACAAGGACTTGAGTCCACATGGCATCATTTTAATTATACCATCATGGAGAGATGATGTACTTGAAATGCCCTCATTAGTCAACTGGGGATAGGTCAGGCTACTTCCTCTATCTGGGACTCGAAGCTTTGGCAAGAGCTTTCAGTCATTTTCCGATTACCTCTCGCAAAATATAAATAAAAATATGAGTACAATGAGGTTATAATGAAGAACTTAAAGAGCCTAATACCTCGGATTTAACATGTTTTACCCCCGCTTGAACAAAGCTCCTCCATGAGATCTCCCGACTTGAGCCCTGATATTCTCGCCTCTAAAATCTCCTTGACTTCTTTTTCCTCATCATAGGCTCCCCGAAGTTCCATTCACCCTTGTGGACGCGGCGGTAAACGCTATTTGTGACATTATTAGCCATCTTCCAAAATTGTCGCTTATCCTCATAGTACGTATGCTGCAACTTTGCTACTACACTTCAACATACCACTAACATATGAATATGTGTTAGTGAACAAAAAAGGGCATAATTCAAGATGAACTCACTCATATTGGAAAGAGATGCCTTCGTGGAGGTGGTGCGTGTGGTGCACGCATCTTTAACAGCTTGAAGAGGAATTGCGCCCAATTTAATGCAGAATCTACTACCGGCGCCTCCTTCGTAGTTCATTCTCCTCGCGGCTCGAACGGGCCCAAGATTGAATTCGGCGAGTGTATGAGCTGGCGACGCGGAGGGTCATGCAGCCTGCATTCCCCTACTTTGCTCAACGTACCGCTTAACTTCCATTTCGGCGGGCGACATCCCTAATTGCAAAGGCATTCCACCTATCTTCGTGGTTATCGCCTCTGCTGATATCTCTGAGTTCCTCGCCGCCTTCCTCGGCCGGATGCAGGTCCTTTTTCCGGCTCTCTTCTGGGCCGCAGGCCGAGGAAGAAGATCCGCCCATAACCACGAATGCATCTTAACATTATGCATATAGGAAAAGAAGGACGAACCGTGATTTACATCGCTTAAGCATTTAAAACATTAGAACGTTAAAAATAAATGGTTAACTTACATTTTATCCTAGAAAAAAATCCATACCAACCATTACACAATGATGGAGGTGGTATGCGGTGGCGAGCTAAACCCTCGAATCCACCAACTTCACTTTAAAGGCCTTTGCGTGTTTAGGGTCGCCGCAAGAAGGCTACCAAGCCAATGCAGCGAGAAGCAAAGTTGTGAACAATAGATATGCCATCGCAATGCGATCCCATGGTTGTCGGACATGTGCAAAAATCCTGTGCTATTTTATATGGAGCGTATGAATAACATAGTAGGAAAGCAACAAATGTTAGCAACACATAAAAAGCCCTCATTACAAAACATTGGGATTTGAATAATTAAAGTGTCTTTATATATTTGGTTATTAGACAATTAAAAAATTTAATACCTTAAACAAGGCAAGATATACAATATTGCATTCATTATTTGAGCTTGTGACAACAACAATTTTGACATCTCCAAGGCATCCATGCACTTCATGTGTCGCTTCCTTTGTCTCACAACCATGGTAGAAGATATTCCAACACCTTTGTAAGGCTTCAACAACTCTCGTAAGCTTTGGGTCGGATGAGAATACGCTCTTCAATGGAGTACACGATTCTTGTTTTTGGTTCTCCAACTTGTACACGTTGTTGTTACATATGGGTTGATTAATCCATTGGGCATTGTTGTTATTATTAAACTAATTCCATCTGCCGCATAGCTTGCACGAATCCGTATATCCTATAAATATATCCCAATGCAGGACGAACTCGTGTCCCCATACACCATCATCATCCTTTGATTTCAAACACAGCCTTCAACCATGGATATTTTG
Source organism: Isoetes taiwanensis (assembly GCA_021234155.1). NCBI lineage: Eukaryota > Viridiplantae > Streptophyta > Lycopodiopsida > Isoetales > Isoetaceae > Isoetes > Isoetes taiwanensis. The sequence continues at coordinate 1,073,766 of JAJEKV010000065.1, read as the reverse complement.
TTTGTCCATCCGGCAACACACTAACAAGGGACGACGCCATGCAAAATGAATTGCATTGTCCCAATCACCAATGGCCACCTTACTAATATTTGTACTCATCATCATCAAAATGTAATTTGACTCTCTGCAATTAAGCTTTGTGTGAGTGAAGTGGTTCTTTGTGGATCTCAATCCACACCTTCCGCTAGGGTGAGCCATTCCCGGAACATACTGATATACAACCTCGCGATTTTGTCTCTAAGTTCAGCTTCATGTGTTTGTCGGGCTTCTTCTGACGTTTAGCAATTGCATTTGACCATCTTCTAAAACGCGGACAAGTTATTAGGTAAATAGTCAAACAAGTGTGCAAGTGTCTCTCCATTCATGAAAGGTAGAATCACCATTGGCTCCCTATGGTATCCCCACTAGAGCTTTGGCAACTTCATATGCAAGTCCAATGACAGTTAAAGGTGATGCTGCTCTGAAGCTGCATGTATCTTTGAGCCATCTCACGCTCGGCCTCATTCTTTGCCCTTGAAAACCCATCCAATCGTGATAGCTCAACAATCTTGAAGTGTTGTTCTCCGTTGGGATTTTGATTTGATAATGCATGTGTTGAGCCCTCAATAAGTATGACACATCCACTTACTTCGGCATGGATCAACAAAGATTGATGTGTTCATGTGATTCTCCAAAGAAAAGTGGGGCTTGGTTAGGGCCCGCCCACTAGAGCTCGGATGCAAAGCATTTTAATTACCTCCAACCCATCGCATTGAGATCCGCGAATGATGTTCTTGTGATCCAAACGTCACTTTGAGGGAATTCCATGAAGCAATCTTATCCTCTTGACACGAGCCTCTGCGATTAGATTCCCCTTTAAGTCGCGACTTAATGCTTCAAAACATGTCTTCGGGCTCTCATCCATGGGTTTCCAATCATTGGCTTTACATGTGTCGGTTGAGAGAAGTCAACATTTTTCTGATCTGGCCATTTTGTGCTAACCTTCAAATTGGCACTTCCTTTCACATGTTCCATAAAAATGTATTCCATTATCGCTGACTACTTTGCATCTCCTACGGACTTCGCTAGCACATATCTCATTTTATGACCATGCCTAACTTCAATTAATCATTAGTGTCTTCACAAATGGGCCATACCCTTACAAAACCAATTTAGATTCATTAATCTTGCTTTCATGGACTTTTTCAAACCTTCATTATGAATCTTTACCTACTTTCTTAAGAGTTAGTTTCCTTTTAATTTTTTTTTTAAAACCAACCATTTAAATTTTTTCTTTCTGCTCTTTAACCACTCCACATCGTTGTTTCTTTGACATCCCTAACATCTTTAAAAACAACATTCTTAACTAGAAACCTCAAAATCAATAATGCAATTTTTTCAAAAACCCCTCGCCCTTTGGGTCTAACTCTCAGAAAAGATTACTTATTGATATATTAATAAAAAAAAATAAACAGAGTATGAGCTTGGACCCGAACACCTAGCCTTCACTCAAGGCGGAGCCACCATGCCCTTGTCCAAGTCTCCCAAATCTTTTCTAAACTAAATACATTAATCAATAAAATTGCTAAGAGTAACCAAGTGAGCTTGACCCCGAACACCTAGTCTTCCACCATGAGCCGACTCATGCCCTTGTCCAAGTCTCCCCAATTTTTCTAAACTAAATACACATTAATCAATGTGAGCATATAACCAAGTGAGCTTGGACCTCGGAACACCTAGTCTTCCACTCAAGGCGAGCTTCTACCATGCCCTTGTCCAAGTCTCCCCAGTTTTTTAACCTAAATAAAACATTAAAATTTTATTCTCCCACTAAACTCAAATTTACCTAGAATGTCTTCGAGGCCGGGCGAAAATCGCATTTCCAAGAGTTTTACTCCATTTTGTTATTACAAGGTAATGGCAAAAAAATAAAGGCATCTTCAATAATTAGAAACTTACATAAATAAAGAAATAAATATAAAAAAAAAAACAAAAAAGACGCATTCACGCTGAAAAGATCATTGACATTAAAACTATTTACATTGTTAATTAAAAAGAACTATATATTGACATGTAAAAAATGAAAAAAAAAAAAGGAAGAATATAAAAAAGAAGGGGCCCTTGCCTTTCAACCATCGGCCCTTCTTGTAATAAAAATAGAGGGAAGAATGGGCCCTGCCTTCGAATCCATCTTCCTTCCATGGAAAAAAATGAAGAGGAAGAAGAAGAAGAAGAAGAAGAAGAAGAAGAAGAAGAAGAAGAAGAAGAAGAAGAAGAAGAAGAAGAAGAAGAAGAAGAAGAAGAAGAAGAAGAAGAAGAAGAAGAAGAAGAAGAAGAAGAAGAAGAACAAAGAAGAAGAAGAAGAAGAAGAAGAAGAAGAAGAAGAAGAAGAAGAAGAAGAAGAAGAAGAAGAAGAAGAAGAAGAAGAAGAAGAAGGAGGGGAGATAGGAAAGAAAGATTGAATAGAATGAGAAAGTGGTGAAGAAGAAGAAGAAGAAAAATGAATAGAAGATTGGGAAGAACTAAGATTAGAGAGGAAGAAACCAATGATTGGAAGATCATTGGAAGAAGAAGGAGGAGGGATTCGATCTTCATACTAATAAGAGGCTTAAAATGGATTGAAGAAAAACAAGGATGGAAAGAAGAGGAGGATAAATGGGATGGATTGAAACAAACAAGAAAAACAAGAAGCCCTTAAATCTATCAAACAACAAGCCTAATTCAAAATAGAGCCGACGGATCTATTGAAATACCTTTTGATGCTTGCTTAAAGCTTGGAAAGGACCTCAAGGGATGATCCGCGCCTAAAAATCGCCACTTAAAAACGCCCCTCCACCAGCTAGAACCAAAACTAGGCGGCTAAAAAGCCGCTCATTTCATGCCAGAATGACGCCGTGAGGTCGCTTAACGACAACATTATACTGGTGAACGACGCCTATAACGACGCCTTTGTGTTAAACGACGCGGCCCTTTAAATATCTCCCCGTGAAAATCAATTATTAAATATTTCAAAATCATTTCTTAAAACCAACATCTGCACACCTTCGTGATTGTCGCTAACCCTACATTAAGAACACTTGCAAACCTGACTACCGACACCATCCCCCGAAGTCCACAATACACAAAATTCTATTAAAATTGAACCAAAGCCGGAGAGAACCATACATAGCCATAAGGTAGGAACCTCGAACAGCCAACAAGCCGGGTGGAGGCAACCGCTTTTGTCTGAGCAATTTCATCGAAACCGGCAGAAACCCTTTCAACAATTCCCCGCCACAAGCAAAGTTAATTATCCTTTCAATATCGACAGAAAAAGTATTTATGTTACTTACGCAATCATGCCCCCGTGGTTCTTCAGACAACGATTCATAGCTTCACATTTTGATCGTTTTGACCCGCGGGCGACAAACCGATATCAAGTAATAATCAGAGCCCATCACCGGGCAGTTAAAATAGGAATGTAATGAATTGAAATTTGAAATGTCAAGTGCACACACAGCTCAATCCCAATGCAATTGATGGTGAATTCATCCAGAATGGGGCTCCATGTGACACATCCATTCCAAAGATTATAGTTGGCTCCCCTCGAGACCTTTGAAGACCAATAATTTTAAAATTCCATCGATAACATCGTATTATATCCTCCTACACTACCAGTAAGTCTTCGCCTAATGAACAGGATTAATATGGGGTACCAAGTGAGTTACCTTGGCATTAATTTTCAAAGCCACACTCCGTCAAGTACTGATCATTTATATTACGGGAGTGAACTATAATCGATTAACAACTCCAACGCCCCGACGTGTAAACAATGAAAGAACGGCCCTCGCAAAACATCTCTCTCGCGATAAGTATGCATTGCATCTTCCTTCGTGAAACTACATATAAAAGGAATCAAACCATTACACAAAGATAGAGATCAGCCTTTCCGATGTAGAATGTATTAGAATAAACTCCCGTGGCCCTTTTATCGAGATTTTAAAGCATTGAACATCATTGAAACTCGTGAATAATATCGATGGGAGGGAAATCAACATGATGCTATTGGTAACAATGATACGATAACAAGGAATCAGTGAGAAATGATAGTTGGGGAATTGTGAACAATGGAAATGGCGATGGGGAGGAGGCAACTCGGGATGCCAATGATTCTTGGGGTATCATTCCAATGAAACTAACACATCCGAGCAGATAATAATGGAGCACTAGTTGGCAATGATTACTTATGTATTTTATCTATCCTTCTTTTATCTATCCACTTAGATTTCCTTCCATCCCTTTCATCTATCCACTCTAATAAAACCGACTTGTGCACCATTGGAGCTCACTTGCATTACCTTTCATACTAAACTGCTTGCCAATCAATTTCACCATGATCAGAAGTAAAGGCAAACATATGGTTTCGAATTCGTGCCGTTCTTCCATTAATCTGGCATACAGCAAGGCATGCCCAACACCATGCAAAGCCGCAAGAAGAGGAGCTTCTTTGATTTGCCATATTCTCTCAAAAGTACGATCACATACAACTTCATATATGGTTGCACTCTTACAGATTACCGCTATGGGTTTGGACACGCCTTCAGTGGTTCAACGACGCCTCACCTTGAATTTCGAAGTTCGATATTCACTCGTGACACTCCATAATGAGTCCATATGAATGTGACCGGCCAATTTCCGCAATTCACCTTGCCGCCCCAGAAGGGCTTACGCTTTGGGGCCGAAGTCCCCGGTCCGTTGCACTTGGGACTGGGCCGAGAAGCAGCAAATGTAGAATACTGAGCAAGGGAACTCCGACGGAGCTGAGTTTGGGCCCTTCCTCCTCCGGGATGTGGCAAAGTAAGCCTGGGGCTTTTGCGCTGGCAAGACATTCTCAGAATTCGCACTAATGCATTGTAACGGTAAAATAAATTCGTTTTTGCCACAACTCCTAATTCATCTCCAAAGACACCTACCTTACCCTTTCTGAATTTTCTGAGAAGGTCTAGGTCAAAGGGTTAAGATTAGGAATCTGGCCGGGCAGCCCGCTGGGTGTGGCAATCGAATGCACCCTTCCCAAGTCAAACGAGGCCAGACCTGCGGATCCCTCACAAGAGGGGGAGTCCCACCCCGTGAGGCGGGATCCAAAAAGTTCCCGAGGCAGCCTCTTCCTCGGCAACCGGGGCTTCCCCCGGCTGCATCGCTTAACACCACCTCCCGAGCCCTGCCTCTATCCCACCGTTGATCCTCCGCTCAGGGCCCCTCTTCGGCTGGGTCCAAAAGATTCCGTGATCGGGTCCTGAGAACTTTGTTTCAAACCACAAGGCCCCGATGTCTACTCTCAGAGAAACCGTGACCGCTTTGTCGCTCGCACCTGTGGGATGCTCCATCGGCAAATAGACCCCGCTAAATCGTCCGGACGGCGAAATTACCCTAGGGAGCAAGTTACACGGCCGGTTTTGCTAAAGAAGGAAACACTCACGCCTCCACGACAAGATATCCCCGCATGCAATATCCTAGCTAATCGACTCACGAAAGTGTGATGGAAGTGAGCTACTTACGCCTTTGGAGTTCGGGTGGTCTTCGCCACGCGAACTTGGTCCCTAGGGCAATGTCGACGCTCGAAATCCATTGGCAGAAGCCAGATCAAGGACTCCGAGAGCGAGGTCGCTCAGTCCGGCCTTGTGGCCTTTGGGGAGAGGGAAATTTGGGCAAGTACCCCGGAGGGGATTTTAGGGTCCACAGTCAAGGCCAATACCCCACTCCATTTCAAGACACTACAAGCAAGGTCCCTACCGAAATCAGACATGGAGAGGGGTTCAAACGTGAAACCCCGGGTGGGCTGCCGTGCCTAGAAGGTTTACGCTTTGGGGCCGTAGTCCGGTCCTGCTGCACTTGGGACCGCCGAAGCAGCAGCCGAGAATATGGAGCAAGGGGAACTCGGGATCGAGCGGAAAGTTTGGGCCTTTCCCTCCTCCGGATGTGGCAAGTAGAAGCTCTGGGGCTTTCAGGTGCTGGCAAAGACATTCAGAATTCGCACTAATGCATTGCACCTAAAATAAATTCGCCGTTTTTGCCACTGATCCCTAATCCATCTCCAGCACACGGCCCACCCTCAAATTTCGAGAATGTCTAGGGTCAAGGTTAGTGATAGAACCTGGCCGGCAGCCCGCTGTGGCAACCGAAATGGGCACCCTTCCCAAGTCAAACGAGGGCCAGATCTTGCAGGATCCCTCACAAGAGGGAGAGTCCTGACCCCGTGAGGCGGATCCAAAAGTTCCCGAGTGCCTCTTCCTCGCAGTCAAGGCCCCGGTCGCACGCTTAATGACCACCTCCCGGAGTCTGCTCCCCTATCCCACCGCTGATCCTCCGCCTGTGGGCCCCTCTTCGAAGGTCCAAAAGATTCCATCAAACCGGAATCGCACAACCACGCCCCGATAAGTTCACTTTGTAGAAACCATTAATCGCTTTGGTCGTCGCACCGGATGCTCCTAATGGCAAATAGACTCCCCGCCAAATCGTCTCCGAATGGCGTAAATTACCCTAGGAGCAAGTTACACTGGCCGGTTTTGGCGGTAAAGAAGGAAACACTCACGCCTCCCACGACAAGATATCCCGATGCACATCCTAGGGCCAATCGACCACGAAAGTGTGATGGAAGTGGAGCTACTTTATGCTTCTTGGAGTTTGGGTGGTCTTCGCCACTTAACTTGGCTGGTCCCTTGTGGCAATGTCGACGCTCAGTCCATCGCAGAGTCGATCACATTCCATTTTATAACGCCCGCCCGGGCCCCGGGCCTCCTCGTGGCCTTGGGGAGGGAAATTGGGGGCGCTGTTCTCCCGGAGGGGATTTTAGGGTCCGCGCCCAAGGCCAACACCCCAACTCCACTTCAAGATTACCTGCCAGCGTCCCTACCGACCGACAAGGAGAGAGGGCCTCCCAAACGAAAACCCCTGCGGGCTGCCAGCTCTAAAGGGTTTACGCTTTGGGGCCGAGTCCCTCGGTCCGTTGCACTTGGGACCTCGGCCGAGAAGCAGCAGCCCAGAATACTGGAGCAAGGGGAACCGACCGAGCTGAAGTTTGGGCCTTTCCCTCCTCCGGCGCGCAAGTAGAAGCCTGGGGCGGTGCTGGCAAGACATTCGTGAATTCAAGAATTAATGCATTGCACGAAAATAAATTCCCGCTTTTTGCCAGCGGATCCCGTAATTCATCTCCAAAGACACTACCAATTTCGGAATTTTCTGAGAAGGTTCAGGGTCAAAGGGTTAGTGATAGGGAATCTGCCGGGCAGCTTCGCTGCAGGCAAACTGAAAGCCGCACCCTTCCCCAAGTCAAACGCAGGCCGTGACCTGCGTGGATCCTCACAAGAGGGGAGAGTCCCGGACCCGTGAGGCGATCCAAAAGTTCCCGAGGCACTCTTCCTCGCGGCCACCGGTCGCGACGCTTACCGACCAATTCTCCCCGAGCCCGCTCCCCTATCCGACCGCTGATCCTCCGCTCGTGGGCCCCTCTTCGAAGGTCCAAAGATTCCGTGATCGGGTCCTGAGAACTTGTCAAACGGGCATGGCCCCGATGTTCCGCCTTTGTAGAAAACCGCGACTGTTTTGTCGCTCGCACCGGGGATGTCTCTAATGGTTAGACTCACCAAATCGTCCTGAATGGCGGAAATTACCCTAGGAGCAAGTTACACTATTTCTGGCTTTGGCGAAAAGAAGGAAACACTCCACTTCCTCCACGCATGCGATCCCCGCATGCACATCCTAGGCCAATCGACTCACGAAAGTGTGATGGAAGTGAGCTACTTTGGCGCTCTTTGACCTCGGGTGGTCTTCACGGAACTTGGTCCTGTGGCAATGTCGACGCTCTCGATTCCATTGGCGAGTCGATCAGCGATTCCCGGAGAGCTTAGGTCGCCCGTCCCCGTGGTGGCCTTGGGAGAGGGAAATCGGGGCGCTAAGCCCGAGGGATTTTAGGGTCCGCGCTTCCTCAAGGCCAACACCCTTAACTCCACTTTCAAGACACCTGCTAGTCCCAACATCCGACATGGAGAGGGCCCCTCCTAAACGTGAACCCCGTGGGCTGCTGTGCCTAGAAGGGTTTACGCTTTGGGGGTCGAAGTCCTGGTCTGCTGCACTTGGGACCGGCCGAAGCAAAGAAATGAATACTTGAGCAAGGGGAACCGACGAGCGAGTTTGGGCCTTTCCTCCCCGATGTGGGTGAAGTTTGGGGCTTTGCAGCTGGCAAGACATTCTCAGAATTCAAGTAATTAATGCATTGCACGAAAAATAAATTCCGGCTTTTTGCCACTGATCCCTAATTCATCTCCAAAGACACCTTTTACCCTTCAATTTTCTGAGAAGGTCTAGGTCAAAGGGTGGTTAAGATTGAACGGCCGGCAGCCCGCTGCGTGGCAACCGAAATGGGCACCCTTCCCCAAGTCAAACGAGGCTGGGATCTTGTGATCCCTCACAAGAGGGAGAGTCCCGACCCCGTGAGGCGGATCCAAAGTCTCCCCGAGGCAGCCCTTCCCGCGCCAGCCCCCGGTCATCGCGACGCTAATGACCACCCTCCTCGAGTCTCGCTCCCCTATCCACCGCTGATCCTCCTCGCCTGTGGGCCCCTCTTCGAAGGTCCAAAAGATTCAGATCTATCCTGAGAACTTGTCAAACTACAAGGCCCCGGATGTCTGGCCAGAAACTCGCACTGTTTTTAGTCGTGTCGGCACCGGATGCTCCGGAATGGCAACAGACTCCCCGCCAAATCGTCCGGAATGGCGAATACTCCTAGGGAGCAAGTTACACTACCGGGTTTTGGCGAAGAAGGAAAACACTCACGCCTCCACGACAGATCCCCGCATGCACATCCCAGCCAATCAATTACCAGTGGATGGAAGTGAGCTACTTGGCGCCTCTTTGGAGTTCGGGTGGGTCTTCCGGCCACGAACTTGGTCCCTGCAATGCTCCATCGCTCTCGATTCCATCGCAGAGTCGATCAGCGATTCCGGAGAGCTGAGGTTTCCGTCCGTCCCTGTGGCCTTGGGAGAGGAAATTTGGGGCAGCCTCCCGAGGGATTTTAGGGTCCCATTCACACACCCTTAACTCAATTTCCAGACACGGGCCAGCAAGGTCCCTACTGAATTGACATGGAGAGGGCCTCCAAACGAAACCCCGTGGGCTGCTGCCCTAGCTGGCTTTACGCTTAGGCCGAGTCCCTGGTCCGGGTTGCACTTGGGACCCACGAGAAGCAAAATAAATGGTGAATACGGAGCAAGGGGAATGGACGAGCGGAGTTTGGGCCTTTCCTCCTCCGATGTGGCAAGTAGAAGCTCTGGGGGCTTTGCGCTGGCAAGACATCTCAGAATCTCATCATCGCATCAGACCTAAAATAAATTCCGGTTTTTGCCACTGGATCCCTAATTCATCTCCAGCACACGGCCCAATTTTCGAATCTGAGAAGGTCTAGGGTCAAAGGGTTAAGATTAGGAATCCGCCGGGCAGCCCGCTGCAGGGCAAACCGAGTCGGCACTCCTTCCCCAAGTCAAACGAGGCTGACCTTGCGGGATCCCTCACAAGAGGGAGAGAGTCCTGACTCCCGTGAGGCGGGATCCAAAAGTTCCCGAGGCAAAATTCTTCCTCGGCCAGCTGCCCCCGGTCGACGCTTAATGACTCACCCTCCCTTGAGCCCTGCCTCCCTATCCCACCGCTGATCCTCCTCGCCTGTGGGCCCCTCGGGAAGGTCCAAAAGATTCCAGACGGCCCCGAGAACTTTGTCACAAACCGCTGGGCGCCCGGATGCCTACTTTGTAGAAACCGTGACTGCTTTGTCGTCGCACCGGGATACCCGAATGGCAAATAGACCCCGCTAAATCGTCTGAATGGCTTAAATTACCCTAGGGAGCAAGTTACACGGCCGGTTTTTATGTAAAAGAAGGAAATATCACTCACTTCCACGACAAGATCCCGCATGCACATCCTAGCCACCGACTAATGAGTGTGATGGAAGTGAGCTTACTTTGGCGCTTCTTGGAGTTCGGTTCGCCACTAACTTGGTCCCTGTGGCAATGACGCTCGAAGTCCATTGGCGTAGTCGACGCTGACCGAGAGCGGAGACGCCTGGCCCGGTCCCCGTGGCCTTGGGGAGAGGAAATTTGGGGCAAGCACCGGAGGGATTTTAGGGTCCACAAGGTCATACACCTAACTCCACTTAAGACACTCCGCCAAGTAAGGTCCCTACCGACCGGACATGGAGAGGGTTCTCCAAACGAACCCCGGGCTGCTGTGCCTAGAAGGGTTTAATATTAGCCGAGTCCCGGCCCTGCTGTGAATTTGGGACCT
>JAJEKV010000065.1:756785-1063376 GCA_021234155.1 Isoetes taiwanensis | reverse complement strand
CGGGCCGGTAGCGCCACCGAGAATACTTGAGCAAGGGAACCACTGAGCGAGTTTCAGCTCTTCCTCCCTCCATGTGGCAAGAAGCTCCAGCTTTGGTGCTGGCAAGACATTCTCAGAATCTCAAGTAATTAATGCATTGCACGAAAATAAATCTTGCTTTTTGCCGATCCCTAATTCATCTCCAGCACACGCCCAATTTTCGGAATTTTCGAGAAGGTCTAGGTCAAAGGGTTAGCATAGAACGGCCGGGGCAGCCCGCTGCAGGCAACCGAGCTGGCACCCTTCCCCAAGTCAAACGAGGCCAGGACCTTGCAGGGGATCCCCACAAGAGGGGAGAGTCCTGACCCCAGGAGGCGGATCCAAAGTTCCCGAGGCAGCCCTTCCCCGGCAGCCCCCTGGTCGCACGCTTAATGACCACCCTCCCGTGAGTCTTGCTCCTATCCCAATCGCTGATCCTCCCGCCGGCCCCTCTTCTGAAGGTCCAAAAGATTCCAGATCGGGTCCGAGAAACTTGTCAAACCACGGCCCCGATATCGGCCTTTGTAGAAACCGTGACTGTTTTGTCGCTCTCGCAATCGGGATGCTCCGAATGGCAAATAGACCCCGCCAAATCGGCCCTGAATGGCTAAATTATCCTAGGGAGCAAGTTACACGGCCGGTTTTGCAAAGAAGGAAACACTCACGCCTCCACGACAAGATCCCCGCATGCACATCCTAGGCCAATTGACTACGAAAGTGTGATGGAAGTGAGCTACTTTGGCGCTTTTGGAGTTCGGGTGGTCTTCTGGCCACTTTAACTTGGTCCCTGTGGCAATGTCGACGCTTCGAGTCCATTGGCGTAGTCGATCAGGATTCCTGAGAGGGAGGTCGCCTGCCCGGCCCCCTGTGGCCTTGGGAGAGGAAATTTGGGGCAAGCAGCCTCCGGAGGGATTTTAGGGTCCGGGCGCCTCAAGGCCAACACCCCAACTCCACTTTCAAGACACGGCCGCAAGGTCCCTATTGACCGGACAAGGAGAGGGCCTCCAAACGTAAACCCCGTGGGCTGCTGTGCTCTAGAAGGGTTTACGCTTTTGGGGCCGAGTCCCGGTCTGTTGCACTTGGGACCCGGGCCGAGAGCGTGCCAGAATACTAATGGAGCAAGGGGAACCCGACGGAGCGAGTTTGGGCCTTTCCTCCTCCGATGTAAGTAGAAGTCGGGGGCTTTTGCAAAGTGGCAAGACATTCGTGAATTTGCAATTAATGCATTGTAACCTAAAATAAATTCCGTTTTTGCCAGCTGATCCCTAATTCATCTCCAAAGACACGGCCCAATTTTCGGAATTTTTGGAGAAGGTCTAGGTCAAAGGGTTAAGATAGAACGGCGTGGGCAGCCCGCTGCAGGCAAACCAGCTGGCACCCTTCCCCAAGTCAAACGAGGCCAGGACCTTGCAGATCCCCGCTCACAAGAGGGAGAGTCCTGACCCCGTGAGGCGGGATCCAAAAAGTTCCCCGAGGCAGCCTTCCCCGGCGGTCAGCCCCCGGGTGCACGCTAATGACCACCCTCCCGAGCCCTGCCCTATCCCACCGCTGGATCCTCCGCTCAGGGGCCCCCTTCGAAGGTCCAAAAGATTCCAGATCGGGTCCGAGAACTTGTCAAACCGCTGGGCGCCCCGATGTGTCTTTGTAGAAACCGCGACTGCTTTTGTCGCTCGCACCGGGATGCTCCTAATGGCAAATAGACCCCCGCCAAATCGTCCTGAATGGCGGTAAATTACCCTAGGGAGCAAGTTACACTGGCCGGTTTTAAAAAGAAGGAAACACTCACGCCCACGACAAGATCCCGCATGCACATCCTAGGCCAATTGACTACGAAGTGTGATGGAAGTGAGCTACTTTTACTTTGGAGTTCGGTGGTCTTCCGCCACGGAACTTGGTCCCTGTGGCAATGTCGACGCCTGAGTCCATTGGCGAGTCGATCGCGATTCCCGGAGAGCGGAGGTCGCCTCACCGGCCCCTGTGGCCTTGGGGAGAGGAAATTTGGGGCAAGCAGCCCTGAGGGATTTTTAGGGTCCGGGCACTTCAAGGCCAACACCCCAACCCCACTTCAAGACACGCAAGGTCCCGCCGACCGACAAGGAGAGGGCCTCAAAAACGAACCCCGCGGGTTGCCGTGCTCTAGAAGGGTTTACGCTTTGGGGCCGAGTCCCGTCTGTTGCACTTGGGACCTGGCCGAAGCAAAGCAGCCGGAATACGGGAGCAAGGGGAACCGACGGAGCGGAGTTTGGGCCTTTCCTCCTCCCGGCGTGGCAAGTAGAAGCCGGGGGCGCTTTTGCAAAGGGCAAGACATTCGTCCGTTCGCAATTAATGCATTGCACGAAAATAAATTCCTGGTTTTTACCGCCATCCCTAATTCATCTCCAAAGACACCCCAATTCTTCGGAATTTTCTGAGAAGGTCTAGGTCAAAGGGTTAGCATTAGAACGGCCGGGGGCAGCCCGCTGTGGCAACCGAGCCGGCACCCTTCCCCAAGTCAAACGAGGCCGTGACCTTGCAGGGATCCCTCACAAGAGGGGAGAGTCCCACCCCGTGAGGCGGGATCCAAAAGTCCCCGAGGCAGCCCTTCCCGGGCCGCCCCCTCCGCACGCTAATGACCACCCTCCCGAGCCCTGGTTCCCCTATCCCACCGCTGATCCTCCGCTCAGGGGCCCCTCTTCGGAAGGTCCAAAAGATTCCAGGATCGGTCCTGAGAACTTGTCAAACCCAAGGGGCGTCCCGATGTCGGCCTTGTAGAAACCGCACCGCTTTTGTCGTTCGCACCGGGAGGTGCTCCGAATGGCAAATAGACCCCGCCAAATCGTCCGGAATGGCGAAATTACCCTAGGGAGCAAGTTACACTACCGGTTTTGCAAAGAAGGAAACACTCACGCCTCCACGACAAGATCCCGCATGCACATCCTAGGGCCAATTGACTACGAGTGTGATGGAAGTGAGCTACTTTGGCGCTTGAGTTCGGGTGGTCTTCGCCACGAACTTGGTCCCTGTGGCAATGTCGACGCTCCGAGTCCATTGGCAGAGTCGATCGCGATTCCTGAGAGAGGGAGGTCGCCCGGCCCGTCCCCGTGGCCTGGGGAGAGGAAATTTGGGGGCAAGCAGCCTCCCGGAGGGGATTTTAGGGTCCAAGGCCGCCAACACCCCAACTCCACTTCAAGACACCTGCAAGGGTCCCTACCACCGACAAGGAGAGGGCCTCAAACGTGAACCCCTGTGGGCTGCCGTGCTCTAGAAGGGTTTACGCTTTTGGGGCCGAGTCCCCGGTCTCATGCACTTGGGACCTGGCCGAGAAGCAGCCGGTGAATACGGAGCAAGGGGAACCGGACGGAGCGGAGTTTGGGCCTTTCCTCCTCCCGGCGTGGCAAGTAGAAGTCTGGGGCTTTGCGGTGGCAAGACATTCAGAAATTCGCAATTAATGCATTGCACCGAAAAATAAATTCCGCTTTTTGCCGGGATCCCTAATTCATCTCCAGCACACGCCCAATTTTCGGAATTTTCGGAGAAGGTCTAGGTCAAAGGGTTAAGATTAGAACGGGCCGGGGCAGCCCGCTGCCAGGCAACCGAAATGGCACCCTTCCCCAAGTCAAACGAGGCCAGACCTTGTGGGATCCCTCACAAGAGGGGGAGAGTCCCACCCCGTGAGGCGGATCCAAAAAGTTCCCGAGGCAGCCCCTCCCCCTCGGGCGCCCCCCGGGTCAAAGACGCTTAATGACCACCCTCCCCGAGCCCTGCTCCCTATCCCACCGCTGATCCTCCGCTCAGGGCCCCTCTTCGAAGGTCCAAAAGATTCCAGATCGGTCCGAGAACTTGTCAAACCGCTGGGCCCCCGGATGTCGGCCTTTGTAGAAACCGCACATCAAGCTTTTGTCGCTCGCACCTGGATGCTCCGAATGGCAAATAGACCCCCTTGCCAAATCGTCCGAATGGCTAAATTACCCTAGGGAGCAAGTTACACTACCGGTTTTGCAAAAGAAGGAAACACTCACGCCTCCACGACAAAGATCCCCGCATGCACATCCTAGGCCAATTGACTACGAGTGTGATGGAAGTGAGCTACTTTGGCGCTTCTTGGAGTTCGGTGGTCTTCCTCGCCACGGAACTTGGTCCCTGTGGCAATGTCGACGCTCGAGTCCATTGGCGAGTCGATCAAGCGATTCCGAGAGGGGAGGTCGCCTGGCCCGGCCCCTGTGGCCTTGGGGAGAGGAAATTTGGGGCAAGCAGCCCCTGAGGGATTTTAGGGTCCAAGGCCCAAGGCCAACACCCCAACTCCACTTCAAGACACTGAAGCAAGGTCCCGCCGACCGACAAGGAGAGGGCCTCCAAACGTAAACCCCGTGGGCTGCCGTGCCTAGAAGGGTTTACGCTTTGGGGGGCCGAGTCCCCTCGGTCCGCTGCACTTGGGACCCCGCCGAAGCAGCAAATGGTGAATACGGGAGCAAGGGGAACTGACGGAGCGGAGTTTGGGCCTTTCCTCCTCCCCCGGCGTGGCAAGTAGAAGTCGGGGCTTTTGCAGCGGGGCAAGACATTCAGAATTCGCACTAATGCATTGCACGAAAAATAAATTCGCTTTTTGCCGGGATCCCTAATTCATCTCCAAAGACACGCCCAATTTTCGAAATTTTCTGAGAAGGTCTAGGGTCAAAGGGTTAGATTAGAACGGCCGGGCAGCCCGCTGTGGCAACCGAGCCGCACCCTTCCCCAAGTCAAACGAGGCCAGACCTTGCGTGGATCCCTCACAAGAGGGGAGAGTCCCACCCCGTGAGGCGGATCCAAAAGTTCCCCGAGGCGCTCTTCCCCGGCAAATACCCCCCCCGGCTGCACGCTAATGACCACCCTCCCGAGCCCCGGCCCCTATCCGACCGCTGGATCCTCCGCTCGGCCCCTTTCGAAGGTCCAAAAGATTCCGTGACGGGTCCGAGAACTTGTCAAACCGCTGGGCGGCCCCGATGTCCGCCTTTGTAGAAACCGCAGACTGCTTTGTCGCTCGCACCTGGGATGCTCCTAATGGCAAATAGACCCCGCCAAATCGTCCTAATGGCGAAATTACCCTAGGGAGCAAGTTACACGGCCGGTTTTGGTAAAAGAAGGAAACACTCACGCCTCCACGAAGAGATCCCGCATGCACATCCTAGGCCAATTGACTACGAAAGTGTGATGGAAGTGAGCTACTTTGGCTTTTGAGTTCGGGTGGTCTTCCGCCACTGGAACTTGGTCCCTGTGGCAATGTCGACGCTCGAGTCCATTGGCAGAGTCGATCGCGATTCCCGAGAGGGAGGTCGCCCGTCCGGCCCCTGTGGCCTTGGGAGAGGAAATTTGGGGCAAGCAGCCTCCCGAGGGATTTTAGGGTCCAAGGCCTCAAGGCCAACACCCCAACTCCACTTCAAGACACCTGCAAGGTCCCGCCGAATCCGACAAGGAGAGGGCCTCCAAACGTAAACCCCGTGGGCTGCCGTGCTCTAGAAGGGTTTACGCTTTGGGGCCGAGTCCCGGGTCCGCTGCACTTGGGACTCGGCCGAGAAGCAAAAGAATGAGAATACGGAGCAAGGGGAACCGACGGAGCGGAGTTTGGGCCTTTCCTCCTCCCGCGTGGCAAGTAGAAGTCGGGGGCTTTTGCAAAGGCAAGACATTCAGAAATTCACAATTAATGCATTGCACGAAAATAAATTCCCTTTTTGCCGATGGATCCCTAATTCATCTCCAAAGACACGCCCAATTTTCGGAATTTTCTGAGAAGGTCTAGGTCAAAGGGTTAGCATTAGAACGGTCCGGGCAGCCCGCTGTGGCAACCGAAATGGCCCTTCCCCCCAAGTCAAACGAGGCCGGACCTTGCAGGATCCCTCACAAGAGGGGAGAGTCCCACCCCCCCGTGAGGCGGGATCCAAAAAGTTCCCCGAGGCAGCCCTTCCCCGCGCCGCCCCCTGGCTGCACGCTAATGACCACCCTCCCGAGCCCTGCCTCCCATCCGACCGCTGATCCTCCGCTCGGGGGCCCCTCTTCGAAGGTCCAAAAGATTCCAGATCGGTCCTGAGAACTTGTCAAACCGCTGGCCCCGATGTCTACTTTGTAGAAACCGCATCTGCGCTTTGTCGCTCGCACCGGGATGCTCCGAATGGCAAATAGACCCCGCCAAATCGTCCGAATGGCTAAATTACCCTAGGGAGCAAGTTACACCTGGGCCGGTTTTGCAAAGAAGGAAACACTCACGCCTCCACGACAAGATCCCGCATGCACATCCTAGGCCAATTGACTACGAGTGTGATGGAAGTGAGCTACTTTGGCGCTTCTTGAGTTCGGGTGGTCTTCTGGCCACGAACTTGGTCCCCGTGGCAATGTCGACGCTCGAGTCCATTGGCAGAGTCGATCGCGATTCCTGAGAGGGAGGTCGCCCCCGGCCCCGGCCCCCGTGGCCTTGGGGAGAGGAAATTTGGGGCAAGCAGCCTCCCGAGGGATTTTAGGGTCCGCGCCTCAAGGCCAACACCCCAACCCCACTTCAAGACACCTGCCAAGGTCCCGCCGACCGACAAGGAGAGGGCCTCCAAAACGTAAAACCCCGTGGGGCTGCCGTGCCTCTAGAAGGGTTTACGCTTTGGGGCCGGTCCCGGTCCGTTGCACTTGGGACCGGGCCGAAGCAAAGCTTTGGTGAATACGGAGCAAGGGGAACCGACGGAGCGGAGTTTGGGCCTTCCTCCTCCCGATGTGGCAAGTAGAAGTCGGGGCGCTTTTGCGCTGGCAAGACATTCAGAAATTCGCAATTAATGCATTGCACCTAAAAATAAATTCCGGTTTTTGCCACCGGATCCCTAATTCATCTCCAGCAAGACACGCCCAATTTTCGAATTTTCTGAGAAGGTCTAGGTCAAAGGGTTAGCATTAGAACGGCCGGGCAGCCCGCTGCGTGGCAACCGAAATGCACCCTTCCCCAAGTCAAACGAGGCCAGACCTTGCAGGATCCCTCACAAGAGGGGAGAGTCCTGACCCCGGAGGCGGGATCCAAAAAAGTTCCCGAGGCAGCCCTTTCCCCGGCCGGGCCCCCCTGGGCTGCACGCTAATGACCACCCTCCCGAGCCCTGCCTCCCTATCCCACCGCTGATCCTCCGCTCAGGCCCCTCTTCGAAGGTCCAAAAGATTCCAGATCGGGTCCGAGAACTTGTCAAACCGCTGGGGGCCCCCTGATGTCTACCTTGTAGAAACCGCGAGACTGCTTTGTCGCTCGGGCACCGGGATGCTCCTAATGGCAAATAGACCCCCGCCAAATCGTCCTAATGGCGAAATTACCCTAGGGAGCAAGTTACACCTGGCCGGGTTTTATTAAAAGAAGGAAACACTCACGCCTCCACGACAAGATCCCGCATGCACATCCTAGGCCAATTGACTACGAAAGTGTGATGGAAGTGAGCTACTTTGGCGCTTGAGTTCGGTGGTCTTCGCCACGGAACTTGGTCCCCAGGGCAATGTCGACGCTCCGAGTCCATTGGCAGAGTCAGATCGCCATTCCTCGAGAGGGGAGGTCGCCCGTCCGGCCCCTGTGGCCTTGGGGAGGGAAATTTGGGGCAAGCAGCCCTGAGGGATTTTAGGGGTCTCCGCTCAAGGCCAACACCCCAACTCCACTTCAAGACACGGGCGCAAGGTCCCGGCCGACCGGACAAGGAGAGGGCCTCAAACGAAAACCCCGTGGGCTGCCGTGCTCTAGAAGGGTTTACGCTTTGGGGCCGAGTCCCCGGGTCTGCTGCACTTGGGACCCGCCGAGAAGCAAAAATGGTGAATACTGAGCAAGGGGAACCGACGGAAGGGAGTTTGGGCCTTTCCTCCTCCCCGGCGTGGCAAGTAGAAGTCTGGGGCTTTTGCGCTGGCAAGACATTCATAAATTCGCAATTAATGCATTGCACGAAAATAAATTCGCTTTTTTGCCGGGATCCCTAATTCATCTCCAAAGACACGCCCAATTTTCGAATTTTCTGAGAAGGTCTAGGTCAAAGGGTTAGATATTAGAACGGCCGGGCAGCCCGCTGTGGCAACCGAGCCGGCACCCTTCCCCAAGTCAAACGAGGCCAGACCTTGCGTGGATCCCTCACAAGAGGGGAGAGTCCCACCCCGTGAGGCTGGATCCAAAAGTTCCCGAGGCAGCCCTTCCCGGGCAACCGGCCCCCGGGTTGCACGCCACGACCACCCTCCCCGAGCCCTGCTCCCCTATCCCACCGCTGGATCCTCCGCTCAGGGCCCCTTTCGAAGGTCCAAAAGATTCCGTGATCGGGTCCGAGAACTTGTCAAAACCGCTGGCGCCCCGATGTTTCCTACTTTGTAGAAACCGGGTGACTGCTTTTGTCGCTCGCACCGGGATGCTCCGAATGGCAAAATAGACCCCCGCCAAATCGTCCTAATGGCGAAATTACCCTAGGGAGCAAGTTACACCTGGCCGGTTTTGCAAAGAAGAAGAAACACTCACGCCCCACGACAAGATCCCGCATGCACATCCTAGGCCAATTGACTACGAGTGTGATGGAAGTGAGCTACTTTGGCGCTTCTTGGAGTTCGGGTGGTCTTCGCCACGGAACTTGGTCCCTGTGGCAATGTCGACGCTTCCGAGTCCATTGGCGTAGCCGATCGCTGATTCCCGAGAGCCGGAGGTCGCCTCAACCGGCCCCTGGGCCTTGGGGAGAGGAAATTTGGGGCAAGCAGCCTCCTGAGGGATTTTAGGGTCCGCATCAAGGCCAACACCCCAACCCCACTTCAAGACACGGCGCAAGGTCCCTACTGAATCTGGACAAGGAGAGGGGGCCTCCAAAACGTAAACCCCGTGGGTTGCCGTGCTCTAGAAGGGTTTACGCTTTGGGGCCGAAGTCCCTTGGGTTCTCGCCACCCAACCTTGATCCCCGTGGCAATGTCGGCATTCCTCCGAAGTCCATTGGCGAAGTGAGCCAAATCGCTGGTTCCTAGGGAGGTTGCCCGCCCTTCCCTAGTGGCCTTGGGGAGAGGAAAATTCGGGGCAAGGTCTAGGTCCGGAGGGATTTTAGTGTCCGGGCCCAAGGGCCAACACCCCAACTCCACTTCAAGACATGGCGAAAGTCCCTACCGACCGGGAAGGAGAGGGCCTCCAAACGTGAAACCCCCGTGGGGTTGCCGTGCTCTAGAAGGGTTTACGCTTTGGGGCCGAAGTCCCGGGCCCTTCTCGCCACCTAACTTGATCCCCGTGGCAATGCTCAAAAGATTCTCGGAGTCCATTGGCGTAGCCAAATCGTGGTTCCGAGAGGGAGGTTGCCCGCCCTTCCCCGTGGCCTTGGGAGAGGAAATTCGGGGCAAGCAGCTTCCGGAGGGATTTTAGTGTCCAATGGCAAGGCCAACACCCCAACTCCACTTCAAGACATGGCGCAAAGTCCCTACCGGACCGACAAGGAGAGGCCTCAAACGTAGAAACCCCGTGGGCTGCCGTGCTCTAGAAGGGCTTTACGCTTTGGGGCCGAAGTCCCGGGGTCTTTGGCCACGGAACTTGGTTTCCGTGAGCAATGTCAACGCTTCGAGTCCATTGGCGCAGAGCCAAATCGTGGTTCCCGAGAGGGAGGTTGCCCGCTCTTCCCCGTGGCCTTAGGGAGAGGAAATTTGGGAAAGCAGCCTCCCGGGATTTTAGGGTCCGCTACCTCAAGGCCAACACCCCAACTCCACTTCAAGACACGCCGCTAGGGTCCCGCCGAATCCGGGACAAGGAGAGGGGGCCTCCAAACGTAAACCCCGTGGAGTTGCCGTGCTCTAGAAGGGTTTACGCTTTGGGGCCGAGTCCTAGTCTCCAAGGTGCAGCTTGGAACGGGGCCGGTGAAGTCAGCGTCGAGAACGCATAGCAAGGGGAACTGACGGAACGGAGTTTGACCTGTCCTCCTCCCGATGTGGCAATTAGAAGTCGGGGCTTTTGGCAAAGGGCAACACACGATTAAATTCATAATTAATGCATTGCACGAAAATAAATTTGATTTTTTTGCCACCGATCCCTAATTCATCTCCAAAGACACGGCCCAATTTTCGGAATTTTGGAGAAGGTCTAGGTCAAAGGGTTAGCATTAGAACTGCCGGGCAGCCCGCTATGAGGCAACCGAGCTGATTTGGAAGATTTGAAGATGCAGCTTGACTTCAAGCCACAAAGAAACATAAATTTAGTGGTCGCTTCTATCACCAAAGTTGAGAAAAAATCCAAGCCGACCGCCCATCACAAACTTCTAAGAATGTGCATTTGAAAGATTTAGAACATGGAAGTGTCCCATTTGTAAGAGCTACAGAGAGTCCAAACCACAAATAATCTCGTAAGCCGGTTCTACCAAATTAAGTCGAAATGTCGCTAAAACCTCAGTTCAAATGGCAAATCGAATCAAGAAGGCGATATCCAAATGTAAGAATGCAAAATATCTTCAAGAATCCTTCGATCATGTTCATGCATATGTATCAATGCTAGATTGTACCCAAGAGAAAATATAACAATGTACAAAACATAGGTTTATTGAACAAAAGATCACTTGAACAATTCAAAGATACTCCTCCCCGAAGCTTGGCTTATGGTTTCTATCGTGAAGTCCTCCACTTGTCCATCCCCTTTGAACCATAGCTCCATGTCAGTATGTCCGGGCCGCCATGCATATGTCGACGCTTAGTATCATGTTAATGCTCGCTGTTTTTCCGTGGTGCTTCCAAACCCCTCGACCATCTTTCAAGAAGCACCCTCATCATGCTAGGGCTCCACCGGTTCCTAGCAATTTGGTCGGCCTTCTCACCAATCACATACTTTTTAACACTTTCATCCGATGGATCGTTGTTTCATAGTCCCTCATCTTCGAGTGGAGGAGGGGTTCACTGAGGATTCCCTTCCTTCTCATGCCCCTCGACGGCTCCTACACCAAGCTATAGATTAGAAAATAGATAAAATACAATAAAGTGTATAAACTACAGAGTGTAGCCTTACTTGTGAAGACAGTTCCATATCTCTCTCGCTTTGAATCCTCATCTCCTCCCTCGAACTGGTTCAAGCGCCAAGCATACCTTCCATGGCCATGTATCCCAAAAAAGCAATAAAGAAAAAAACTCACAATAACTGCAATGAAAAACTAGGATCCGAGGATCGCTCGCAATACTCAAATCATAAAAGAAATGGGAAAATGAAAGCCGGGCCGATGACTTTAAAGAACAGTAGACGCCGCTTTTAAGACGATAGACGCCGCTTAACGACGCTTAAAGGTCGCTTAACGACGCCTATAACGACGCTTAACGGCTATAACGACGCCGTATCGAAATTTGTTTTGTTTTCGTATGCCGAGATGCCATATATATTGCCCTATTAGTCCTCCAAATTTTCTCCGCCGCCTCTCCGCCCTTCGCCCTCCCGGCTTTCTCCAAATCCTCCTTCCTTCGCTTCTGAGTTCCTCACCTACATCCGCCATGGCCGCTTCCCGATGCATGCCCGCTGATGTCAGCACTGTAGGCCAGGCAGGCCGCCGCCGAGCACCCGAACCGCTTCCAAAGTGGCTGGCTAGAGACGAACCTAACCCAAGAAAGGCCGGAGTTCAAGCAAGCCATGACAAAGCCGCATGATAGGGGGCAAGAAAGACCTCGCCGACATCGGGAGGCCGAACCTTCCTCAATACAGCCTCGAAAAGCCCTAAGAAATGCATGGTGAGCTCACAGTTGGCCCGTATGCTAGAGGATAGGGCCTTTGGGAAGGGAAACATTTGGTCAAGCCCTACTTTCAAAAGTTGCACCGCACCAACCAGGCATGGGAAGTGCTCGTACATGAATTCCTTTGGGGAAATGCATACACCACGGGAGGGCTTGGATTCCATGCTTCGAGGCTTGTTCTCGACGGGGTGGAGGAAATCACCGCCGAAGCACCTTCGAGCCCGCGAAAGTGGATCACACCGATGCTGATATATACCACTAGATGTGCACCGCATCCACTTTGTTTTGTGTATTTGAATTGTGTATGGGTTTTTATATGAATTTTGTATTTTGAAGGGAATACATATATGATTTTTGTATATGAATCTTGCATTTTGAAGGGAATCTTCACATTTTATGATTAATTAAACATAAAGCTGTAATTAACCTGTATGTAGAACTGCCTCGACGGCAAAGCCATAGGTCTATACTAGGATGCCAATTAACTTGGCATAAATGTCTATGATAACTTCAAGTTGCAATACTAATGTTGCCTAATATGGTTTGTAGTATACACAAATTCGCATGCCAAAGTATTTTCTTATTCATATGTGGGAAGAAAATATAATAATCATAATAAAGTAATGAAGGTTCAATCGATGGTAGTCTTCTATCATGACAATAGTCTGCCCCCAACCCCCAACCTCCCTATTCGACCGCCATCTCTTTCTTCACCTTCAAATATGCTATGAGCGTAGCCTTTACATGGAACTACGAACCACCACCGATCTTGCAAAGGATCCGAACGAAAGGTGACCTACAAAACCTCTATTACATTAGTTCCTTTGTTAATGACATATATAAATTTTATTGCATCCAAGTAAACATACTTGTTCACATTGCTCAACCCTCACGAAAGTGTGTCTTGACCACGATACCGACGAAGTTGAATCTAGTGAATACAAAGCCACTCGATCTTTATGTATCGTGGCATGAGCACCAAGACACACAAGATCAAACCATTCGCATCAAACAACATTGTTTTGAATGCACCACCGACATCAACCTCCATGATAGTCTTTATAGTACCAATCCATTCCAACATTGCCTCGATTGGGTTTGGGTCCGACTACCACCGCAAAACCGTACTAAACTTTGCTGATATACCACAATCATAAGTGCTTTTGCCATGATCCACACTTTGTCGCCGAAAAGTGAGCACCGTAAGACCATATTGATGCATATGAATTATACTACAAAGTAAAGGAACAAATGTTCAAAATAACGAACTAAACTCGTGAATTATATGCTATTAAGTTGCACTTACAAATAGTGACACGCCTTTAGCATATGCAAATTCTTCGCTAGAAACATGTTCGCCACGCTGTTGCCTTGCCATCTCTAGTTGTTCGAAAGCAGCCATTTATTGTTTATCTCACTTGGCAGACCCCTAGATGATCCGAAGTGGTTGTTTACATTCTTTGTCGATAGCGCCTTCTCCTCATCTCTTTTTATTTTTTCTTCCTCGTATTTTTTATCCATTTCTCCATGGGAGTGGAGTTGTAGATGAGAAACTTATTGACTTTTGCCCTGCTTCTTCTAGTGTGAACAATTTCTTCTCGTGGTCTTCCTTCGAACTTCTCCAATTATAGTTGGAGTGTCTTCATCGGTCCATAATCGTGGAGCATTGGGGTGTAGATCGCCAAGAACTCTAAGTGACATAGAATAATGACTCTCGTATAACCAACCCTCGCCATGCAACCCTCCTCGCCTTGCTTTTCTCGACGCACGTAAGTCCTTGAGGACCTTCGTAAAGCCGCTCTATAAAAAACATCCATCTAGGATTTGTTGTGCCCGCAAGCTCTACTGGCCCACTAAATGCACTAGTAAGTGAGTTTGTATGTCCAAAACTTGTTGGGAATTCTTTTCTCTAGCATACAACATGCCTCAACGACCTTAGTTCGCATGTCCGCAATTTCATTTTGTCGTATCTCCTTCCTTGTAATCCATCTAAATATCATTTAAGAAAGAAAAAGTTAAGTGAGAGTTCAAAGATCGAAAGTGTTTTCTAAACCGCATTTAACCTCGAAAACTCGATAGGAGACATATTGCATGTAGTGGACCGTCGGCGAGACGACCCCTCAGAACAATAGGCATAACAAACTGCAACATCTTATGCCAATCATGAGATTTCAACCCAGTTAACTCCCCTTCGTTAGAGAAACAATTACGCAACTTAATGCATATATCCCGGCGGAGTCTTTATTGCCTTGATCGCTTCTAACGGGTTTCATACATTTTCTAGGCACGATCCAATCCACTTGTGGCCTTATTCCTTCTTCACATTTAACCATGCTTTAGATTTTGATCCAGCTTTCTTGTAGATCTTCTCGTGCTGCATCTGTGTCCTTACGTCCGGTGACATGCTTCCAAATAGACGCCGAAACGTTTTTAAAGATGTGCATGGGATCAAGAAGATGATGGATCTTCAATTCTGTCCAATAGGGTAGAAGGAAGAAGGATGCTTTCCACTTCATTCCTTAACCTTATTTCCTTCAAAAGCATCCCACATGTTACCCCAATCTCTCATTGTCAACCTTTTGGGAGGCTCTTCAAGGTAATGTTTTTCTTTGACCTACGTGACGTAAGTCGATTTTCCATTGGCGATATCTCTTGAAGTTTGCATAGACATTTTTGTGCAATGCCGCTGACCGGCGAGTTCAACTGTTCAAACCCCACACAAGTGACATGCCGCATATCCGCATTAATTTGAGTCCGTGAGAGTTCATACAAACCAGCCAATCGCCGTTGTCCACATTAAGATTGTTTCAAGGTAAATCTTCGCTCAAAGACGAAAGTTCTCTTTGAGACATCGTGAACTTCAATACCTTCACTCCACAATGTCAAAAGCTCATCAATAACTATTTTCGATATGGATCTAGACTTTCCGCTTCTTCGGTCCTCGAACTAATAGTACTACCATTAAATGGCTAGTCTTCATGAGTAACCACTTGGTAAATTATAGTTGATCAACACTACCGCCAAGTTGACCACGCTACCGATTGACGCCCATAAGGATTAACACCATCCGCTGCCAACCCTAATCTGAGATTTCGTGGCTCTCTCCAAATTCGCCATGTTTCATCAATATGCTTCCATTGCTTGCGCAATACTAACCACGCTGAGTACATTGTCACCGACGATTAGCGCACACCAACCCATGAGCTTAAGCTAGAGATTCACATCAAACAATAGCCTTATGCGAGGGATCAATGGAAAGTAGCTTAACCACCTTCATCGGACGGTCTTTCCCTTGGCATCCGTGATTGTACCTAGAGGCACCACATTTAGGCATGTTTCTGTTCTTGTAGATGTCATCCCATAATATACCATGCAATCATTTGGACAAGCGTGAATCTTATGGTAGCCTAAAACCAAAGAGTCGCCAATATATTTTTTATTTCAAAGCGACTTTTGGGCATAGTGTTCCCTTGGGGAGTATTTTCTTGCAATAACCCGTATAAAAACGTATCTTTACGATATACATTCAACTACAAATTCAATAAGTCAAGTGATTGCAATTGTATTTACTCTAACAAAGCCGTAACACCGCATTGCTCCATTTGAATTTGGCTTGAAGGTTTAATATCAATAAAGATGTCGCCAATCTAGATATGCTTGCACCGATATAATGCTTTATGCGCCCCTCCAATAAAACGGATCTTCATGACCATCGTTAGGAGTATTTATATCGCCATCTAGGTCGCTTGTCAAGATTGGGCCAAATGCATCTAACATGTCGGGCTATGGGTTCCTCAACTTCCATGAAGTCGCCCATAGGGCATTGTCATCATCTTCATCATCGTATTCCTCGCTCATCTTCATCATTGTACTCTTCATTATGCATTGTGCCCATGTTTGTACCATAATCGCCAATGTATTCTAATTCTCGCTATCCGCAATGACTTTTGATGTCGCCAATTCAAGACGCTTTGATGTGGTCTTATATCCACTTGCCTACCCCGCATCGCCGATTAAACGAAATATATGCGATTGATATATACATTGAGAGCCCGTGGTTTGTTAAATTTTAAGCATTTAATAACGAACTAAATATAAAATTTTATGTCATAATCAAAGCATATATTGAAGATATAATACACATTTATCTTCAATATGTGCAATCTCATTCCAAGAGAAGAAGAAGAAGAATTCAAGAAGAAGAAGAAAAATGGTGCATTCCGACAAAAATTATATGAGTAATTTGAGTACATCATCAAAGGACCTCCCAGATGGTTCACCGTATTCATATTCAATGAACAATTCATCACCAATACACAAAGTTTTTATAGCATAAACCATGATATATCTCCCAATTTTTACGGCTAAAAAAATCTTCTTGGTCTTTGTTTTGCCCTCGACAAATTCACAATTGGTAGCTCGAGATTCTCGATAGAGCTATTAATAAAAGCAAAGAAGGTTTCCATGCAACTCGAGGACGACCATCAATATATGTGAAGCTTATGAGTCACCGGGCTTGGATATTGTTCGCATTTGAATTTAGGCCATAGATGAGCATGCTTTCATCGATGCTTACTCAATTTATGCCAAGTGTCCGAAGTTATATTCAGACCTACATATGGCATTAAAGGAACAAATGTATTCATCTTTGACTTTCACACTAGTCATAATATATAATCCTGTGCCAGCACCGGGACCCGACTATTTTTAATCATGTAATCGCCTACCCCAATATGTAAATTGCTCCCATAAATAATTGGCTTGCCTCTAGGCCATGCATTGAATTTCTTACGATCTTTATCTGTAAAGGGCTGGACCAAATGGACTAGTGAAGGTGGAAGATTATTTTCTTCGACATGATCTAGTACATTCCAATTTTGATGAACATTGTCATTCCCTCCAATCTTGGCAACGGCCATTGCACGACGAGTTCTATCAATGTAATGGGATACTCTTTGAGGAAGTTGATGGCTTTTTTTTGTAGGGTTTTCTATGAACGCATTCATAGTATCAACATCATCTACTTCCAATGACAACATAACC
The DNA here is from genome assembly GCA_021234155.1 of Isoetes taiwanensis. Taxonomy (NCBI): domain Eukaryota; kingdom Viridiplantae; phylum Streptophyta; class Lycopodiopsida; order Isoetales; family Isoetaceae; genus Isoetes; species Isoetes taiwanensis. The sequence continues at coordinate 1,046,654 of JAJEKV010000065.1, read as the reverse complement.
CCAAAATCTATATACTGCTTCGAGCTCACTTCATTCTCAATTTCTTCCTAACAAAATACAAGCAAACTAAGTTAAGACATCGATTCAAGTACATGAGAGTAGTTGATTATCGTTCATAAGATTCGTATTATACCTCGCGCTGGAATACCCCACATGTGCGCCCGAGAGCACCGGATTTGTCCGCATTCACCATATTTCAACATGGTCGAGGACGCCTTTTCTCATCCGCTTTATTTGTCCTTTGCACATCTAACAATTGCAATATAACCGCCTCACAAGTACAACCGCAAAAAAAAAAAGTAACATCAAGATATAAAGTTAACTAATCATTCAAACATGTTTATGGTACATACATCGGGCGGCATTCATTTCATGCACACCACCCCAAAATTCTAGGAAGACTAGGTCCACCGGGTCTAATTGACTATTTGTGGCAATTGTTGGGGTAACATTCTTTGCTAAGTCGCCATGTAACTTTCTCAAAGTCTTTCCCTCACTTTACGCTCAAATTCCTTCCGACGCTCGGGTCCATGTTGTTTTTCTAGTAAACAATAAAATATTAATAAAACCATGTAATAATATAATAATTATAAATATCCATGTTTTTTCATGATTTTATCAAATGTTTATTCTTAAGATTCGATTCATACAACGCTTATGATATTTAGAAAGCATTTGATTGAAGGGTGCCTCGAACCCGATACATCTAGTCCTCTCCATTTGAAATGGAGTCGACCAGACCTTATATTCACGCAACCTTTCAAATCTTTTGTAATCCATGAAGATTGAAACTTCGCTCGAGGTGCATAAACCCGATACATTTAGTCTTCCATTCGGGATGGAACCCCACTCAAGACCTTTGATCATGCATCCCTCAAGTTTTTAACATACTTTCAAGATTCAATCTTCTAATCTATTAGCATTTGGAGGTGTTTAACTCTAACACAAAGATTAAAGCAGAGATCTTACCTTATGAAGACCCACCTGGCAAAAAATCCAAACAAACGAAAGTGAAAATAACAAGTAAATAACCCGAAAGCGTCGGGTCCTCGCCATATTTGACGCCGCTTATCGACGCCTCGTGGTGACGTTGTTTAACGACGCCAAGCCGACGCCGCCCCGACACCTAGGCATGCCACATCGCCTGCGCCGCCCGATGCCCCTCATATGCCACGCCGATGATCATGACGCCGCTTAACGACGCCAAATGATCATAACGCCGTTAAACGACCAACTGTGATTGTTTAACATAACAGAAACAACATACAATACAAATAACACAAATAAATAAAAATACTGATTGTTCCCATTCATAAAATAAGCTTATACAACGACAACACAAATAGATAAAAAAACTTATTGTTTCCATTCATAAAAAAAAGCTTATACATTACTTATGTCCATCCTGAGGACGTGACAGTTTGATGCAACCATTTGCATCATTATCCGCACCATTAATGTCGCTTTCTTTGTTTGGCTCTGGAGCCATTCTACCAGTCGTTCCCCGCATGGAACGCCAGATGTTAGTGCAATCAGAAGCTCCTTTTCACTCATCTTTGCCACGATGGTGAAGGGAGGGTTCTCACCGGGAGAAGCAGGGGGGTTGCTGGAGTTGTCTTCCCTTGGAGGAGGAGGATTACTGCTAGAAGGAACATATCGCTCGAAGGTGGTCTTCAACTGCCGGACCATTATAGCAAGATAGGGAAGAACACTCAAAAAATAAGAATAACAAAGAAATTTATCGATGGATCCACTTATAACGGGGATGTAGGGTTAGGGTTAGGTTAGGGTTTTATTTGGCAAAAAAAAAAAAAAAAAAAATTCCTCCGGTGGTCACGCCGTTAAATGACGCTTAAGTCGACGCGGTCTTGACACGCCAGGCAGCCGCCTTTGGCACCAAAGACCATGCCACGCAGTGACGTGACACGCCGGGCCAGCAGTAACGCCGCTCAACGACGCCCGACGCTGGCAGCCTTTTGCACCAGCACCATGCCACGCAGGGCGGACGCGACACGCCGCCGCAGTAACGCCGTTCAACGACGGCACGCTGGCGCTCTTGACACGCTGTCGCCACCCTTGGCAATCGCCCATTTCCACGCATGACGCTGGACATCGCCTTCGCGGAAACGCCGTTGAACGACGCTTAGCCGACGTGTTTGACACGCAGCCCCGCCGCTTGGCGCCAGCACCCATGCCACGCAGTAAAATCCGACACGCCACCGATGACCGCCGTTGAACGACGCCGAACGACGTTGTCGCCGTTGAACGACGATGTCGCCGATCAACGACGACGATCCGACGTTCATCGACGACGCCGACGCCGTTGGACGTCGACGATCCCTTGTAGTGAGGGCATTTTGGCTTGTAGAAAGATGCATAATTAGAGTAATCTAATAGCATAGGGAAGCTTAGAATTTGATTTTAAGCCAGGAAAACATGTTATAACACTAAGAAACTATTCAGAAAACCTAAAATAGAGCAAAAAAGGAGTAACCCCTCACAGAGTGCGCCAGGGCCCCAAGCTAAAATTTAGAACGACCCTCTCGTGCACTGTGTGAGTGATAGCAGTACTTTTTGTCTAAAGGAACCTAATGTCTTAATCCAGCAAACACAAATGCTTTAAATAATGATATAACATGAAAATTGTAGGTCGAAATCCTAAAACTCCCAAACCTATAAATAGACCCTTAGGGTTCTTCATTCTCATCGTACTCCAACTTGCTGCTCTCCGACCAAGAAGGCAATTTTTTGGCGTTCGAACGACGATCGCAGTATTTCAAAACATGGCCCGCGCCAAACAGACCACTCGAGTGGTTATGGAGGACGGATTGACAAGCGTCCAAGTGCTTACCGCCGAACAGAAGGCGAGAGAGGCTCAAGAGCGAGCCAGAAATGAAGATACCTCAAACTCGAGCCCGGACCCGTCAAACCCAAAGAACCAGGAGGGGAACAAGTAAGATTAAGATCAACAAGGGCACCAACAGAATCCTGATCAGTAGGAGAACCTGGAAAACTGAGAGGATGGGGACGGGGAGGATGATGAGGAGGAGAACTCTGCAACAACAGAGAAGTTGGTCCGTCGCATCAGGAAAATCAGCAAGAAGAAGAGGGAAGTCAAAAGAAGAAGACTTGAAGAGAGGACAGAACTCTTGAAGCAGAGGGAAGAGAAACGGAAGGATTCAACTCACCCGAAAAAACCCCAGAGGAAAACAAAGAACACACCCAACAAAGGGGTCAAAATAACGAAGAGGGAGCCCGACAGACCGGCATCGTCCTCTTCGAACACAGACTCGGACGGTGGCGCCTGGAGGATCCCCCGCCAGACAGAAGGATCGGGACCCTCCAATCACAACAACCAGGAAGTCACAGCCCCACCTCCCTACATGGCATGGCCAAAACCAGCTACAGACGTGAAGAAGCCCAAACCGGCATGGGAGTCATACGTACTCAAGCATGAGCGGGAGACAAGAAGAAGTTGAGGGAGTACAGGGAATATATGAAGGTGTATGAGGCATACTCCAAATACTAGAAGAGAACAAGGTTACATACGTGGAAGGAGGAAGACCAACCAAAGAAAACACCCTAAAGCCGCCCGCAGAAAGACCCGTACCACCAAAGAAGCCCATGAAGTGGAAGACGGACTCATACTTTGCCAAAGCTGCTCGGGAGATTCGGCACTTCCAGAGGAGCTATAGACTTCTGATCCTGAGAGCAACATTCACAAAACTGACCCGGGAGATCCTGCAAGAATTCAACAAGGAGAAGCGAGTCACAGATGACATGCTACTCGCCTTGCAGGAAGCAGCGATGTAGAAGCTGGTGCAACATTTTGAAGACTCGCTAGCATGCGCTCTTCATGCTAAGAGAGTCACGTGCATGCTCAGAGATATGAAGCTGGCAAGATTCATAAAGAAGAAAGAAAGAATGAATGAATGAATGATTTTTATCGTCCACTGAGACCAATCGGCCTATGGGACCTAGAAGGAGTGCATCAAACTTATTACTGCCTGGGTTAAAAAACCACCGCCCCGAAGGGTTTTCGAGGGAAAAACCATGGCAGTAATAAGAATGCTGTCAAACTGTACAAGTATACATCATCATAAAATAAATGTATATATACATATCAAGTGTAAGCCCGAGGACATAGCTGATGTCGCATCGCATGTCCATAACATCCTGAAGGTATGATCCCAGCATCCGTACGGAAGCCATGCTCAATGTCACATGTAGCGGCTGGCCAGGCCTGACCAACTCAGCATAGCGCATCCGGATTTGATCATATGTTGGGCAACTTTGAAGGTTATGAGATTCATCCTCAATGACTCCCATTTGGCAGCATTGATAGAGCCTGTCCTGGCATGGCGTGGCATTGTATATAAAAATTTTTGTAATATAAAAGATGTTAATTTTGAGTTGCAAGGTGTAATAATGTCCTTGATGTAGTTATATTGATGGCATGTGTAAATTGTTTTAATTAATTTGGACAAAAAATGACCTAAAAGAGCCCCATCCCCCACAGAGTGCGCAAGGGCCCCTAGTTAAAATTTAACTCGGCCCTCTCGCACACCATGTGAGTGTTTGGCCTCTGATCTATAGCTAGACAAGTCCAAAACCAAAAACTAAGGGCATCTCCCAGCTTAACTCCGCGAGATAAACATGATTCTGCCCTCATATCAAAATTTTGGAGTCATCTAGGACCCAAACAGGAGCTCACCCCTCACAGAGTGCGCCCAGACCCTTAGATAAAATTTAACTCTGCCCTCTCGCGCACTGTGTGAGTGGTCCAAAGTAAATAGCTATAACTCACCCAAACTACCTCCAAATTAGATGAAACTTGTTGCAATAGGATCATTAGGAAGCCCTTTAGATGATCATAACGTTAGACTACATATCAAATACTTAGTTAGATCTTGAAGTGATAGACATATCCAAACCCTAAAAATTTTACAAATTAGGGTTCTGCTTATAAATATATCCACAACCCTCATTTGCATTCCACCGCCTCACTCCTCACTCAAGGCGATTTTCCTGCTCACAGAGGCGCTTGCATATCTGTTTGTTGATCTCATCCACATCAGCATCATGGCCACTTCTTCATTCATGCGACGGTGTAGCGCCACTGCTCATGTGGCAGAGGCCGACATCAACGCTGTCTTTGCTGTCTTCCAGAAAGAAATTGATGTTGATGCTACCATAAATACACACCATTCTACCGAGAGCTGATGCGAGAGTTCCAAGCTAAGATAGACCCTTCATTGGTAGAGCTCCCGCCATGCATAGGGTATGCTGCACCTAGGACAGCTCTTCGAGCCGCACTGAGCAATGTTCTAAACATCGACAAATACTTAGAAAATAGAGCCAGTCGCATGCCAGACTACATGACCATATCCATAAATAGGAAGAGATATTTCTCTTATACTGCCCCTGTAGACATCTTCTTATCCCATAGAGCCCAAACTCAAATAGAGGAACCCTCCAGGCTAGAACAAGAAGAGGAAGAAGAGGGCGGACAAGGCTACGATGTTGGGAACCTCATCGACGTCGACCCTATCCAGGAACGGCAGCAAGCAGAACAACATGTGACTGTAAGATATAATAACTAGGAAACTTGCGGATACTAAACAAATGTCCCTTTTTATCTGCTTGATTGGTGTTTGCATCTTAGTAATGTACATTGCTAAGGTGATTTTATAAGCATTCTACCAGTGATGCATGCACCCTCTTGTGTGTTATCTATCTTTGACAATGTTTCTTATCAAGCTTGGCCAAAGCCAGCACAAACCAATATGTAATAATGGCCGAAAATATATCAGCCACGAACTACCTTTTGACTGCCCAGTCCTTTAGTATTATTCACAGACCTTGTATTGTGTTCCTAAGTCTTATCTCTAATGTCTTGAACATGTACACAAGAGAGGTCTGTTATTCTGTGGTATATTTGATATGTTCTCTAATGATATGAGTTCACTGCCCAATTTTGCAGGTTAAGGTTAAGTTGGAAGTGGCGGAACAAGAACTTTTGCAGCTTGACAAGGACCTTGAACGTGAATTAGAGAGTAACATTTCATTAGAGAAAAAGATTTATCTTGTGAGGGGAACATCGGATATGGCAACTACCAGCCCGCATTCACCAGATTTATCAATAGAGCACCTGGAGAAATCTTTTGAAGGTGCTGCACAAAAATTTGAAGCAGCAGACACCAAATTGTATTTCTTTCTATCTATGTTCTCGTCGAATTCATTTTAGTTTACTAATATCACTCATGAAGGTCATGGTCTTAGGAAGGCACTGCATGAAAATTTGGAGAGATAAGAGCGAGAATTATCAGCACAAATGGGTAGTGTTGAAATGCTGGAAAGGGTGAACCAAATAACAGTAATGAGGACAGAAGCAAAAGAGATGGCATCTAAAATTACTAGCAGGTAATGTATAGATTATTTTTTAACCTATCATCTATATATGGCTTGGCAAAGTGGGTCTTGTTGTGTAGATAAAATATCATTGTAGATTTGGTAAAGGGGCGCTACATGAAACAACTACAAATATATTTCTCTTTTTTTTTTAACCAGCTAAAAGCTCCATACAAACTTAAAAGTAACAAAGATTATACAGTCCTTTTGTTATGCACTAACCAATAATGCCTTAATGTGAAATGGATGGATCGTTAATGGGATTGTTTCCTAGTTCTATTGCCTCCATGATATATCAAGTTCCTTGCAGATTTCTTTTTACGCTATGGTATCTGAGAATTTAAAATTTCAAACCTCTATCCCCATATTCTGTCATTTATGTGATGCATGTAAGATGGATAGTCTGATTTTAAATTCCAAGCGTCTATCCCCATATTCTGTCATTTATGTGCTGCACAGCTAATTTTTGTAAAATGCAAGAGTTGCTTTATCAAATACTGATATTTTCTCCAAAATTCAGGACAAAATAATTTGTTCCCACTAGTCAACATGATTTAAGGAAATGTGACGATAAAATGTGACAACTGCCATATGACCTTTCTTGCAGGAAACAAGAGTATGATTTGTTGATTGCAGAGTTAAAGACTTCTGTAAAGCAAACTTCAAGAAGCATCTACCTCTGAAGGATCCGTGAACTTATAAGGAACAACAAGAAACAAGATGCTGATATAAGTTGTATAATCAGTGAAACCCGAATACTTCAGAGGGAAAGCAATGGAATTCAGGATCGACTTCGAAGAATACATGCTGTCGTGGACGAGATTGTGTTCAAGTAACACTATATTTGATTATAATGTTTTGTGCTTTCGATTTTGAATTCTTCTGCATGTTCCAATAGAGATGCAAAACGGAATTCTATGCGTTGCCAAGCTTACGGGCTGTTGACCACCATGCATGAAAGTTTTTCTGACATAGTAGAGAGAGTGTTTGATATTGATAAATTAGGTCAAGATATTGCATATTTGGAAGCAAAATTAGAAATAATGGAAAAGCAGTCTGTAGACTTGGCATCTGTGCAGGCAGATTTAGCTGTATAGTAGAAGGAAATCGTTTGCTGGAGAATGTGCGTGCTTGATCCGAGCAAAGGTGTAAATAATGTGAACTATTGATGGAAATTACATTGTTGCATCTGATTAGGTAAGTTTGCGCAATGGGTTACAGGAAGGTGGAATGAATCAAGCAATGATCTTGTATATAAGAACCCGCAAGTTTTACGACAATAACAAATTATTACTTAATTGAATAATGTACTATGATTGGGTAAGTTTGCGCGGTGGGTTACAGGAAGGTGGAATGAATCAAGCAATGATCTTGTATATAAGAACTTGCAAGTTTTACAAAAATAACAAATTATTATTTATATAGAATAATGTACTATAAAGGTGGATCCCATCAATGGGATAATTCTTGGCCAAAATGATGCTTGCTGGTGAATATGGTGTAGTCTCACCTGCAAGTACATAAATTCAATCTCATCTGCAAGTACATAAATTCAATCTGGAATTGGAATGCAAGTTAGAATCATGGGTATATTTGTGGCATATCTTTTTATATTCATGCCATATTTTGGTGACGTGTTAAGACCATGTATTGTTCTGGGGACTTCTGTTTGTGATTGTAACACGACACACTGGCCAATATTTACTAGGTTTGCCCTTAATAATGGTGGTCACATGCAAGAAGAAGTTAGGAAGAGAGGGGTTACTAGGTTTGCCCTTAATAATGGTGGCCACATGCAGGTAGAAATTCAGAAGAGAGGTCATCCCTTTTGTGTGCCATTTTCATGCAAAAGGTGAGTTTTCATTGCGAGAGGGGGATCAAAGAAATTTTTGAATAATCGAAAATAAAACTGCTCTTTTCTCCAGAGGCCTTTACCACTCTTGCTCTTGCTCAAACACGTATTACTTCTATGTGCTCTGTATTGGTGCACAAATTCAATCTTAAATAGGAATACAAGTAGTTTGCATACAATCTTAATTAAAATGCAAGTACATTGGTTGGTAGGAGAACTACCTATTAAAATGCTTTTAAGGGTATCTTCAAATATTTTTAATATAACTTTATCTCCAAGATCTAAATGCCTAAACAAGATAAACATCTTCACGATTATCATGCTTAATATTATCAATGGCATTTAAATTCTTTATTATTAATTTTTTTGTCCTCAAAAATGAAACTAATCTATATAATCATGGTCTTAATATAGCCTTTCAATTTAATGACTAATCTAATGTCTATAAGTTGTTTTGATATATTCCTAGTTTGAATATTTCTTATGCTAATAGTTTGTCTTCTACATGCTTTCCTAACAAGAAATTGAGATTGGAGAATAGCCTTTTGGGAACCATTATTGGTTCACAGAAGATAGAAAACAGTTTTGACCCTATCATGTTCGAAGAACCCTATTTCCCTTCTCATACCTCAGAATGAGGTGTAGTTTTTTGTTTTGTATTCTCTAACTCGCACAGAAAAATAAGAAAATACTAAAAAAATTCAAAAAAATTATTTTATTAAGACAGTTTTACCTTATATAAATATAAGGCAGTCTTGGCATAACCCCCTTGGATTCACGTAAGTAAAACTTCCAAGAATGGAGGTAGATAGATTTCTAGGTATTTTTAATATGGAATACGACTGCCACATGGAACGATTTTGTTGAATTTTGAGCCATTGATTTTATATGAATTTTAAAGTGAACAGTGTAGATGCACCATTTTTGGTCCATCATTTGACAACTCTAGTGTTAGATAACCTATAATATACCTCAAAATGCCAAAACCAAACCTCCCCCCCTAATGAATTGTCCCTTAATATGGGCAATGAAAAAACAACCATCTAGATATTGACTATAATGCTCTTTCCAATATCTTTCAAGCACTGAGGAGATTCAACCATGGCAAAGCACTAGAGAAGAATGTATAACATCTTTTATGGCATGCACTTTTTTTATATAGTATATATGGCACGTCATTGCCGAATGTTGAAGAGGTAAAAGAATAGCATATAGCAACATAGTTTCACTCCTAAGCTGTAAGTGCGAAAAGATCTTTGCACTCGTTCCAAGCTCTCCAAGCATTAGCACTAATTTTGGACTTCAACACTTCAGAACCAAACAGTAAAACATGCTCTACCAAAGTGCGAAACAAGTGGGCTTTTTGTGCCCAATCATGAATCTCGGCAAGAAACAATGTTGTTAAAAAACCCATTTTTTATTTTTACCTTTATAAAAATCCTCACGTTTTTTAAAAGATTTTTATGATTTGGTATGGCCAAAAAAAAATTGTACATTCTTTGCACTGCTTTATTGGCATATTTGCTACTGTTAGCATCCTTATCTGCCGGTCTAACCCCCGCCACCTACAAACAAGTGCCCTTATGCACATGGTGCATTAATTTGAATTTAATGAGGTTATCTAGATACATCAACTATCGAGGTTTTCGTGGTCTCTACACCCCTTCCCAATACAATGAGGCGTATAGAGTAGAACATCGTCATCCATAGAACTGAAATATAGAATAACATCTAATATGCCTACCTAAACATACATGGTTAGGTTCCTTTGTTAGGACTTGTGATCTCAGAGTCTAAAAGGCCTTCAAGGCTAAACTAACATGCTAAACCAACAGATTGCCGCACTAAAAGTCAAAGATTGGACAAATGTAATTGCGATATACCCGAATCTTGGCTTGCCCGGGCTAAGGCAATCGAATCTTGAGATCCACAGTAAAGCCGGCCATGGCGGTGTCTGGCAATGTGAAATAGCAGCTTGGCCAGAATGGCTCAAGGAAGCCAAAATGCGAAAATGGAAAAGGTTTAGGTTTTCCTTTGTTCTTTTTTTACATGACCTTTTAGGGTTAGGGCTAAAAGGGCATGTGGGGTTTTGCCATGTGGCAAAGGGTTCAAATGCACATGTAAGGATATGTGCAACCTAGGAAGTTGCCTCCTAGGGCACAACCCTTTACGGTTTCCAAGTACATGTCGTCAAGGCGACATGTACGAGCGACGTAGTTGTGTAATATACGTATTCATACCGTATATTATGCTAGAATGTCACACTTGGGTTTATGATAATTCTCTCAAATGCTTCCATTGACCGGGCTTAATGGCACTAGCTATGTGAAATCATATTCACCAGCAGCCTGGATTTTAAGTAAAAAAAATTTAATTATGGCATTTAGAGTAACTACTAATGTTGTCAAGACTTCAGGGATGCGCTTGTTAGTAAACTATAGGATGCCTCTAGTGATAGCGATTTCCTTTATTATTCAACAACACTCTAGTAGGAATCTTAATGAGGGTGAATGATCTAAAATTACGATATGTAAACATTTATGATAATTGAATTGATTGAATTGAGCTGGCTTTTATCGTCCACACTTTATGGGACACAGATAATGCTATAAATATGTCAATATAGTGTCGTAATATCCCAATATAATTTTTAGAATATTATGATGTTTAATTTCTTTCAAGTATGAGTTTGCAGCTCATTATTTTTCTGTAATGACTGAAAAATTCAATTCCACTGGCCCCAAAAAAAAATTAGGTGGACTTTATTCATGTGATTATTATTTATCTATTGATAATCTTGTCAAGTAAAGGTAAGAGTGTATTATATGATATGAAAAGAATTATTGTTTGGACTATGTTTCAAATGTAAAATTAGACGGCATCTTCCAAGGGTGTATAAAGAATGTGAGTTGTCTTGCCCATCATGCAGACTTGGCTTGGTAACAAAGAACATTAATATTGGTGGAATAAAAGCAATGGCTAATGGAGAAGCCTCTAAAGTGGACCTTCAAATGTAGGTGTTTCTCAGACTCATGAAACAACTGCTTATGACACAAAGCAGTAGTGTAGAACTTGTTAGTCGATGAATAACAACTTAGCGTAGTTAAGGGATGTTATGTGGGGAGAAGAAGGAAAAATGAAGCTCAAAAAGGATGGAAAGGAAGCAAAGTTACGTAAAAAGAAGCAAAAGTCCAACAAAAGATCGTAGATTATTGGTGCATGTTCTTGCATTTAAGTCATAAAATTGTTTATATAAAGACTATAGAAAGTTTTGCCTCGAAATGTTCCATTTTCTCAGATGGTTGGCATTTCGTGCAAAAGCGTAATAAAAGCAATATCGAAGGGTACATGCTTCTAGTTGTACGAATTTGCAGGGATAACTGTCCTTTTTTGGTATATCCTATCTATTAGTTTCGTTTGTGGATATATGCCCAGACTGAAGGAATTTGTTTGTGGATGTATGCCCAAACTGAAGGAATAGATCAATAGTCAACTGTGTATCTATTGTTTTAGTGAAGCTCCGCCATATACAACTCTTCTTTGGACAACATCCCTGCAGAAGTTCTTCATGGCTGGATATGACTTTTGGATAAAGAACATGGTTTGCCATAAGTAATTTACAATTCTTTATGATATTCTAAATTGCACTTTCCGTCTAATATTGAGTTTGTTAGGCTAGCTTTTACGCTTGTGTCTTTCTGCTTTACAAAAATGCGCATTCACAACGGGATCAATGAAGTTAATTGCTAATTATACATTATGATTTGCTACCAACCTACAATAGATTGAATCTAAGATTAACCATTATCATGATTTTAATAATAACATTCAAGCCCACGAATGTTATATATAAAAAAAGGGAAAATCTTAAGAGTACTCTTGTATTTTAGGTATTTAAAAAATGCTCCAATAGTTATAGATATTGTCAAATTGGCCTTATTTTGTCCTATTTTCTGAGAAGACTTGGGGTAGAGCATTGGGCAATGGTTCTTCCTCAATGGATCTCTTTCGACCTCAATTATAGCATTGTCAACTCTCATTAAAAAACTCAAAATCAATTTGAGGCATCATTTTGAACGACCATAGATTTTGAAGAAGGTTTGTGTTGCATTTCATAGATGCATATGCATGTTACTGCTGCAGTGAATCAGATATCCCTTTAGATAGGAGCAGAGTTCCTTCTATGCAATTACCACAACACATGCTTGCAAATGCTGTCAGAGAACATTACTTGCAGATGACATGCGGATGAATCCGCATCTACTTCAAAAATTAATAGTCACTTTGATATTGGGCTTGTTTTCTATGTTGAGGAGTTGTCTATATTAGCCCACAAAACCATTACATCCAACACTGTTAAATTAAAATCCCCATGAAACCCCCTTTGGTTTGGGTGCATATTCACACGAGAGGTGACTCCGGGCATTGAGAGCTGTTGGATGGGCATATTTGTGAGTTATCCCTCAATCTAGACCGTAGATAGCGTTTCTCATTTGTGGGGTATGCTCGTACAAGTTTTGATATTGTGTATAACAAGGTTTGCAAAATACTATAAGGTTTGAAGCAAGATACTAAAGGCTGTTGATTTTATACATGTATTATACGATTTTAAGGGCTCTCATTGCCTTACGTCACCCCCCGTGTGAATATGCACCCAAACCAAAGGGGGTTTCAAGGGGATTTTAATTTAATAGTATTGGATTATGTAACTTAAAAAAAAAAATTGTCTAGGAATTAATGAACATAGTAGAAAACATCTAACTGGCTAGCAAAAAAGAAAAAGAGAGAGAAGTATAAAGGTTTTAAAAACAACTACAATGATACAATAGAGAATGATTTGGAGACCATTAATAAAAAGCATCTTGGTAGGAGGAATGACAACTATAAGGAACAGATTAACAAAAAGCATTCTGGTAGGATGAATGACATTATTAACCAACACATAATTTCATTTAGTCCATTTTGGTGCATCTAATAAGATTTAGATGCTTGGCATGACATGTAATAAGGCAAAATGAATAAATAATAACCATGTTGATTGCATAATATAAAAAATACAATGAAACTTAAATTAAATACTAATGTACTAATAAAAAATGGATCAAAACACAAGAGAAAAAGGCCGCAAGAGGACGAGGGAGCAAGGAAAAGAATTGGGGCAGCATGGGTAGTAGAAGAAGAGGTAGAAATGAAGAAGTAGATATAGAATGCACAGCTGAGAGAGGCAGGAATTGATGCAAATCCATGGAAGCAAAGACATAAGCAAGAGGAATTAGGAGACAATGCTGAAGAGGCCATAGAAGCAGGAAACTGCAAGCAAGATTGCATGCCGGAGGCAGTAATCCTGGAGGCCAAAATGAATGATCCCAATTCTGGGACTGAAGTAGAGAGTGAACCACCTGATGCCATGCACCATTAGAAAGGTTATTGTAAGAGCTTTCCAAAACACCAAAAAGCGCTCGAAATGGACACCCGAGGAGTGAGATTGAAGCAGCACCAAAACTGGTGGCAGTAACGATGGAGGCCAAAATGGATGATCCCAATTCTGAGACTGAAGTAGATAGAGCACCACTTGATATTATACATAATTGGAAAACTTATTGCAAGGACTTTCCATAGCACTAAAAATTGCTTGAAACGGACACCTGAGGAGGGAGATATCTGAGATTGAATTAATGCGAAAACCCTAGCCTGTGAGCTTCACCATCATCAAATCATTCAAACCTTCATCTAATATCCACATACAACCACATAATCTCTCAATTTTCCTAAAAATCAATGGCTTACCTAGAAATACTATTGAATATAGTCAAACAGATACATCAACCAAATCATAGCAAAACCATATTGAAAAGCTACAAAAAACACAAAGGAAACCCCTTGTTATTATGGTAGAGATTATGAAATTTTATTACAACAAGAAGTTGTGGAGAACTTTTGAGGTCAAAATTGAGTTTCACCAGGCACAATTTTGGTTAGCACCCTTGAAAATATGGTTCCTCTATTGCGAGTGGCAATGAAATCCTTATAGCCCTTGGTGCTAAACCTTACAACCTTGGAAAATATGGTTGCTACATACTAAACCATTGTAATGACATAATTTGCATCTTTAAAAATACCTCTGCTTTATTTGAGTTAGTGTAAGAGCATTATGACATAGGCACCTTGTGTCTATGGGATTTGACTTCCACTTCTTTGCCCTATATTTTGACAAAAATGACTTTTGCTATCTATACACGTGGTTCACAACATGAATCCTTGATTCACATAACTTTTGTTGAATGATAGGTGTTTTTAACTACCATGACTTCCACCATGCACAACAAGAGAATGGTCATTTAGCGACGTGGGGTTGCGACGTTTGGGTCATGCGACGTCACATTTGACGTGACCAAGTCACGTCGACGTCGCGCTGTCCTGGGCGAGTTTGTCACGCCAGATGTGACGTCGCATGCGACGTGACATGACAATACAGAGCGCATGCCACGTCAGTACATCGCTGCCACGTGGTGCCAACGGGCATGTGACCTGGCATGTGACCGTTGACTAGACGCCGCGATGCGACGGGCGCGTGCTCCCCGGACGTAATGGCATTTTTATATAAGTAGCCCTTTCCCGCCTTCATTGTTATTTTTTTCGCCCTCTTCCAGCCTCGCGCCTTTGGTGTTCTTTTGTTACCAAATCTTACACTTGTTGCTGCCCTACATGGATCGCCATGGTCGTAGGGTTGATCGACGCCCCGAGATGGCCAGAGACATTGATGATGTCTTGCAGCGGGGAAGCTTCAGGCTATGAACCGTCCACATCCGAAAGGATCGATTCTTGTATTTAGTAGCCTAGACATATGTAAACTAGAGAGGACCAAAGCGCCAGAGTGTAAAAAAAAAAAAAAAAAAACGGTGTTTTGGTCAAGGACACCTGGCCGCCTCCACCTTGAGTGGAGAGGACCAGTGCGCCAGCCCAAACTCACCTTCATACCTTCTCGAAAGTACAATGTAGATTACAAAATTGAGGTGTCGCAGAGTCAAGGTCATATGTCGACTTCACCTTGAGTGAAGGGGACTCTATGTATCGGGTCCAAGCCGCCTCCAAAATCTTTATTGTAATAGAAACTTATATAAGGGTCGTACTCGGGAAAGGGCATGGTCGGCTCCACCTTGAATGGAGAGGATCAGGTGTCCGGGCCCAATTCTGTTCGTTTTATAGTACCTATGTATGTATATATCACAGTATATAGTATTTACCTTTTGTAATTGGCAGAGGGACAAAATAGTTTGCGATTGTAAAAGATGTATGGGGCTGAAGCGGTGAATTAGAACGGCTGTTGAAGACCATCTGATAAGATTTGGTACATTTGAACAACCCACCAGATCTGATGCTCGTCATGGATATCAGGTTGGTATACAATGTTTTTTTTTTAAGAGTATCTCTCCCAGTTCAAGTATATATTCAAGATGTTTATGACATCTAAATATGTAGGTAGATGATGCTGATGTCTCCTCCAAAATAGATGTGGATTTTGGTTTAATGTTGTCCACAGAGGCATGTGAAACCGAAGCAGTAATCCAATTCATCAATAATGTGGATGGGTGCCGCCAACGTTGAGTGTTCCCCCGTGAAAAGAACACGGCGGGCTACAATCATGAGAACATTACATGTGTCGCAAATTTCCCAAGAACGCTTGGCCTCACTGCCCGAGTGTGAAATTCCTGAGGAATTGCAAAGATTAGTCCGACCCTTTGCTAGGGACCGCAAGACATTTGGCTTGTGGCCAATAGACTTACCTATCCCTATGGATCAAGAATTTGCTTATTGGGGAAGAAGATACATCATTATGCGTGAGCCGCATTTGTCCGTAAGCCGGATTCGCCTTATCTCCCAAGACGCGATAGAAGTGGAGGGAGGAACCAACATTCCACTAATGCCATGTGCGTCCCCCGAAAAGCGATTGGAAAACTTGGCAAACTTTTGACTAAATATGCTTCATGATGAGGATTTATGGAATGAATTCCAATGCTACGCCGATAGTCTGTGGGGGCATGTGATGAGGAGTTGAAGTTTATTGATGGTCGGCCGGGGATCATGGCAATATTGCAGGTTCATCAACAGCTTCTATTGACGAATCGTGGAGCGATGCAATTATGAATTTTTAGAGTGTCAAGGAGGGGAGGAAGATTTTTTTACAAGATATGTAAAACATGGTGTGTGCTATTAAAAGCATAAACATTGGAGATGAGTTATTCATCAACTATCGCTATGATAGACCTCTCCCATTCGAGATGGAACAATAGTATTGTTGTACTAAAAAAAAAAAGAGGAATAAATAGCACTTTTTTTTAATATGTTTTTTGTCATTCGTGAGTCTATGCATATGGTTGTATGTATTTTATACTTATTACATTATTTGACATGATGTTTAATACGCTACTCCCCGCTTAATGAACTCATTTAGAGCGGTCTCCATCCCGATCCATTAGTTATAAGTTACAGGCAAAGGGAAACCTATCGTCGTGAATTTCAAGCCAGAGCGCACCAATATGAAGATATTGCATGCGATTAATATGAAGAGGATGAACCTATTGACGAACCCGAAACGGTCTTTCATGACGAGCCGATGCTCGATATGTTGCACGCTCTTCAAGAATTGCCTGATATTGATTTAGATGATGTCGAGGATGGTGGTGGAGAGGACATGGTAGAAGATGTGAGATACCCTTCGAGGACTGGTCGTACTGACGATGATCAACACATAACTACCATTAACATGAATTAACACAACCATTGGGTCCCCTTAAACCCCCTTTAGTTTGGGTGCATATTCACACCTGGGTGACTCCGCAACGAGAGTCGTTGGATAGGCATATTCACCCCTTATTCCTTATTCTACACCATACATAAAGTTCCTCGTTTGTGGGGTATGCAAGTACAAAATTTGCTATACTGTATAACAAGATTTGCAAAATACTATAAGATTTCAAGCAAAATACTATATGGTGTTGATTTTGTACGTGCAAAATATAATTATAAGGGCTCTCGCTGCCCTATGTTACCCCCCCGTGTGAATATGCACCCAAACTAAAGGGGGTTTAAGGGGGATTTTAATTTAAATGTGTTGGACCCAATGGTTGTGTTAATTAATGTTAATGGTAGTTATGTGTTGGTTGTTATACTAAAATTTTTTTTACAAAATACTTGCTAGGGTCTAATCTAGCAAATACTATACTTCAAGAACTAAACCTAGTTAGAAATTGAGAGGTTGTCTGTCCTGGTAATATCCAGGCCCATATCTTAACACTGGCCAAAGTATAAACAGAGGTACCAAAGTCCAAGTCAAGCGTTCCTTATGGATCAGTAAATGGTGTTCAAGGTAGGGAGCTGAAATATCAAACTCCAAAACCCTGCTGTCATCATTTAAAGACCAACATAAATTTTATAAAGACACTATGGATTTATGTACAATAAACCTTGGTACCATAAACAAGGAGGTTGAGAATTCAAACCTCAGAGTACATGTTTGCTAGCAAATATTATACTCCACAAATTAAACCTAGTTAGAAATTGAGATCAAGTCTGTCCAGGATTTATCCAGGCCCAAAACCTTAAACTGGTCTGAGTAAATGTAATGGAAACACGCTATTAGCATTAGGTGGATATAAGCCATTAAAATGTTGAGGTATCAAACTCCAAAACCATGTAGAACAAAAGCAGTGGCTAACTTGTTTACTGTAAAGATCCAAAAATTAGGATAATTTCAGATTTTACACATCTAGTGCAAAATGCATGTGGGTGGAAGATTTCAGCTTCATATATCATATGTCCAATATGGAACTAAAAAACCATTCAATAATACGTTAAGATATATGGGAGAGTCAGCCTTTCAGGCAAACTGTCTAATCAAGAGCAAAGGCCAGATATTCAATATTTTTTTGAAGAGTGGTATAGAAGATGTCATAAAGATACATTTCAAAGCCAAAGCACGATATAAGACTATGGCTTAATCTTTTAAATCACAAAGTACATAAATAAATGTAGATCATTTTCAAAACACGAAAATAATCTAATGAGTCAGAAAAAACCAATAAACCAGAACCTTAATTCAGGACCATGTTTCAAAAACTATTTTTTCCTTTTTATTATTTTTTTGTTGTTTGCTCAAGCACACCAGCATGCTTAGCAGTCATGAATATACAGCCTAGTAGAGCTATAATGTTGAGCTTGGATCAAAAATGTAGATAAGGTAACAATAATCCAAAACTTGAAGAACATATTTATCTCCAATAAACTACAAGTTAAAAAAGCTTAAGAGAGAAGTAAAAAGAAATAGAGGGCAGTATATAGATCCGCTCCATTATCCCGAAAATCTTCATCTTATTAACCGCCTAAACATTATAAAGGTAGGTTTGACGTGTTACCTGCAGCCAAACCAATCATACATTAGCTTAAAAAAAGGTAAGCATGAAGAAGCTAGCAGGTAAGCAAAGACAAACCATGTTTTTATCTGTTTCCTTAAAGTTTAAGCAACATGGCAGTTCAAATCAACAGACTATGTAATTTACCTCTTCAGCATAAATATACCTAAGCATCCTATGTGGTAAAAGGATGTGGTAAACATATTTATAAATTGAAACATAAGTAAAACCTTACAGTAAATGTCCCACAACCAGGCTTAAATGTAAGCATACTAGTCTGTATTAAGACTATGCATCATGGCCACAATAGCTTACTGTACTAACAGTTTAAAAATCACAGACTCATGGAAATCCAGATCCGTTGTATTTTATCATTTCTTTTGTGCAAAAAACATCTGCATACCGTGAATAATGACGTCTAATCTGATGTATAAAACCTTGTTTCTATCCAACTTACATGGACCATAGTTTTAACAAAACCCATAACTCATGCAAACTCAGTAAGTGTGACGACCATACGGATAAGGTTCATGACAGTAAGTAGAACAACAAATGCCTTTTACAATCAGCCTTGTATAAACCTTGTCTGTAGAAAACGGCTATTGATAGCAAAACAAAAGGTAAGAGCAGATAATTATATGTCCAGGATCAATATTTATAGGTCGGGCAAATTGTGCAACAACCCTTATAAACAATCCTGATACTAAACGTCTGGCAAAATTCAGATGTTAAATAACCTCATTTTGATCGCCTCCTTGGAATGTGGAAGCCTCTTGGTCTGGATCCAAATCCGTCACAGCCGGGTTGTTGTAGGTGGGTTCAATCCCTTCCATATTAGAAGTACGCATAGTAGCATTTCTAATTAGGCATCTCTTGATAATGCTTTGCACTTTGGGAATTCCTAGTTTCGCCAAGGGGAGCCTGTCTTCTTGGCCCAAGTGGAGTCCCTCTTCCCCTTATGTTTCTAGAATCTGAGGTCGCCCAGGCCCCCGCTTTGGTGCCATAAAACTAGTATTGGATATGTTAAACAGGAAAACAGTTCCGACGAGCAAGGGCACAAGGTATTGGAAACAGAGTTTTACAGAAGAGAGTATAATAGATCATAAACATTATGTTGCCCTTCCCGCTCAAACCAAAGGCATTAAAGTCTTACCCATTCACAATTATTCCCTATGTACAGGTTGTGTTAATTAATGTTAATGGTAGTTATGTGTTGGTTGTTATACTAAAAAAAAATTTGGACCCTTCGGGCCCTAAAAAAATCATAATATGAAACTTGAGTAACTATAATGTTATAGCATAATGTAATTAAATTCTAGAATGTTATTAATTCTATCTAAATAGAGAATCCATTTATCTATAATTAGCGTTTCAGGCCACTTTGTTTTCCAAAGAAAAGGTCGAAATGGAGCGTGAGCAATCAATGCAAGCAGCGCAAATGGATTCTGTTTCACGGCAAATGATTCTGGCCAAATCCAAATGAAACCCCCGCCTTTTTTTTGCCTCAGCGTGGATTTCCGCGAAAAAATCTTGAAACCCTGCCTTTCGCCTCAGCGGCAGCAAGCGGGATTTGGGATTTGGGATTTGGGCCGGCAAATGATTTCATGCCTGATTTGGGTTTGTTGGACCTGATTTAGGGTTTGTTGCCACCATGGCGGCACAGGGGAGGGTTGATTCATGCATGGTCTTTATTTCTTGGGTAACCATGACTTGGATGGAGACCTTAGGAAATGGCAGGACATCTTTTCTCCAAAGATGTTGCCATCGATCCGCATCATATTTAGAATATGCTCCGGATCCACTACCGACTCAACCTCACAAATGAAACCCATAATACTTGTAAAATAAAAATCATAACCCCACAAATGAAAACAAAGCATGTTATGCATCATCAGAAGTTAAAGAACTATAAAAGCTAGTTTTAGCATATTTAAGAACTATAAAACGTTAAAGAACTATAAAAGCTATAAATTCTTGAAAGCCTAGACCTTTCACTGTGAACAAGCCTTGTGTATCAAATGTGCACCTATTCATAATTTTACTATGTATTTGAATATTTGAAAAATGCAGCTACAACCATGCTGCATCCCAGATCAAGAAGCTCCACTATTTTGTATCTAGGCTACTACACTCATTCTCCATTATAACTAATTCCCTGAAACATATGGCGTGGATAAAAAAATTTGTATGTACCAGAAGCAAGAGGCTTTGTCGCACAAACGGCCTGAGCATAGGTTTTAACAAAAGCACAACAACGAGTAGGATTCTTGAACAAGGGATTTTGAGATAGTTAGGCTAAAATACAAACTCAAACTCTACAATAGTGAAAAAAAATATTTGTATGCTACTCACAGGATTTGAAGAAACAACCCCAACTTGCTTTTCCAGCAATTTGTCATAACCTGCAGTAATAATTGTAACCTGAAGAGACGATTTAATAGAGGCTTGGACAGTCGAGGTTCCTGAGACAAAAACGACCTAAAATAAGAATCCTACTTCCTAACCTCTGTAACTGTGCACATCAATAGAATGAGAAAGGGTTATTCTAAGCTCCGAAGAAACAGTCCCAACGTCAACGTAAATAGAGCGAGAAAACATGTGAGATGAACAAGTAAAATTCGCATGCATCAATAGGGAATGCCTAGATTGACGGTTCTGATTCGAGAACAGGCTGCTCCATCACTGCCAAAGACGGTCTTCCTTGCCCGCTGCCGCAAAAGAAATGCCCTAATTTTCCAATCTCTTCAATTTAAACATGCTTGTGGTAGGGAAACTTTAAAAAATGGCCCTATTTTTTCACGTATTTGCTAAAATACTCATGTACCTTAAAAGAACTATCAAAATGCCTCAGATTGGTTTGGGGCGATCGGCTCCCGAATCTGACTCGAGCCGCTAGCTGGGTTCTCCCAAGTGAACCCCAGAAATTCGCCCAGGCGAACCCGTCGTATTCGCCCAGGCGAACCCGCAATTGACGTGGCGGGGGCCGTCAAGCCTGCGTGGCGCCTCCTACCGGGTTCGCCCAGGCGAACCCTGAACCCCAGTTAGTACAGCAGCCCGAGAGAATGGTAGGGCGTGTAAGGTACGACAGGCATTTATTGCCTTCTTACTGGGTTCGCCCAGGCGAACCCTCTGGCACGTCAGTAAAAAAAAACCATTACCATTCTGTTCGTTAAAAAACCAGTCAAGTTTATTCCCACTGCAAGTAAGCTCTTGGCCTCTTCTCTTTCCGCACTTCCAGCACAATACATGTTTTTTTAAAGCTTTATCAGGTTTTTAATTTGCGTAGTGGGAGCAATGCCCCTTTCTCAGGCAAACGATCTGCAGATTAGCGCGCATGTGGAAGAAATAAAGAAGCAGACTGCTCAGTTTTTCGATAGCTTGGAGCAGATGTGCCGGAATTATGAGGTCTGAGCCTGCTCCTTGGCTTTGCCCTCTTAATGCAAGCAATAAGTAGCAAATTGATTTGATGGGTTGTGGCCTTTGCAGGTAGCACCAGTTTTTTGCGTGATAGAAAGTGATGAAGCTGTTCATAAGATCCTCATTCATCCGGTGCTTCGATCTGGTGCTTGTATTCGATAAAGACAATTCTGAGGCTCTGGAAGATATACAATCGATTTGTAAGGAGAGGAGACAGTTTTCCTTGTATTTACCAAATGCAGTGACTTTGCTGTCCTTACCTACTTCTTGCACATGGATGATCCAGTCTGCCAGTTTGTATCGAATGTTGAGGAAAAACACACAATTTTTTGTTCGATTGCAATTTTTGTCAGTCCTTTATGCAATCCTTATATCCCGCTGGTCTGAGAAATTAGAACAGATCAAGCCCAAAACTCTGGTCATTGTTCCAACAGAGGTCAGTTAATTATTCTGCTCTGCGTTCGTTGAATTCTCTTAATGTCGTTACGACTAATTAGAAATTTCTTCCGTATTTTAGGAATTATCAACTCTCCCTTTTGCAGCACTGCGCAACAACGATGAAGAGGATGAACCATACCTGATTCAGAAATACACACTTGTCTCTGTTCCTTCATTGAGGTTATTCAAGCACTGTGAAGAACGCCGGGTCCCGAAAGGTAGATGCGAGAAAGGACTGGCGACGCCGAGCGAACCCGGTAAGAAGGCAATAAATGCCGCACGTACCTTACACGCCCTGCCATTCTCTCGGGCCGCCGTACTAACCGGGGTAGGAGGCGCCATGCAGGCTTGACGGCCCCCGCCACATCAATTGCGGGTTCGCCTGGGCGAATACGATGGGTTCGCCTGGGCGAATTTCCGTCTTGGGAGGGAGAACCCGTTGGCTGACGACGAGTCAATTTCGGGAGCCAATAAAGTGGGCGATCAAAAGACAGTGTTGTAACATTTGATTTTCAATCATTGTCTGATAGAATTTGAACAATACAAAGAAAGAAAATAATATTTTGTTTTCAAATCTCTTATGGCCATTTCCAAGTTGGTTTGTCCCTCTTGAGTTGTGCTATCCCTTTGTATCTACGCATTTTCTGAGAAGTTCAATGTTTCTTGTCATTCTCCACCCCACAATCGGAGAGCACATAGGGAATGGTAGGAGCTTATTGGAATCAGCTTGATATGGTCTTTGCTTGAGGATCAAAAGTCCACATGCCAATGCAGCCAAATTCTACACGTAAGTATCGTCATTCACAAACTTTCCAAGTTCCACAGCTTTTCTCTTACAACGATCAGTGCAATAATCCTGAATAAGAAAGAATTTGTGGAACAGATTTAGAAAAAGCACCATCTTTTGATTGTCGCCCCAAATCTAGAGCATTTTGATAGTTTCTTAGAAAGGGGCGTTTTAGCAAATACGTGAAAATATAGCGCATTTTTTGTTTCCTATAGACCTACCTCTTTTGCCTTCTTCCTGGCACTTGTCATTCATAGAACAACCCTAATTTAAAGGTGCCCCCAAGGTATGGTCCAATGCACACCCCCAATTGTGAATACAATGACAATAAGATAGAATATTATGTAAGGGATAATGTGGCTTCATATGCCCTTATGTGGAGTGCGGGCTTGGGCAGCCGATGTACATCCCCAATGTGAATACAATGAAATAAATTAAATTACTATCTATGAACATGGTAATTCGAAAAATGTATGAACAAAACCATGGACGAAAGTGGAATGTTAAGGCCAACTTCCATTCCACAATGGATTGGTGCGCTACATGACAGCACTAAAAAGCATTTAGCCAATCCAATTACCATATTGTTAGGGATAATGTGCCCTGAGGGGCCAGTGTGCACTTGGCACGTGAGCCCATGAGGGCGGGCTAGCTGCGCGCCCACGCAAGGGCTTGTGGGGGGCACATTTCTCCATGTACTAGGCAGATGGAAGCAAATTATTGTCGTTCTTTAGTGCTGGCTACCACATGGCGCGATCTAAGCAATTAGCGGACTGGGGAGGGGGAGGAATTTCTAAAGGTATGAAATAGGCATGAATGTGCCCCCGTGTACTTCAAAATAAATAGAAATAAGACACAAGTTAACTAATCTAGTGCCTATGCTATAAAATTTTGTATATGAAATAAGTTTGGTTGCTAACTAAGAGCACACCCACTTATGCAAGCATTTTGTGGTCATTGAACTAAGCACACTAAAGCAAAATAGCAAATCGGAATTGCAAAAAGATTACATTATACAATTGCATGTGGTGTGTATGACATTGATACATATTCTAGCTATAATGTAAAAACTTGTGGCCACATTAAATGACAACTAGATGAGCTTGTGTAAGTGCCTTTGTGGATGTTTATCCAAGAAGGTACACTTCTATGGTGATAAGAGAGATTGAACAGGTTAGCATTCCATTTGGAGGAAAATCTTTTGTGTCTTAAATGAATGATCCACTCTACAATATGGAGTGAGAAGGCTAAATGTCAAAAACTTTGGCCAATTAAATGACAAATAGATGAACTTGTATAAGTATATGATAAGAGAGATTGAAAAGATTAGCACCTTATTTGGAGGGAGATAATTTGCAACTTGAATGAATTTCCATCCTACAGTATAAAGCGGGAAGGCCGAAATGAATCTATCAATTACAAGGAACTTATAAATGAACCATTCATTTTTCTGTCAAGTAAATGACACTACATGTGCCTTCTAAAGCTTCACAAATGGCAAAATAATTCTCGTGCCATATGAAGAGCAAAATTACAATTTGTTAGTAAAAAACAAAGGGTAGATTCATGCCATATGGGACTATGGACTTCACCCCCAGTGCTTGTACCAAGAAAGTTTTCTGGGGGTTTTCTGCGCCTGCTCCAAGTCATTCTAGGTGGCGAGGGAGGACACTACTGGGCCCTATGCTTCAACTCCGTATAAAAGGACAGGCTCCACTAAGACCTTGAACAGGTGCGAGTGATGGGCCCAATCATACAGCTCCACTCTGTGACTATTGTTCTACATTGTATATAGAGCCTTTCAATCTGCCATCACTCGTAGCCATATGGATGTGTCCCAGTGCATAGTAGAAGGAAACTCCACTCGTAAATATTTGTATGTGGGTGCAGCTTCCACATTTTGCCCTCGGTAACTGAATGAGGGGATCCTCGACTGACCTGAGGAGGATAAATCTCAAAATATCAAGGTTGTAATCACTTTAGTTGAACCTTTAAAGGTAATTTAACATAAGGCACAATTGTCTTGATGTGGTCTAGGACTAATGCTATTTATTATTTATTGACAAAACTATAAATTAAACCAATTGTTTTAACAAATCACTATGCTATCCATTGATGATTAATATTAGGCATAATAGATGAGACTCGTCATTTCAAATGATTTTAATAAGCCATTACTGGTTGTAAGAAACTACCTAGAGATCACAACTAGTATTTACAAACCATTATACCAGTGATAACTAGCATTGAAAACCATATCATTAACCACTACCAGTTTTGACAAACCACTAGTATATGTGATTTTCTTTTGTCAAATTAATTCATGTATAAAAAACCATATAATTCATGGTTCTTATATGTTTTAATATTGGTTAAATATAGTAGTTCTTTTTTGGACTCCTTGTTATACGGGTTGAAGTGTGGGGCCCAGTAGTGTCCCTCGCTACCTGGAATGACTTGAAGCAGGTGCAGAAAGCATTATTGGTACGAGCACTAGGGGTGAAGTCCACAGTCCCATATCAAATTCTGCTGCAGGAGACAGGTTTCTTGCCTCTTCAGAGGGCGGCCTTAATCGACACATTGTCTACTTTCAGAATGTGGTCAATATGGACGATGCTTGACTTCCTAACCTAGCTTATATCATAGCAATGGGGCCGCAGCACCTCAAGGCCTGCTGGAGAGAAAAGAGAGCTCAATGGTTGGCTAGATGGAATGTGCAGGAGCACAGGTGCATACATATGCATCTTGATGCTTGCTTCCTCAGCAAGCTCTGGGATGCCAGTACCCTTGAACAGGTCAAGACAGCACACTACCAACGCCACATAAATCCCACATTAGAACGAGGCCCGCAATGCTACCTGCGTACCCACTTGCATATGAAAAGGTGCAGACTCATTGTCTCCATTCGCACAGGGGCACACCATCTTCGAATTGAGATGGGCAGATGGATTGGTGAGCCACGCCAGGATAGGATTTGTTAATGCTGCCAAATGGGAGTTATTGAGGATAAATCTTATACCCTTCAAAGTTGTCCAGCATACGATCAAATCAGAATGCGCTACGCTGAGTTGGTCAGGCCTAGACTGCCGCTACATATGACATTGAGCACGGCTTCTGTACGAATGCTGGAATCATACCTTCAGGAGGTCATGGACATGTGAGATCAGCTATGTCCTCGGGCACATACTTGAGATGTATATATACATATATTTCATCCTGTACAGTTTGACAATATTCTTATTACTGCCATAGTTTTTCCCTTGAAAATCGTTCGGGGCGGGGGTTTTTTAACCCAGACAGTAATAAGTCTGCTGCGCTCCTTCTGGGTCCCATAGGCCGATTGGTCTCAGTGGACGATAAAAATCATTCTTTCTTTCTTTATTTATTCTCCTTTAACCTGTTAATGTACATGATATTTTCAGGTTGGTACCCCATGACATCTTCATTTTCCTTGATTTCAAGCTGTTCAAGAAGTTCAAGTTGCCTTTTGAGTTTCTTTGTCTGCAGTTTTTAGCAGCTGTTAAAGCCTCTTCTGTGGACTGATGCATGTAATTAGTAAGTTGCGAAAGTTTGCAATCAGGAAGATATGTGTTAGTGAGTTGTATCATAACACAACTTATTATACATCATATTTTCCATCACAACACAACACCACATATCAGCATACAACACACCACTACACATCATATTTGCCATCACATTTTCCATCATATCTATCTTGCTACAACATAACATGTTTGACATCATACTTGCCATCATATTTATCACGTAAAACAACTCATCATATTTGACATCATAATAGCGATCATACTTAACATGCTATAGAACATCATATTTGCCTTCACATAAACACACACCTGTCAGCCCAACACATCAATTTGCAATATATTACGACCACATCAGACCAACAGACGACGTCTCAGGATAATTTGGCAAAGAAGAGCATTTCATTTGGCTTCTGCATGGACAATTTGAAAAAGAAAGAATCTCTTCATCTTCAAAGGTCATGTTCGTGTTGATGCACAAGTTCTCCTTAATGCTCGACCATGAATTGCGTATGCAAACAGGTGCTCATCAATTGATAACAAAGTAAAGAGCCGTATTTGGGAGCATTACTTCATATTCATACCTATTCTGAGTTTATGATATCCTTTTACATTGTTTAAGTGTTGATTAAGACGTTGACGGTTTTGATCTAGTGTATATTCTCACCACTATGTTTTTTAGTACCAACATATTCCTTACTTTTTGAATAGTAAGGGCTCGCATCCTAAAAAATGCATGGGATATATTGGACAAGATTACTATAGAAAGTGATTTTTTAGCAGTTACGAGGTCATATATCCCCTATAAAGAGTGGATACAAGGACTTAGTAACATGTGGAGTGTTATGTCTGCCCAAGTTGTATTTGTTTAATTTTGAGTATATTTTAGAATCTTTGGTGTTGATGATTACAATATTTTCGTAAGAAGCGTCATGAAGTTCATAGGGTGTCCCATGATCAAACTTCAAAATATTATATTTATGAGGGAACAATTCTATTCTATTTCTTGAGCTCAAGGATGGGGAAGTTCCCGTAGAGGCAGAGAACATTGTGATGCTAAAGAAACTCCAACTAAGAACCCTAAGTATAAAGAAGTATGCTAACGAGGAAGATGCCACTTGGGTGATGGAAGCAACTTAAAAAGCGCGCACTATATTAGTTCCCCTAAACGACATATAGGGACATCAGATTCTAGGCCTAGAATCCATGGATTTTGGGCCTATAACCCATTAGATTTTTTTGAAAGTTGGATGGACTTGGTAGACTACGGCGTTGAGCTCCATGCAGGTACATGTGATATTTACATGAACTTTTTTTTTTTTTTGAAGAACTGTGTCATCAATATATTAAAAGAATGGTAATGTTACAAAGCAAGTGAGGAGGAAGGAGAATTGCCCCAAAGAGACAAATGATACCTCGACACTCCATAACAAACTCACGGAAAAAATCGCAACTCTACTTTGGCCATAAACCGACCATCACCATCTACAACACCCAAGAAGTCCCGCCAAATGGCAAACTTCGCTCTACTAGTCCCGAACACCGAAAGCTTTGAAATAGCTTGTACCGAGTCGAGGAATCGAGAGGCCGCAGTCGCTGAATCCCCCGAAAAGATCCACAACCGCCGCCCGCCAAATTAGCCACACCAACCAAGCCACGACAGATGCAAGGCTTTGTTTGCCGCAAGAGCGCCAAGCACCGTGATACACATGAACTTTTTGGGGTAAAGTCGACTTTTTTTGGGAGCTCCATACAAGTGCATAAGATACTTACATGGACTCTTTGGGGTAAGAGTCATAACTTTTTTGGGGCTCCATATAAGCCGAGTTCATGCAAGAAAACACATGAGCATGGCTCTATAAAAGAAACATTTTTGGATGATCCAACATGTTTCTCAAGCGCCTTCTTGATCCAACAATTTTCTCGTGCCTTCTTTTGTTCCAACACTCTTTCAGGGATTCTCTTGATCTAAATCGCGTGAATTCTAGTCCCATAATCCTATTAAAAGGTAAGCTTTTTCCGACCCATATAATGGCCTAGTACAACCATTACTACTAGAATTACAAAACCCCTACCTCGAAGGTTTTCAAGAGAAGAGCCTTTGCAAAGAATGATGATACTAGACAGCCAAGAAGAAAATATAAGTAGGCAATGACTATCGAGGTCGCAATAATTGAAGACGCTCATCCAAGACCTCAAGTATGTATAATGTCAAGTGATGCACAGATGGGGCTTTGAGAAGTTGTGGAAGAGTGGAATGGAATGCTAAAGCCAAATAAGGGTTCTTGACCATCTCAAAAGCAGGACATCTTATCAAAGTATGGCTTTCATCTTCAATAACCTGTAACTGGCAACATGCACATAATCTCGCGTCTTGTGGCAATTGTGGCCCCTCCCATCTTCTTGTCTCAATCCGTAGAGCTTGTGTGACTCTATGCGAATTGATGCAATAGCTACAAGCTTTTTCATGGACAAGGAAGCAAGCAAATAAGCTTGTGGTCCCGGTGCCAAAGTAGAATTTATATGTGCATGATAATGACTAGTTTTAACTTGGGCTAATGAGCAAAGATGAAGTAAACTTTGAAGAAGTATTCAAGTATGTGATAACAACAAAAGATAAAAAGAACCCAAGGGTAAAAAATAAGTTATAGCTTTGTTATTTTTCTTGCACACTAGTTTTATGACCTAATGTTTCAATTGACTCGTAAAACAAATGTAGCGGATGAGAAGGAGAAGACACCAACGTATGACCATGTATCCGAAGG
Source organism: Isoetes taiwanensis (assembly GCA_021234155.1). Taxonomy (NCBI): domain Eukaryota; kingdom Viridiplantae; phylum Streptophyta; class Lycopodiopsida; order Isoetales; family Isoetaceae; genus Isoetes; species Isoetes taiwanensis. The sequence goes on along the minus strand of JAJEKV010000065.1, from coordinate 1,017,030 downwards.
TGGTACTTGTTTTGATCCATGGATTAATGTTGTTTGGCAATGATGTCTAACAATATTTATGCTTCATGCAGTTGTATTAGCAGAATGCTACAATGTAAAAGAGAACAATAAACCAGCTCATGGCTCCTTAATAGCAGGTGTGTTAGAGAATAACAAGATATCACAGCTTACACTTGTGATATAGATAACATTCAATCAATTGCTAGATATAAAGTTCAGAATAATATCTAGGAATTCAGCAATACAACAAGTATCATTGATATCATTTGAAATCTCATTAGCTATGGAATAAGCAATACTCCAAGTATCAACATTACCACAATTTCCTGACTTGATTTTCGATAGCTCAAGCACTATAACTTCACATCCGGACGAATCCAACTTCCGATTAGATCAATCAACTATTCGACATGCTTCTTAGTTTTATATTTGAGCAGATCCGACCGATTTGGAGTCGGTCGTGGGTGCTAGCTTGTGTGCCCCATTAGCATTGGCTTCGTCCCCTTAAAACATGCCTTAACCTCCTCAGTTAAATAGCAATTTTAACAATATTCGATTCCTCCTAGGGTATAATCAACCTTATCCCATGTTAGCATCGATCCGAGCCATCGGATCGACATTCTGGGAAGGGACGAGCTCCTATATCAGGACCGTTCCTCTTTCGGCTCGGTTATCGGCGTCTTTTCATTCGTCAGGAGCACCAGAGCAAGGCGGATGCTTACATTGTTGGGGTCGTGCAAACTGGATCTGCTGCAGACAAGCCTCCCTCCCACGTTCTCATCCCATCTAAGGGCGGCTCGTTGAGGGCCCGGCATGCCATACTAGGCCATGACTTATACAGGGGCGTTTCGACCGTAAATTCCGGCTTGGGCCCTGCTCAGGCGGATGCAGGGGCGTTTTCCGCCGACAATTCTGGCCTGGGCCATGCCCGCGATCCGGTCTGAGCCCTGCGTTGGGTTTCCAGGGCATTTCTGATTGACCTCGGGTTGGTTTGGCGGGTAAGATCTCTGTTAGCTAGCCTGCATGTTTCATGATGCATGCTACCAGTAGTTTTGGTCTCCTTCTCTAACTCATTTGCTCGTTCATTAGCTAAATGGATCGTTCTCCCTTGTTTTCCATTATTGATAGTTCTCCATCTTTTAAATTTGTCCTACCATTGCAGCTTTTCTAGTCCAGCGCAGGAACCCATTGAGCTTTTCTACGACGATGAGCATGCAGCAGGAGATGGCGATGGCAGAACACGGCTCTGGCCGTTCTTCTTTTCCCTTGCTTTTCTGATTGCTTTTCTTTCCTTGTAGGAGGCTGCAGGGCTTCCTTATACTCACTCGTTTCGATCTGACCTGCACAGGGTCGAGTGGTCTCAGACCCGCTTTGGTTTTTTTGTTGTTCTTCTTCATAGCCGCTCTTTTCTTCAGCTCATCACTCAGCTCGGACTTTGCATGCCTTCCCATGAACACAACTAGCCTTGTTCCCACATTCCTGTTTGATAATATAACATGGCCTTCCTATGCTATCTGCTATTAGTGATTCACTATTGGGAGACCCCGAGGTCTTAGTCGATTTATAATTCCTGAAGTGTTGTTGGATTCGGCTGTTCCACCCCCACCTATTCATACTTCGTTTCTCTATTTATTGTGCTTAATCCACTCCCCTCGGATAATACTCGTTTCTTCTTGCGTCATTTGCTACTAGTGGTTCATGTTTTGATGCTTAGGAGACTGCCCTCTGCTCTTGTTTTCCTTCATAATTCTACTTTGGGTAGCTCTCACCGGCCTCTAGTTGAATTGCATTTCGAAAATGTCTATTTCCCACGTCATTTTTTGGATTTGATGGCCACTTGCTATCTTTTTTGGGACTTTGCGGCCTCATTTATTGTCGGACATTCATCTCTTCTAATCCATGGTTTGCCTACAATTGTTATTTGTAACTTTATCATGTCATGACAATTTTTTAACACGTCGTTTTCGCGATTTTGTTTAACGAAATTTTGTTGTTACGATGGGTGTTTCAATTTCCGGGGTTTGTACTTGTATTGTATTTTGTTAGCACACATCTTTAATTTTGAGGCTCATCTTGTTTAACGATTGCAACATATTGTTTTAAGCTTGTTTGAACATCTTCGACGGAGGGCTATGCTTTTGCACTCGGGTTTGGGCGCTATTTTCGTTGTTTCTGCGAAGTCCCATGTTACATATGCAACTATATACCATTTCCTTAGCTAACAATTTATTTTAGACCATTGTTTAAGGGGATTTGTCATGAAAGTTGATTAGATGCCAATTTTTCCTTATTCCATTTGTCTCGGGAACCATAACACTTTATATGCGGGGATTTTTTGCATTCTTAGGGAACCTCGAAGGTGCGCATATGGTAATTTATTGTTTGTTTATTTCATTCGGGACATGGCTTTTTTGAGCTCCTTTTTGCTAAAGTTAGTTGTGATGCATTTGGTGGCAGTTACTATACGTTATGGGTTCATTATCTGAGCTTTCGTTAGGGCCTCGTATAGTTCTTTCGACCGTTATTCGTGGCGTTTTGCCTTTGGTTATTTTCTGGGCATAGCATGCTTCACGTCCATTTATTATTCCCACCCTTCTCATCTATGGAACATTTTTGTTATCACGCCTTTTCGGGCCTCTCTCACTTCGTTTGTTTATCTAACCTCCTACGTTTCTTAACCCACGCCATCAATGCACGAAGTTTGTTATATGGGAGTTCTTGCGATCTTTTAATTTTAACAGGCATCTTTATTTTGTATCGCCTTTCTTTGTTTTCCGCATTTGTCAGCATATAATCCAATGGATCTTTGGGATTCGGGTATAGTTCATTGTATTATCTAGGCATTCTCATCTTAACACTTTTCATTGCAATGGTTCTATGGTTTCTTATTTCTGATGCGTATTCGATGCACACCTTTTCTACTTCCAACATGTGCTTGTAAATTGTGTTGCTAGACGTATTGTCTCTTTGGATGCTATGTTGCTAAGTTATCGTTTCTGCAAATTTACGTTACTTCACCATGGAGGGATATGACCTATTTTGGCATTGGTGCGCTTGCTATTTAAGTCACTTCACCTTATAGGGATATGACCTATTTTGCAGGAATGGCCTTTAAATTGGTTCATGTCTCAGTTCGGCCTTCGTGCCTTCCCTTTGGGCTCTTGTTTTTTGTTGAAACATGACCTTGATCCAAGTCTTATTTAATTTATGGCTCTCTCCCTCTCTGACGTTCATCTTGACCTTGACCAACCTTTGTCCTTAACCTTGACCTTGGCGTATACACGTGTAGCGTCATTATGGGTAATTCTGTTCTTGTCTTACTTTGATTTTGTCTCGTATCTATTAACATTTTGGTGTGCATATTAGTCATCCATCATTTTAGTTCCCATACATCATTTGAGTTTACATACGTATCTATATCTTGTGCATATTTATGTCTATATGGATTTGGAATCACTTAGCATCGGTATCGGTAGGTGGTCTCATCTTTTCCTATGACATCTCATTTAAAACTACTATCATTCCATTCTATTCGATTCGATTTTATTCTGTTCTATTCTATTTAAACATAGTAATTCGCTTTCATTAGGGCAACGCAATTTTGTCATAAGTGCATTCTATTTGGCATTTTTAGCCTGCATCGTGTTCTTGAAGTTGTTCTTATGGTTTTCGGGTTTTTGAAAGATGGTCTTGCCTTGTCATATGTTTGCAACTTGGGTTTCTGGGTAGGCAGTATATTGCGTTCCATTGAGTTTTTGGCTTGTTCTGTTTTGCTAACCTTCTGTTGGACCTTTTGCTTCCTACTTGAGTTGTCAAGCATTTCCTTCTTGTCCTGGTACTATCCATCTCTTGATATGTTATCCTATGGATTTGTCGTCTCTAGATATTGTTTATTTGTCAAGAAGTTGTCTCCTTTTGTATCCATGTTTGGCATGATATAATTTTCCACATAACATCATGTAGTTATTGTATTTCCATTACCCACCTTCCGTCCCCTTGTCTAGTGTCTAGTTACCTCTTGCCATTCGATCGCCGCACTTCCGGACATTGGTATACTTTTGTTTTTATTCTCTCGGTCTCGGGCATATTTTTGGGTCTTATCTTATGCATCTTGCAAATGGAATTAAAAGTTACATTGAATTGTTTTTCCTTGTGAAAATTGCATTTAGGATATTGTTGGGTCTCTTATCTATGCACTTATTCACACCTGGTATCTCTTTTCTTATTGGCAGTTTATATTTTGGCGATGTTCTTTCATGTACCTTATTTTGCTAGACGTCTCGTCATCGTTTTTCAGGTTGAGTTGTCTTTACGTGTCTTTACGGGCGATCTTCCAACCCTTCTGCTAATGTTAGCATATTGTTTCGTTAGAATTATATCCTACCCTTAACCATAACTTCGGTCAATATTGCCTTGACTATCCTCCAAAGACCTAATTTCCACCGGTTCTTATCATCTCCTCGATCCTCCGCTTCGGCCCCTCTTTTCCGTTCTTCTCCTTCCTCTTTACGCCCTTTATCCTATCCGACCGCCTGCGGTGTGGTGGCGGGGATTGCCTTCTCGCCATCGGCTTGGATCCATCTCGATATAGTACTCATTCTCGCTTTCGTCATGCGGTGGGGCCTCGGCACCGCGCGACGGGGTTCCATGATGCTTTGCCGCCACTCACGTTTTGTTTAAGGGGATTTGTCATGCAATTTGATTAGGTGCCGATTTTTCCTTATTCCATTTGTCTCGAACCGTAACACTTTATATGCGGGGATTTTTACCTCGAGGCGCGGCGCATAAGGTAATTTCTTGTTTGTTGATTTCATTTGAGACCGGACTTTTTAGCTCCTTTTTGCTAAAATTATTTGTGCTTTGCATTTGGTCGCCAAGCAATACGTTGTGGGTTCATTATGTCATTTGGTGATTTCTCCTTAATGTTGGGTTGTATCTTGCAACTTTGAGCTATATCTTTGTGGACATGTATGGTGTACCTTATGGACATTGAGTTTTGAGTATCGGGGGAGCATGTCTTCTTTTTCTTTTGATGCGCTTCATCGAATATTTTCTTCGCTCTTTGCTCACCGGTTCTTTTGTTTCTTATATTCGGGTCTCATATTGCTTCTCTTCTAAGTGGTCACATGTTGCATTGCATACTTCCTTTACATATTTTCTATTGGTTTACTGATCATTGGCTCTATCTCAAATTTGTTTTTCCACCACTTTTCCATATATGCATGTATTGGGTTGTCATTTTTGCATTGAGATTTTATGAGTGGATTTGTCTAGTATCCGTTTACATTTTGATCACGAGTTCTTGTTCTGTTTTGCTATCCTTTTGTTGGACATTTTGTTTCATACTTGGTCTTAAAGCATTTCCTTTGTTGTTCTGGTACTCCTCACCTCTTGATCTATTATGTTATGGATTGTCATCTCGAAATCTGCCCATTTATTTGTCCCGAGTAAGTTTTTAATGTTTATCACGAGTTGCCTTATTTTATATCTAGATGTGGCATTTCCTCACTTGGATATTGGACTCATCTCATTATTCCTACCCGACCCTTGGCGCTCTCAGCCTCCATCTCCTCGCTATCCTTGGCCATAACTTTTACCTTTGACTTGGTTTTCACATTTTGACCTCCTCCCTTCACACATCACCATCTTACCATTCTCTCGACTTGGGTCTCTTTTACCCATATCCGCGATGTCTTTCGGCTAGGAGCAGCACATGCGATCCTGCACGATGTCTTCGTGCCCCGTGGTTGCTTGATTTCCCTTCTGTCCCCTTGTCTTGTGCTTGCCTCTTGACATTCGACTGCTGCACTTCAGACATTGGTATACTTTGTTTTTATTCTTTGGTCTCGGGCACATTTTTTAGTCGGGAATTAAAGGTTACATTGGAATTGTTTTTCCTTGTGAAAATTGCATTTAGGATATTGTTGGGTCTTTTATCTATGCACTTATTCACACCTGGTATCTAGTTTCTTATTGGCAGTTTATATTTTGGCGATGTTCTTTCATGTACCCTATTTTGCTAGACGTCTCGTCATCGTTTTTAAGGTTGAGTTGTCTTTATGTGTCTTTACGGGCAATCTTCCCACCCTTCTGCTAACGTTGGCATATTGTTTCGTTGAATTATATCCTACCCTTAACCATACCTTCGATCAATATTGCCTTGACTATCCTCCAGTGCCTAATTTCCACCGGTTCTTATCATCTCCTCAATCCTCCGTCCGGCGGCCCTCTTTTCGTTCTTCTCCTTCCTTTTTACGTTCCTTATCCTATCCGACTGCCCATGTGTGATCGCAATCCTCCGTCTGGCGGCCCGCTTTTCCGTTCTTCTCCTTCCTCGTTGCGTCCCTTATTCTATCCAACTGCCCGTGTATGGTGGGGGGATTGCCTTCGCGCTATCGGCCTGGATCCCTCTCGATATGGTACGCATTCTGCTCGTCGCGGCGGGGCCTCGAGGGGCTGCGGAGTTCCACATGATCGTTGCTTGTGGCCTCACGGTCGTTTGGCTCTTCTTCTTCTCATTCTGCGCTTCACGTTAAGCCCGGCGACCCTACTCAACACTTGAAGGTTTCTTTTCCGGCTCGGCTTATAGTTAAGGAAGTTCTCTGGGTAGTGGGCGGTTTTGTGTCTATTGCGAGTCCCTTCCCAAAATAGCATCGATCCGAGCCATCGGATCGACATTCTAGGAAGGGACGAGCTCCTATATCAGGACCGTTCCTCTTTCGGCTCGGTTATCGGCGTCTTCTCACAACAGCTCCTTCTTCTATTTCCGTTGCTTCCCTCCCTTCCCACCCTGTTATGTGGGGTCTGCGTCTTTTTTGTCTACATTTGTTGTTCATGCACTATTATTGTTCTTCACCTTTGAGTGTTGCTCTTATCATGCTTTCTTTTCATCAGCATTATGCTGCATTCTTTTCCACCTGCGGGTGATGCTGTTTTCACTTTGAGGGTACTGCATATTTTCACATAATAGTTTTCCACCCATTGGGTGATGCTTTCCACCTTAGGGGTGACGCTATTTCTTTCTGTTGTGTTCTTTTTCGCTCATGTTTGGGACTTTCTTGGTGCAGGGTGGTTTCTCCGCGCCGGGCATGTTGTTTTTCTCTAACCTTTTCACGGGTGTTTTTAGGGGTTCTTTTGTGGTGCTTGCAGGATTTCGTCGTTTTCGGGGGTCCTGTTCTATTTCTGCTCACCCACAGCCCATTTCCTGCACTTCTCCATGTCACACCTCTGTGGTTTTGCCATCTGCTGGGGTCCTGCTTGATTCGCGTTCGCCATCAACCCTCTTGTTCTCCAGGCAACACATTTAAGGCTATTGGCGACCATTTCTCATTAGGGTTTTCCTCGAAAACCCGAAAGGGCGGGGTTTTTTATCCCGATGAGAAGTTGTCGCCATTATCCTTCTATCTTGTCTGTGCGCATGTTCTGTTTGTGGGGTAGTCCGATATTGTTTCTATGGTCGGCTATCCCTCTATATTCTTCAAACCATTGTATACTAACTAATATTTCAATGGGACACATGCATATATGTTCTTCATAACTTGTTTACTCTGTATGGTTCCTGTAATGACTAAATAGCCAAGAGTATGTGATCTTATAATCGATCTGTACTCCATAATGTGATGATCACTACTCAAATTCCAACAAGGTGAGAATATTAGCTTAGAGATCTCGTCATCACTTTTTTCGGGCAATTAATATTGGGTGTTCTCCAGCAAGTGCAATTGCTGCTAAGAGTAACACAGTGATTCTGAAGATCATGCAATGAGTGAAAAGGTGAAAGAAGATAGGAAGGAAAAGAATAAAGCTGATGAAATTAGCCAGCAAAAAGTACCATGTTTGGTGTTTGTGGTTACAGGTAGTCAATTTTTTAAAACTGTTTCAATATTTGAAAGTTTCCAACTGTTATATTTATGTAGCAATGTATTTCTCTTCGGCAGAAGTACAAGTTGTTAAAGCAAAAGTGTCATCGAGTCTCTGCCTCCACCTATTGTTGAAAAAGTACAAGGTCAACAAAATCTCTCATAATTTTTTACTTCAATGGCATTGATGGTAAGTTGTATGATAAGAATGAGTGCATACCATCAGCCATTTTGCTCTAATAGAACTCTGATGGCACAGATCTGTATAGAGAACAGTAAACCTTGGATCATTTTTGCATAATTCATATCCTATAGTTGATTTTGGGCCCTTCTGATTGTAAATAGTTTCCACAATAGACTCGCCAGCAAGGTACCATTGATCATTGATTAGAAAATTTTCTTCAACCATAAATTCTGGTTTTGTGCATATAAGTAATCAAAATTCATCACCTTCTTTATTACCTTTGTGGATCCGCGACAAAATTGTCTCTAACTCTGACAGCATCGGCTAAAACATTGGCATTAGTAGAATAAAGAGGTCAATTAGACTTGCATACCTCTGCAGGGTCTGCATGGACAATAGTTGATGGTTCAACTATGATGAGCTCCCAATTGTCGGCATATAAGCCTTGTTCACAAATTCATCCTAGAGATCCTTAGTACAATAAGAACAGAAACAAGACAGCTCTCTGACATGTAGCTAAGTGGAGCAACCCTTGTTAAGTCCACGGACATAGTGGAGTTTCCTGGTATTTGGTATAGTCAGCTCCCCAACTCTTCTTTCTGTCTATGTCTTCAAGCTTCACCTCCCATAAATATCTCATTATCTTCTCTTGCCCTTTTGTCACTTGCCATTTTGACAAGCCAAAACTGAATATCTCTGCAGCCACTTTCACTACCTCATATGCATTCTCCAACCTCAGACATTCATGTTCAATTTGCAAACTTCTTAGCCACTTTTTAAACTCTGCAGCCTTGCTGCCATATTCACCCTTGCCATGATTGGAACTAAAGAAATTCCACATCATCTCCATTGAAGCATCTACAGTGTATGTTCCAACAAAAATAGAATGGCCTGACTGTTTTAGATTGTGAGGGGCTCCATCAAAGAAAATAATATACATTTTGAGAGCTGTTCCTCTTTGCTGTATGTAGGCATGATATTTCATAAAGCAATGCTGAACAAATAATTTGTCATGTTCTCTATCATCAGACACATAATAGTGAGTCTCTGTTTTCATATGATATGTTTCTTTGTTAATCCAATAAATAATCTGGACAAAAATTGTGATCTGATATTGATCCAACACATAGACTATATCTCATTCTGCTCATTGAATGCATAGCTCTCTGCAAAGTCCACAATAATAACTACCCAATCATGTAGCAGATTGCCCTATAGATCCTTATTATGAATTGAAAACTCTGGTAATTTGGCAAGCATAATATCCATCAAGTTTTTACTTGGTCTTTCCTTTAACCGGTGTTTCAATTTCTTCTTCGATGTATCATCATTAAGTTCACACCATTTATAGTCAATGTATTCCCATTTAATTAAATAGCCAATGTCCCGTTTCTCCATTTGGTAAATGGAGAAATTCTTCATCCCACACTCACTGCACTTACCAAAAATACAAGTCTTCTTGAAGAATTCATTATTGCTTTGTGGACAGAATAGCCCTCTCCGTAATATCCGTCAGTTACTAAATTTGTCTGCTTAATCATTCTAGATTGACAGGTGGAATGATATGTTGTCATATGATGTGTGATATATGTTATCATATGATGTGTGAAGTTTGGTCATATGATGTATAATGTGTTGTCATATGACGTGTGATGTATTGGCATATGATGGGTGTGATGTATAATGTGATGGATACACAAATTGTGACACATTCAAATTCAGCGACTCATGAGTGGACACATGGCTTACTCTAATCCTTCCTTTGTTTAAAAAAGTATTCATTCGTTTCCTACACCCTTTGAACCCTAAATGCCGTGAATTGCAAAATGCTAGGAAGAGGTGAATCTTAAACCCTGTGAATTGCATGAACAGTTACAATTTACACATCTTAAATTTGAAGCAAAGTTTGAAATCTGAAGACAAGAAAGTTTGAAGTCTAAAAATTTTCAGTCATATATTTTATGTAATTCCGTCCAGAGGGCTTTACAGTCATCATGCCCGAAGCCTTTCATCATATAAGACCCCAGAGGCCTAAAATCAGAATAGCTCGGAGGTTTGAAATCAGAAGAGCCTGGAGGTTTAAAATTAGATGCCTAAAAGCTTTTCACAATTTTTTTTTTTACAAAAAAAACCCGAAGGCATGCCCAATAAAAAATTGACCCAAAAAAAAAAAAAAAAAAACTAGAGGGCCTGAAAACTGCTTCACCTATCTTGTTCATAAGTTGCAACATATAAGATAAATGTTAGAACGGTTAAAAAAAAATAAATTATGAAAAGGAAAGGAAACAAAATATGCAAACCTGAGGTGTCCTTTGTAAGTCAAAGCAAAAATTCACCACCACCACCAAATGTTAGAACGGTAAAAAAAGGTGGTCTTTGCGACGGAGGGTTGCCCTTCGGTGGCCCGAGAGTGTGTTTTCATGTTTCTTGCTATCATTTCGTTTCATGGTTCTCGTTGGGTCATTTGATGTGTTTGGGGTTATTAATGGTTTGAAAGGGGGGTTTTGTTTTGTGTTGTTTTATTTTCCTTTGTTTATGAATTGTGCATGGACCAAGCCTATTTCTAGCATGGTGCTAATGACTTGAGATTCCCGACATGAGATTTTTATTATTCTTTTTGCCCTGACTTTACATACTTTGTAGGAAGAGGGCGTTATTTGTTGTTTTATGTTCTAAAGCAACCTCAACAATTCCAAGACCTAGATATGACACCTTTAGAGATCGTAGCCATATATGAGCATTGATGCGGGGGTGCTTGTGCGATGCAATTTCTATGTTTTAAGTTTGGACCAGTGGATGACCAAGACCAAGAGTGCTAATTTGAAATTTCATTGATATGGTGTAAGAATGGTATCAATATGATGTAAGAATGCTTGAGTCATAACTTATAGCCTAGATGTGTTTTTGGATTCCAAGAGCTTAAGTTTACGATGTAATCACTTGCACAATCTCTAGCTTATAGTTAGAGGGAATGATGCAATACCCTTGCGAATTAAATTTCTAAGCATGTTAAAGTAGAATAGTGAATAGTCTTCAATAACCGCATAACTCTTTGTAAGTTCTATGAAGCCAATAGGATAAGGAAAAATATTAACTCGCAACTTCATACACTGGCCTGTATTTTCTAGAGTGTAAGTCAGTGTATGTCCTTGTAGAACTCCAAGTTGTATCTTCTAGAATGTAAGTCATTGTATGTCCGTGTAGAACTCCAAGTTGTATGCTGCAAATACAACCACATAGAAATAGGAGCTAGAATTTGTACGGCATTACAACTGCTTTCATTGTCTGTTTAAGGTTAGATACCATTTCTGCAATTAAAGTAAAATCTCGAACCTATCAAATTCGTACCTAGCTCTATATCCTATAATTATCGAGATTACTCTTATGCTAGCCTTCTACAAAAAAAATGTATTTTAATAAACAAAAAAACATAAAGCAATAAGGACATTGTCCAAACACGTAGTCTAACAACACCATAGTTGGATCCACTACATGGTTGCTTGTTGTTTATAACAAAACAACAATGTTTGATGATGTAGCAAAAAAAAAAAAAAAAAACACTGGACGGGCAAAAGGTTGCCAAAAATCATGGATAGGCATATCGAGCAGTATTCACGCGAGTAGCTGGCCAAGCTTCTAATGTTGCTGGTGGATAATACGAGCTTTTGTATTTTGAGTCTGATACATGGTTTTCTTATTTATGGTAGCAATGTTTGATAATACAATTAAAAAATTTTATTGGCCGAGCAATTCCTTCTTTACTTTGGACATTGGAGGGTAGTACAAATTTATGTGAGAACACTGCAGTGTTATGCATTTTATATTGACCTTGCTTCTTCTTGTTTGCTAAAGTATGCGCCCATGATGTTGGAATGTGTTAGTTATTAAAATAAGTACCAATTGGGGTGATAACTACTGTAGTTATTTTCTTATATTCTTTCCCCATATCCATTCCATTCAAGCTGATAAATATGCACAAAGGCCTCATCCTCTGACGAGTTGGCCTAATAGAAGTGATTACTGGTTATCCTAGCATTGTTTGTTGATCCTGACCTCAGTGGCTTATCCTAGCCTTAGAATTATTTGTTGTTCCTAACCTGTACTTAAGTTGGTCACATTTAAATGGACCTAGAAAACCTTTGGAAGGGGGTAGTGCAATTGGCACTAAGAAATTTGCTCAATGAGAAGCATCAGAGAAAATTGTATTTTAGCAAGAATTTTGTATTTTAGGTGTGTGACTGTAACGTGCATTTTATTACATTCGAGATTATCGTTTTCATGACTAGTTAATAGTTGAGAGACAAGGTCATGTTATGGGAACCTAATTAACTCTGCATCCGCTTGTTTCATTGTTGCTCCAATTACTAGGAAACCGATATTCCAAAAGTATTCAATTGTAAACCGATGTTACCAAAAGTGTTCAATTGTTCTCGCGAAACTACTTCATCTTGTATGCTTTGCCGTAGGATGTTCCATGCACCATAACCATTCCGTGATTTTGGACCAAATTTTTCAAGAACTCTTTACGCCCCGCCCTCGCCGCTTATCTTCACACATTACCGACGATTTCTTACAATGGATGAACCCCCAAAGTCCGGACCAAATCTAGAAACTTTGGAAGGATTCTTTCCCTCGATACAATATCCGGTGGTGCTGCTACTTTAGTATCGCTAGTCTTAATAACACATAAGGTCGCATAGACTTCGACCAAGCATTACAGTTTTACCAAAGATCGAGAGATTGAAATATTCAGTGTGAGAAAAGATGCCGCAAGATGGATGAGTTCCTTAGATATCATGTAATCTGCTATGCTATATCGAGTGTGTAGCAAAGGTCGCGATTGGAGTAACAACATTACAGTTTGAGCAAGAGCTCGACACCACCATTTAAGCTACTTATCGATCACACAAGGGGAGAAAGATGTCAATGTTGGAATTGCCTGATAAAAGAGAAGGCCAAAGTCTAAAAAGAAGCAATGGGGCTAACAACAACCTTCTTCGATCATCAAAGGTAAGCTGATCAAGACATAAGCCGTCGGTTGAAAACCCAACAACTAACATTTTTGAATCTCTTGAACAAAGCGGCCTTCTAGTATTGAATTGAAGGCATGTTTGTCGAAGGAATTGATCAACAAAAAATCCTCCCGGATACAGCCTCTCTTGCATAATCATCATATCCATCATCTCTATAGGTAGGTCTCATTCTTTACTTGAAATAGTTACAAGTACATAACGCTGTAAATATTGGTCTTGGGCACACTAGTGACCATGGGGAAGACCACATATTTCTTTGTTATGTACAAGGTTTTGGACCTTTGTTGCTTATTTTGCGAAAGTAGTTCTAACTCTTACCCGCAAGTACTCATTCCATACAAGCCAAGGAGACAGAAAAATCCCCATCATATACTCGCAGTTTTTCCTCGGATTGCGGGCAATTGTTGATAAAATATCAAATGGGCGTAGAAATAATAGGGTATGAATGAATAATGGTTTGTGCTCATCTTCTCTGCTATGCTCAATAGCATTCAACAATTCATACATATCGCTGACCTCACCAATTCCTCGTGCCCGGAGCAGCTTTCTCATGTGAAGCAACATTTGTATAACTCTTCCTTTCTGCTAAAATCTTTCAGTAGCTTTGCCCGCCTACTCACACCATTTCCCTTGAAAAAGCTGCCCAATAGTTCGAGCAGCTAGAAGTCTACTTGCTAAATACGATGGGCCTCAACCATGCTTCTGTTTCGTTGGGTCCTGATCCACGTATAACAGAAAATTCAACCTTACAAAACAGAGCAAGTAGAGGCAAAATCACCCCACAACTAGCAAAATAATTAGTGGTTTGTATAGTAGCGTGTATTTTCTCGCTTAGGACATAAAACATGTCAACTATTGTGTAAAGAACCTCATCCACAATAATTGCACAATGGCAAATATTGCTGTAGCTTGTGGAAAATATGATTGCTACTTGTATCACAAGTGAAACTTGCAAAGTAGAGGACATAATAATGCCATACAATATGATGGAGAATTTGGCAAATCGAGAACACAAGATTTGAGCAACTAGCATTCCTTGATCTTGAGAATAAATTTTCTCATGGAATATCATGATCATTTGTATATGTCGCTTGGGCGGCGTAAGGGGCAATTTGGTTGTTTTGGAGAATGCAAAGATGGTGTAAAACCCAATAAATATACGTTCAAAGATGCATGTTCCTACTTGGAAATCCTTGAAGAGGATAGGAGGGTATATTATTGCATTGAAAATAGTGAATTGGACCTGGATGTTGTAGTTGGTACGCGACCCTTTGTAAGCATGTACTCCAAGTATGGCGTTTAAGTGATGCAAGGTGGTCTTCGAAGAATGTCCGAGCGGAATGTTGTCTCCTGGAGTACCATGATCTCATCATATGCCCAAAATGAGAATGGAAAGGAGGCTCTTCAACTATTCAAACAGATGGAATCTCAGCCCATTATTGCAGATAAAATTGCATTTGTGGGTATATTAGATGCATGCACCTCTTTGGGAAATTTAAGAGAAGGGGACGAATCCTTCCACATGAAAAATGGACGTGCGCCTATTTTCTTGCCTTTTTTGTCTTTTTCCCATATTTTCTGTTTCAAACTCTTTCTTGATTCAAGATATGGGAAAATTTGAAATTTCTGAGATTTGAGGAAGAATTTTTGTGGATCAATCTGCTGCCCTTGTAGAAGGGTAGCTTCAGTTGGATTCTTCACATTCTGTTCTTCAAATTGACTACCTTTTTCCTATACTTATGCAGCAGTATCACCCTTTCTTTCGTCTGATTCATGGAAACCTCAGTTTTCACAATTATAAGGGAGAAATCTAGAATCTCGTGTGGTTTTTTGAAGGGCTCGACCACTGATCTTTGGAATTCCTTAATCATTCATCAGTTCTTCCCGGATAATCTGTTCAGCTCTGAGTATTCTTTTGTGCCAAACACGGTTGAATTTGAAGTTCAAATCACAAATTCGTGGCTGGAGGAATTTCTGGGTTCAAGTGCATTCGGCCCAGCAGGAAAATTTCGAGTTCATTGTGAATGGTTGGACTACATGATCTCTGTTGAAGTTTATTCACCTCAAGATCCTGCTCAATTCACTAATTTCCCCAAATTTCTCTACGAATTGTATCATGTCTCTTCGACACTTGATTATTGCATTGTATGGCATCCAAATTCTTTGGGTTAATTTTGCTTCATGCTTTTAGTTTCTGTCCCCTGTTTCCTGTTATCTTTTTCCCCCCTTTCCAATTGTTAAAAGTTTTGCATGATCTTTTGTTGTTTCCTCCTGAATTTTTCGCAATGGTCTCCAATTTACCTAAAAACCCTAAACATTTGGCTATTCTACACGCATTCGCGAATCTTCCCGCCTCCGATCGATCCTCAGTGCTCCAAAATCTGATCTCCTTTCAAGATCAACCTTCCGATACAATCCTTTTTGGGAACTTTGACAATCTGCTTCCTTTCTCGTCTTCAATGGATCCAATTTCTCATCGCGTTCCGCATTGGGACAACCTTTCTGCTGATCCCGATCATAGGGGTATCCTTCATCCCATAAATCCTGTCACTCAAGCCCCTGTTCCTTATGGAGTTGCTAGAGGCCACCAGGAGATCCGCTCAAATGAAGAATTGGATGAAAGACTCAAGCGCACCACAATTCCTCATCTCAAAGACCGGAAGATGAACATCTACCATGGTATTTCTCTAAATCTTCCGATTGTTCATTCAAAAATTCATGCTTTATCAAACTCTCTGCCGTGATTATTAAGGTTCAAAAAGTGGCATGAAATTAGATAAATTGTGGGCCTTTCTTCTCAAACTTCATAAAGGTATCCTTATTCAGGCTATATATTGGCTCAATTATCCCTACATTATGCTTGAATGTGGGAATTCTAAATCAGCCAATTTCTTTCTGAACTTTGGTCCCTTAACCTATGAGACCTCTCAATTGATCTTCCTTAAATGGCACCCAAAGCTTGATATTGATCAAATGAATAATTTGTGCATTGCTTCCACATCATTATTTGGCCTGAATCCAATATATTGGGATGAAGATTGCTTTAAACTCCTCTTTAACTCTATTGGAACTTATATTTCCGCGGAATACTCCCCGGCCAAACCTCCTTAAGCTTTGTTCAGCTTGATCTATCCAAAGATATACCCTATCCATTCCTTTTACAGATGCTTTTGGCCATGAATCTCTATTAAGTCTTAGATGGTCTGGACTGCCCTCACAATGTCAGAAATGCACTCATAGGCATTTCTGGTACTCAGAATGCAAACTGTTAACAGAGAATCCTCAAGTCAACAGACCTCATCAAGCTGCTCAGGTTCCAGATAAGGATCCCAATCATCATGCTTTAAGTGATCAGTCTACTAAAAGCACTGCAATAAATGGAAACAGGATCCCCAGCCAAAGGTCTGCGAAAAAATGATAGATTCAAATGGACAAAAGTCAATGGAAGCTACAAGAGAATCCGTAAAAACAAGGTCAAAGACGTGATGAAATAAGAGGCAAAGACAAAATATGTGAAGAAGAGTTCTCAATCCCTTCAAAAGCTCGAGCCCTAACAATTGGTGAGCCAAAACTTATAGTCAAAGGTATTATGACTGGAAAAACTCCTCAGGCTACTGATATGTTAAATTTCACTCTGAGTGAAATAATCAAAGAGGCCAAAGAGACCAAAAATCAAGAAAAAGGTCAATGTTCCAACAACCTTATGGATTATCCTATCAAGAATAAAAGTAAGAGTGGGTCATTAACTACAAAATCTCTGACAAATCAAAGTTTCAAATTGAATTCCTCTCGGTGAATTCACATGTTAAAATACCGATTAATCGGCTAATTTGAATCAGCAAGACAAAAAGTCGATGAGACTAAAATGGACAATCATTTGTCCAATATCAATGATCAAAGTACTGCAGATTTGACTCAAGAGTCAGAACATCAGCAAGTCAACTTCAAAGTCAACTGCTCTAATCCTTTCCAGGTATTATCTGACCTTAATGGTAAGCTTGATTCTGAATTAAATAATAGCAAAAAATGTGTTTCCCAGAATTGTCCCTCACCTATCCATCCCTTAGCCACTTCTCATATACATACTCAGTCTGCTGGTACAAACATTGAAGAGCTGCCCTCCCTAATTGACCTTGACTCTCCTGTGATGGATTCCTCTATAAGTCTAATTAGAATATCAGATAAGTTTGCTGAGCAGATGGCCTCTCTGCAAAATCTCGCTCCACAAATCTCACTTTTGAAGGGACTTACAATAAATGAGATGGGGAATGATTCTGCACCTGCTACTCTGATTGCTCCTGATTTTGTTCCTGATACCCCTGAAGACACTCAAATTGTGGAGCTTCAAGAAAAAGAAAGTACCAGGCAAGTTCTTACTTCTGCTCCTTCAAATGTTAATGTAAACCCTATTAACATTAATCCTATGTTTCAATTCTTTCCTGGAGGATGTTCTGATTATAGTGATAATGATGGTTTTGGGAGTGATAAAGAGAACTGGGATAAAGAAGAATATTTAAATGAAAATTTTAGTATTGATCCTAAGTCTGAGAAGAGTCATTCTGTGAAAAAATCATCTAAAAAGGATGGAGATAAATTGGGATTGATCTTGTCTGGTCTAAATAAAACTCCTGCTCAAAATACCAGAAGTAAGAGAAAATCAAGAAAGAATAGATTATAATTTGCCTTTTCTATCTTCCTACTTATAATGAAGATTCTTTCCTGGAACCTTAGAGGCATAAAAGGTCCTTTGAAAAGAAGAAGGGCTATTGCTCAAATCAGGATGTATAATGCTGATATAATCCTTCTTCAAGAGCTTAAACTTCCCTCTTTTGAATGTAGCAATTTGGGGGATTGGATATACCCTTCTTCTTCTTCAATCTGGATTAACTCTTCTGGGGCTAGTGGTGGTTTAGCCATTGTTTGGAAAAAAGACATCAAGCATTCCTCCTTCTACAATAGCCCTTCCAAAGCTTGGCAGGCTATGATTTGCTCTGTTTCGAATTCCAACTTTGGAATCATCAATATATATGCCCCTACCTCTCCAAAAAATATAGGAACCTATATGGAGTGAAATTAATAGTTGGTTGGGATCTCAAACTATAGACAACCTGGATTGTTCTTTGGAGACTTCAATAATACCCCTTCTTGGGATTTTAAGTTGGGAAATAAAATAAATATGTCCTCAACTGAAAAGCAGAACTGGGATCTGCTTATCTCTGATAACAATCTCATTCATATTCCCTCTTCCACAGCCACCTACACTTGGTCTAATAAGCAAAAAGATAGAGCAAGGGTTTATTGCACTCTTGACAGATTTTATGTTTCCAATCCATCTACAAACCTTTTTTGGGACAATAGTTATGTAACAAGTGATGAAGGAACCTCCATTTCGACCATCAGCCTCAATTCCTTCATACCTCCCATGCTATTAGGATTCAAAGAGAAGGGAGCACTCCTTGTAAATTTAACTCTTCTCTTCTCGAAATGAAAATTTCTCGCTCCCAATTGAGAACTTTCTATGATGAGTGACCAATAGGTTTGTTGGTAACTCTATGCCTCCTATGAAGCTTTTCTACTCTAAAAATCAAGGAAGTCAAAAGATGGATTAAGAACTGGTCTAAGCTTATCAAAGATAAGTGCAGAAAGAAAAAACCAGCTTCTCATGTATATGAAGGAAATTAGATCATTACTCCAAAATGATCCTTCCAAAATTTAACCTTCAAGTAGGGGAAGAAATTCTTGAGAGAAAAATCAAAAGTATTGAGGAGATTGAAGCTAAAGGCTCTGCAATTAGATGCAAGATCAAATATACTAATGATATGGACTCGCTCCTCGTGTTTTTCTTTGGGGTAGCCAAAAGTAGAGTTCTTAGAAACTCCATTCTTGAGACTATTGATGATCAGGATATTAAATATAATTCTCATTCTGACATTGCTAATTTCTTCAAGAGTAGATACATGGACCTTTTTAAAGACAAACCAATTCCTCCCAATGAGATCTCGGATGCAAATGACTTTTATTCCTTAGTCAATAATATTTTACCTGATCCTCTGGAATCCATGGACGAGTCTCTGGCTGCCATTCCTTCTCATAATGAGATTTATGACACCCTCAAGTCCTTTAGTAATGGTAAATCTCCTGGCCCTGATGGTTTCCCAGCTGAATTTTATATCAAATTAAGGACATTTTCAGAAATGACCTGATCTCTAGTTTTACTTACTGAATTCTAATCATCTTCATCCTTCTATTTCCAAAGGGCCTGATCACTTTGGTTCCTAAGGTTGATCACCCTTCAAAGTTCCAAGACTGGAGACCAATCTCTCTCACAAACACTACATATAAACTTTGTGCCAAGATCATTGCTCTCAGGATCAAAAACTTTCTTCAAAGAAATATTAGCCCAACTCAATCTGCTTTTCTTCCAAATAGATTCATTCTGGATAACTATGTGGCTGCTATGGAGGGTCTGCACTGGAATAAAATTTCAAATCAAAATTGCATTCTCCTTAAATTAGATTTCAAGAGAGCATTTGATTCTGTTAGGTGGGATTTCTTAGATTTTGCAATGTCCAAAATTGGTTTCCATCCAAAGATTATTAATCTTATTCATGGTCTGAATGCTAGATCAAACTCAGCTATTCTTATAAATGGTGTACCCACTGGTTTCTTCCCTCTCTCTTGTGGAGTAAGGCAAGGATGTCCTCTTGCTCCCTATTTATTCTTCTTGGTCTGAGCTCCTAACTAAGGTTGTTTTGCATTATCAGAATTCAGCTCATTTAAAAGGCCTAAATCTACCAAATTCCAATGATAGTATCACCATTCTCCAATATGCTGATGACACCTTCTCCTTTCTTGATGCTGATCTTCAAAACATCAATCTCTTCCTCAAGATTTTAGGTCAATTCTCTGCAAGCATCTCGGTATCCATTTGAACTTGAACAAAAGTTTGATTATTGGAGATGTCAATACTCCAACTTTAGTTTGGGATAAATGTCCTCCCCTCCAATCAGGCAACCAAGCTTCTAGGTATGCCTCTTGCTATGGATCATACTATCAAAGGCCTTTGGGATCCTATCCTCCTGAGAATAAAAAAGAAACTGAACAATTACAGGAACTATCTTTCTCTAGCAGTGAGAACTATTATTGCTAATCTTTGTTCTTGCTAGCTCTCATGTATACTTCTCAACAGCCTTGGTGGCTCCAAAATGTGTCTATCTGGAGCTTGAGAAAATCCTCGAAAACTTTATTTGGAAAGGTAGTCATTTGGTCAACTGGAATTCTATCTGCAGTTTTAAATCTTCCGGTGGTTTAGGATGCAAAAATCTTTTCGAGACAAGCACAAGCTCTTCTTTGGGGAAGTTTATATGGAAATCAATTCATGAGAATCCTTCTCCTACCTGTAAACTCATCGATATTGGATTAACCCGAGTCATCCTCATGGTCACCCCTCTATTCAAAGACTTGCTCCCTCATTCGCCTTCAATCGGTTGAGACCGCCACTAATATTTCTCCTCTAATGTGTAATCTTATCAAGGCTTGGAATGTTATCTCTCCTAACTTCAATTTTATTGCTAGGGAAAAGCTTCATGAAGATACTACAATCTTCGGAATCCAATTTTAGTTGAGCAAAATTCTCTGTTCTTGCCATCAAGCATCCTAGAATATATAAGAAGTGGTCTCGAGGTCTGGTTTCCTTTACCTTAAGGACTTGATTATTGATGGGAGAGTTATCTCTTGGACTAGACTGAAGGGTATGATTGAGGTACATCATCGATAAAAAATCTATGCTCTTATTAAACCCTTTCTCACAAACTTATCCCCAATCCCGATAAACCTGATTGGACTATAAAAGGAAAAGGAGTCTACAAAGTGAAGGATGTATATAATGCTATGTCCTCTAACATGGATAATTGCAAAGCTATGCTAAAATGGTCTATTTCTTATGATCAGCTTAAGAGTCTTTTCCATAATGTTTGGAATTCTTATTGTCCTCCAAAATTTCCTATTTTTATCACGGTTTACTTGCTAATGGCGGTCTGAATAATCTGGTCTCTGTTTCCAAAAGAAATCCTAACATCTCGACAAAATTGCCCCTTAAATTGTAATAATCTTGAGGACTTTTCTCATATTTTCTTTTTCTTTGTAAGTTAGATGATTTTGGAACCGGATTGTTTGCTAGATTTGGTATTGGGAATAATGGAGATCTCCTCTCCTTTATTCAAAGATAATGATATGTTTACAAATTCAATCATTTACATAGCTTTATGGAATATTTGGAAAGCAAGAAATCGCGTGTTATATGGTCATAAGAATCCTTCTATCTTTTGGATTAAGATGCATTTTCAGTTTGACTTTGAGACTATTGCAACTGCTCATAAAAAGAAATTTGGTACTAACTTTGACAGGAAATGGGAGGTCTTTGGGCGGTTTAGGGGACACTACGGTTTATTTGCTTCAAATCTTAATGTTGTGGATTCTAATTTGTTTCTCACCGATGATCCTAGAGTATCTTGAATTCTAGCGTGGAGAGGGGAGAAATAAATTCGGCAAACAGCCAGCCTCCTTTCAAATCGGACTTCAACCCGACCACATTATGAAGAATGACATTGCCTCCTCTATGGAATCTTTTCTCATGAAAAAAGGGCATAGGAGACACCTGAAAGAAAGTGAAGATTTGTGGGCAGCATTTTTGCGAGAGGGTTGTGCAACTTCATTGCCTTTGGATGTTTCTACGTCAATCAACAATTTCCTTCTTAATGAGACTCAGCTGACTAGGTACAGAACTATGTACTATAACCACAAACTGTTGGCTGACCTCTATGGTTCTCTTCTTTTGCTCTTGGAAGGAAGAGACATGTTCCGTCTATGCTACCATAATAATTGGGCACCCAATCATTATCTTTTCGGGACTACTGGATGGATTCAATGCATACTTCAATTCGTCTTCTCATCCCGCACTGATATATCCTTCTTTGTTGGCCCATCCTCCGGGAAACACGTCTTTGCTCTTATTTAATTTAGTGCTGGCTTACCTTTTGGTGGATTCAATTTTGGCGGTTATCGGGTTCTCTCTCAAGGTTCTCAAATTCTACGGCATTGTAGAGGTTACAAAATTTTTCTATACTCCAAGAATGGGAGTACCATCGGATCTTCTTAAGTGTAGCTCGCTCATTATTCTCGACTCATCGTTTTCAATTTGGATACAAACTCTTTTAAGTGTCCTGTTATTACTGTTATTGGCTGATTCTGATACACTTTTTGGTATGCTTATTTAAGGGCATGCTATTACATTATATCTCTGAGATTTTATAATTAATGACAAAACCAACTCTTACTTTCAAAAAAAAAAAAAAAAAAAAAAAAAAAAAATTTAAGAGAAGGCAAGTGGATCCATTCCTGCATACTTCGCAGTGGCTTTGAATCAAATATAGGCTGTCGGAAACGCTCTTATTATCATGTACCTGGACATCGGAAGTCTAGAAGTTGCGAAGATGTTGTTTAACAGGATGTCTGAGAGAGATATAGTGTTATGGAATGCAATTATTACTGCTTACATCCATAATGGAAATGGAAGAAATGCCTTAGAGTAGGCATTTACTAAAAAGTAGAGAATCTGATAGAATTACTTATGTTACTATCTTAAAAGCATGCTCAGAACTTACATCTTTAGCGGAAGGAAAACACATCCATGCATATATCATGGATAGTCGGGTTTTAATCGATGCCATTGTTGCTACTGCAGTGGTTAACATGTATGGCAAGTGCAAAAGACTTGATGATGCCCAAAGATCATTCGATAGATTGACAAATCGGATTTGCGATCGTGGAATTCCATAATTGCTGCCTTGCATATTCAATTTGTGCAAACCCCGGTGCTTAGAATAAGACACAACATGCATAAATTTAAAACTCATATAACATTCACGGGTATCGTACGCATTGAAAACACCAATGACCTCAATTTTGTGAGCAAAACCCCATCTTGTTGATATGCCAAAGTCTGCCTTTAATTATCATAGGTTTGCAGAGCACCTAATTGAATATCTTGCCAGAGAAATAGCTGGTCCTTTTGATCCACCGGGGCTCTGATTGGTTTGGTTTCCCGATTAAGTTGGATGTAGGATCTGCAAACAACAAACAACTTCGGGGTTTAGAAAACTGCTAATAAATAGTGAAAGGCAATATGTTTGGCAATGGGAATGGGCGGGGAAGAAGATAAATCACCTCTTTGTACAGCCACAAGAGTTAAACCTATCAGCATACCAAACCACAAGCCGTAGAAAATACAAATCGAAGTCGGCTCCAGCTCAAATGATCGACTAAGTCGAGAGGCAATCGCAGACTTCCAGCCAGATTGATTCGTAATAAAGGGCCGAGAGGGCGGGGATGGTCCTGCTAGAATCCGGCCAGCAAAATTATGGTTGGAAGCTCTTTCTATTGATCAAACGGCAAGTGTGAGCACCGTAACCCAATCTCATCCTATTGATCAAACGGATCAACCAACACATAATGAAGACTGAAAATTGATTTAGGCTTGGAACCACGCTAAAGTAAGCCCTTAATGGGTGAGATAGGCCTAGCCTGGACATGATTCTAGAGAAGTCGGCAAGCGAGGAAGCAATCATGCGATCCAGGCAGGGCGAGCAAATCAGGTGAAACCCATCGGACGAAAAAAAAGGAAAGAGCAAAATCGGTGCAAGGCAAAGAGAAAGAGCAAATGGAAGCAAGCTTAAACCAAAAAGAAAAAAATGGCGCTACCCTGTTCAAGCATCCCCCGACCCACAACGCAGTGACCGAGAATTCTGCTGGTAGAATAGGTTTGTAGTAGTCACCAAAGATATCCTAGGGATATTCTAGCATATACTTAGGATATGCCAAAACCCCACATAAACAAGGGTTTGTCCCCTAGGGGCAACCCAAAAAGTAAATTATGAAAAGGAAAGGAAACAAAATATGCAAACCCCGAGGCCCTTTGTAAGTCAAGCAAAAATTCACCACCACCACCACCACCACCACCACCACCACCACCACCACCACCACCACCACCACCACCACCACCACCACCACCACCACCTCCTCCTCCTCCTCCTCCTCCACTCATTATCCGATTAGAGACGAGCCAATCTTGAAGCAAAGTCGTGATCCATTCTCAATCATCCAGTTTGGATTCTTCATCTTTTTCTCATCCTCATCCTCATCCTCTGAGTTGAAACTAGAGGGTTTCTACAAAAAGAACTTAATGTGAGGAAATTCGACCCGAGGTATTTTGGAAGAGACCTCGGGTTCTTCATCTGATAAATGAAGCACTTCCGCTTCATGGCTTGGGCAGAGAACAAAAATGGAAGGAATGCAATTTTCGCGGGCATGCATGAGCTTATATGCTAGAAATTTTTATGGCCAACAATATTTAATGCTCATCAAATCAATTAAATCATTTTGTACTCCAGAATATCATACTATATTTTATCCTATAATATTATCCTAAAACATCATTATAAAGATACATTACCTTTCATTATACAAATAAAAAAAGGATTATTGATACTAGACTCTAGTTGATAATTATTTAGCTGGCTATGATATCACTTTGGCTTCACAAAAGAAATTGCAATGTTTCAATGGCAATTAACCCATGCATCTGAAAGAACCAAGAAGGAATTGAGATAAACATTAAAAATCTTTGATGCTCCCTGAGCAATCATACCAACCCCAAGACACACATTTTTTTAATGTGTGGTTCTTTAGGATTGGTAACTGGCCAAGGAGCATCAAAGCATTCAAGGTTTTGCTTCATTAAGTAAAGGCCATAGCTAACTCTGAAATCATGCGTGCGATTCAAACAAATATCTTGTAGTTCACAGAAATCAAAACACGAACAACTCTACAGATAAACAACGCTCTTACTTATTTCTTAAGAAAACTTGTCGGATTTATTTTTTTCAGCAGCATCAAATATCTTTAGGCACGAAAAGAACTTTGATACCACTGGAATTGAACTAAATGCATTCCTATCAGTTTGTTAGGAATTTGAATTGGATCACTGAATCTAAATTTGGCAGTTACTAACTATTTTTGGCATTTACTATAATATTTTTGACAATCATTATGGTTGATGCCACAATTTGGTGCCATCCTCTCATCACAAAAGGGAGGGAGGATGTCTCATAAACTGGAAAAAATGCGCAGTACAATTGCCGTTGGAAGAACCGCATCCCACATACTTGACAATCCTACCATGGAAAATAATCCCAGAGGGTGAGCATTCCAACCTATTAGGAGTTCCAGTGGGCATTAATATCGCGAATGCACAAATATGGGTTGAAATACTACTAGGCCTACA
Organism: Isoetes taiwanensis; assembly: GCA_021234155.1. Taxonomy (NCBI): domain Eukaryota; kingdom Viridiplantae; phylum Streptophyta; class Lycopodiopsida; order Isoetales; family Isoetaceae; genus Isoetes; species Isoetes taiwanensis. Next base: position 991,614 of record JAJEKV010000065.1, on the reverse strand, counting down.
GAAACACTTAAATTGGTGGAAGGTGGCAAAGCTATCACTTGCAGGTCGAATTACTGTGGCAAAACATGTGTTAAGCAATACTCATGTCTACACGTCATCAATCTTACTAGCCCCAAAGGAGAAGACACAGGAATTAGAAGGGCTAATCCGCAACTTTGTCTGGGGAGGGAATGAAGAAGGGGCAGTGGTCAAAATCGCTTGGTGGAAGTGCAAGAGAGATAAGGCAGAAGGAGGAATTGGAATGGTCGACATATCATTACAGAGCAAAGTAATAATAGCCAAATTCATATGGATGATCATACAGAAAGAGGTGAAGTCTTCAGGTATGCATCTCATCAACCAGGCCCTATTAGCGTCATGTAAGCATAGTAAGCCCTCCGTCAAAGTATCACTCCCATGGTCACTCTTTTTTGATCTTAAGCCATGTAGAGATGCTTCTCCATTCCTGAAGGGATTAATTTCGGCTTGGCAAATCATAAAAAAAGCTATTTACGCTTGATATCAACAAATTCGAAGCAGAGACTTCCCCGCCATGGTGGGTACCAGCAGTCTTGCACAATAAATAAGGCCCCTTAGGTATGGTGGCTGATGCAAGGATCGTAAAGAGGTGGAAAAACTGTGGAATAGATTCTTGCGCTCAATGGTACAAGGGAGAACAATTAATCAGTTGGGCAGAATTTCAGGTACGCTTTGCCTTAGAGGACGCAGACAAAACAATATGGGAATGTGTGGCTACAGTACTCCCAAACACTATAACTACAGGAGATCAAAATCCATGGGTTTTGCACCCTGCGATTTTGCCAAATAAGTTTGTGAAATCAAGTTACAGAAGCCTGAGGACTCAGGGTTTACTTCCAATACCTACCAAATGGGATATAGTAGTCACGGAGGAAAACCTCAAAAACATATGGAGAGATGCGTGGCAGAAATATCTACCCCCATGGATAAATGTTTTCCTCTGGCAAGTGATACACAGGGTTCCAAGGGTCAATCAACTAGTCGCAAAATGGGACAACAACGTCAGCCCAGTATGTCCCTTGTGCGAGGCCGAACAGGAATCCATAGAACATTGTCTGGTGGAGTGTGAGAAGCTGCAAGTAGTATGGGCATGGAGTCTGGATAGCTTTGAATACCCGCTAGGTACCAAGGAACTGTTGTTGGGTATCCTCCCCCTAGAATGGTGAAGGTGGCCTTTCATATAGCTAGGGCCTGGACAATATGGTCAATATGGAAAAGGAGAAACGCCTTGGTCTTTGATGAGAATCAAGCAGACATATCACCATATCAACTTCTACATATAGTACATGAAAGGCTGAAAAAATTCAGGCTAGTCTTCGAGAGTGAAGAAGAAGTAAAGGTTGAAATTTGGGGCACCTACCTAAGATTACACTAGGATGAACAAGGAAATAGTGCAAGAAGGAGCCATGTAGCTATCTCCATCTCGATTCCAGCAGATGGATACACCCCCACGTGGCTTTGTACCATTCCTTTAAAGTAAATAAAGTCAATTTTTTATCCCTCAAAAAAAAAAAAAAAAAAAAAAGAGGGGGACAAGGGGGACATACCAAGTGATCCACTACAATGTGCTTTTACCCATGTACAAATTGAATTCTATTGCCTCCCTGCTCAAAAAGCCACCTTTCCAATGATCAATGTAAAGGCCAAATAACATTGGAGAGAGTAGGCATTTCTGACGGTCCCAATACTACTATTGACAGGTTGTCCTGACAGTGTAAGCCTGCCTGAGCATTTCTCATACGACCTGTAAACCATATTTTTCAACCATATAGCGGTGTCGAACTGTCTTGATCTTTCCTACAACTTTTTTTCGTAGCACAGTGTCAGAAGCCTTTGCAAAGTCAACGAAGCAGTAGTAGAGGTCTTGTCGGCAGTTCTTGTTATCTACCAAGATTTGTAGTACGAAAATGTGATCAATGGTGGAGTGTCAGGGTTTGAATCCTGGGTGTGGGAGGGCTCGCACCTCTATCTCCTCCACTCACATCATCAGTTGTTGCTCAAGAATGCCAACCATTTAGTTGGACTGTGTGGGTCGCCTGCGAGAACTACTGTACTAGTAATCCACCGTTGGGAAAGTCCTTCCTGTAAAGTAAAGGGCAAGGTATTTAGTTACAAATCATATGTCACTACAACATAGAAATTGAATTGTGTTTCTTGTCGGAAGATGAACTAGGTGTTGCCTCGTGGCATGTCCCTACAACCTAGTATGGAAAAGTGGAAAGCCAACAGTAAAACTTACTGGTTACAACCGGTTAACACATGCCTATGGGATTTAAACCTGCAAACCAAAAGTATTATGGCAAAAATTTGTCATGGCAAATATCTCTATTTATAAAATGAAGTTCCAGACTTCTTGAGACTTCGAGCCGAATAGTAAAAAAAAGCATGCAAATGAAATAGTGGGTTCTGTCGACAAAAGATAGACATTGGGATTAAGAAGAAATGACGTAATAAAAGTGATGAATAAAGAAAATATCTATAAATTTGAATAAAAAGCACATAAAATAGAAGCAAAAATGCCACGTTAAGTAGCAAAGAAAATAAAATTAAACAAATGATCAGATTATGGCAGCTACTTTCCTAGAAAGAAGTGAAGTCAGAAGTGAAGGAGCTAGAAAAAAGTTGTTAAAAGAAGTCAAAGTTTATGCCTATCTTGGTCGCGACTTCAAGTTCATCTTCTGAGCCCACTCGCTACAAGCTATAAGCCTCTTTTATCGAGTATATATTCGTGAGTGCTACCGTCGCGCTACCATTGCTTCTTTTTGTGGGGAATACCTATGCCTACTGACATGTACCATGCCAAATATACAATTTATTATTATTTTGTTTTTTGAAAAGATGGAAACCCACTAGATACGAGTAAAATTACACTTGTCACTGCAGATGGTATACGTCTCAATGTCCAAAATGGATCATGAGGGTACAATACTAGAAGTAAAACATCACACATCATGGAACCTACTCAAGATAGCGGTCTATATTTCTTGAGCAACATCCTCATCCACGTGTAAGCACCTACTCTGCTTTAAAATTAACTTTCGACGACCATAGATGCATGAATTTACCTTGAAGAATAAGGAATCTTCGTCTCTTCCATATACATCAATATATCCAGCCCTTTGCTATGTGCGGTGCCAATTTCATTGGAGAGACCAGGTATTCCGATACCTCCCTAACACTATGTCCTTCAATCGAATTATAGGTTGAAAGAACTTATCTCAAATTTGTTGGATATCGAGACACTTGACAATACATATTATATAAAATGCCTTGGCGTGTGATTGACAGAGGCTGTGAGCTTGCTGCCGAGGCTGACGATGCCGCCAAGGGCTTTACAAGCATAAAAAATAAAAAAAATGCATTTTAAAAGACATAAAGAGATTTTTTGTTGAAATTAAGCCGACGTTTCAATTATGGAACTTTCTTTTGTATGCACAGAGAGGGCGTAATCCGGTCATGATGTGTTATCATGTCATCACTAAGCGCTCTTTCAGATCCTGTAGAGGGGATTTACTTGTTTATTCCGGCATTCCTGAAAGATATTTGTAAGCTTCTGTTAATAGATGGAATTCTTCTCTAAAATTTTGATATGAATAGGAGAATCCTCAAAAAAACCATAAGATCTGGACGAAATCGCCAGAATAGCTCTTTGTCCTTTCTTTTAGCATAGCTCACATAGTTTATAAAGAACTCGAACAAATTTTGGTAAAGAACTCGAACAAATTTTGGTAATCTTTGGAAACTCGAATTTTCACTCTATGAACAATGCCATAGCATGAACAGTGAAAAAAGAAAAGGGAGGCCTGGATACTTATCGTTGGTGCGGAGGCGATATTTCAACAAAAATATCTTTACAATGTCCTAATTTTCCTTTTGCACTTCCAAAAACAAGGGAAACTGGACTTAGGTCCTTTTTCCATGGCAGTCTCATTTTGTGACCGTCTTATCACTATGTCAAGAGTGTGTGCAAATCGTCAGCAAGATAGCCGAAAATGCTATTGTTTCTTTTGTGGGTCATAAGCATAGCATGACAGCATGAAAAAGTGCAAGAATAGAGATGATCGATCCCTTTTAACTTCAATAACGAAAACAAAAGGGAAAAAAAAAAGTACCTATGATTCACATGCACTTCAATTGATGTTGCAGAGGATCCAGATTCAACTGTGATGGAAACTACTTCCAATCGATGGATCGATGGAGTTCTAGGATGAAGCTTTTCTCAAATTTGGCGACCCCTAATTACACTTCTCTTGCTTTTTGATTGCCCTGAATTTGCCTGTCTCATTTTGTGGCAAGGGATTTCCCCCAAAAGAAAATGCGACAATAACCTTGTATACGGCATTCAAATAAGACACGTCTAAAATATCTCCTGACAGTAATACGCTTGCTGCTCTCTTTTTTGTTTGAGTCCCATAGGCTAATTGGTCTCCGTGGAAGAATAAAAATCTATTCTATTCTATTCTAATCTTATTTTCTGACGTGGCTCAATTTAGTTTTAAGAAATTTAAGACGGGCTTGCCGTGGAACACCACGGTGTTCACCCTTGAAGACCCATGTCCAATCTACCATAAAAGTGCAGACCTTTGGCCGCAATACATTCTTCCAAACCCATTTCCCCATAATTAGTCTCTATTTACGGTGGTACTTCAGATATCCTTACTCTACGTTATTTTAGGGTTAGGGTTTAGGGATCAAGGCTCTCTGTAGAGGTAGCGGGTCGCTTCTGCTTGTGCGCGGCGCCCACAACTTCCTCCGACGGAATGGTGAGAATTAGTGTTCTAAACGATGCTCTGAAAAGCATGTACAATGCTGAAAAGCGAGGAAAGCGCCAAGTTCTCATCCGTCCCTCTTCCAAGGTCATTATCAAGTTTTTGCTTGTGATGCAAAAGCACGGTATGTATTTTAAGATACTTCGTGATGAAATTTAAGCTTCGATAATCTTCATGTCGGTAACTGCTTTGATTTGTAGGTTACATTGGTGAATTTGAATGGGTTGATGATCATAGATCTGGAAAGATTGTGGTTGAGCTGAATGGAAGGCTTAACAAGTGTGGCGTTATTAGTCCTAGATATGATATAGGTGTAAAGGAGATTGAACCCTGGACTGCTAGGCTTCTTCCATCTCGTCAGGTAAATTGATCTCGTTACTGCTCTGAAGAGTCTTATATTTTTTTTTTTCTGATTGGTTTCTCTCTGATTTTTTTGTCCTGATTGGTTTTCTTTTTAATACAGTTCGGATACATCGTTCTCACCACTTCAGCTGGAATCATGGACCATGATGAGGCTAGGAGAAAGAATGTTGGTGGCAAAGTGTTGGGGTTTTTCTATTAATGAGTTGTTTTACTGCACAAATTTTGGTCTAGTTTGAACTGGTATTCTGATACATAACAAGATCAGATTTAGTTGGTGATATGTGAGTATGATGAGGCCTTTTATTATTGTTGAGCCTCCCTATTTACCGTTTTCACATTAATGAGAAGGCAGCTTGACAAACAAATGAATTGTTTAGTTTCTTGCATTCTGCTGTCAAATTTCTTTCAGAGCACATAGGCTTGTAGGAACTGCTTTTAGTTACGTGTATTGAATAGATTTATTTCAGAGCACCCCAGCTTTTAGGTAAGCTCTGTCTGCTGTTATTGATGTGTTGAACATATTATACACTGACGTAATAGTCTTGTCTTGGTAGATCTGTAAAGCTGAATACATCTACTCTGCGGGTAACCCTGTTATAACTATCAAGCTCAGAATAACCTGTTATAAATTTGGACAGAAAGTGGTGCTCTTGCTGGGATTAACTATCAAGTTGAAAATAACCTGTTATATCGTAATTGCTCTTGCTCAGATTTTCGAGGGGTGCAGTACATGGATGCCTGCATGCTGGAAAAAACCTCTTCCAGTGCATCCCATCTACGATGATCATTTAACAATTGCCTCTATTAGTACTCGTAACAACAAGCTACTTGATCTTCTTTTCGTATGCCCCAAGTGATACTTCTAGACTCTTGTGGAGCTGCCTTGCTTGAAACCCCCCATGTATTCATTCCCTCTTAGATGGAGACATACAAGTAAAGCTTGAGATGTTTACCACGCACGAATTGTTTTTGTAGCTTTGCAATGTCTGACAAAGTCCAATCAGAGAATTATCCGGAATTCTGGGCCCAGGATATATTTTCATCAACAAGCTTGGAAAAATAATAGGTCAATACATAAATGGAGCTTCTTGATTTTGCAGGATAGCACCAGGAATTAGGTCAATTGATTTTGCAAAATAGCACTAGGAATTATGTCTGGAACTATTATAAACTTGCAGGATAGCACAAGGAATTATGTCTGGAACTATTATAAACTTGCACATGAATTTCGTTGCCGAAGGTGCTAATCAAAGATATTTATAGATAGATAGATAGGTATTTTTAAGTCACACCACTAGGCAGCGTCCAATAAGAAAGTACTTACCTTTCCATGAAGTTTGAAAGGTTGAGATGAGAAGCAAGTACTACTCTTTGCAGAATCTTTTGCAGACCCAAATTTGTCCTACAAAAGTCTCCATGATCGTGGGAGGAGAGATTTTTGGGAAGAAGAGAGATTTTGGAGAAAGAACTCTTGTGTAAGGACGAGATTCCTTGTTTGTTATATAGTTTAAGTTGATGCTTTGTAATATTCTGAATTTGAGCTGGTGAATCTTATAGCAAAAAGGACCTCCAAAATGTTGGATGTCTTTAAGCTAGAGAAGTAATTTCATGTTGTATAGGGAAAGCTTGTGTTCATTTTCCGCCAAAGGTATTATAGAAAATGCCTTTGTGGGCTTTTAAGCTCTGTAGGGGCGAGCTATGGAGGTGAGAGTCCACTGCCGAGCTTGCATTGAACTATTTACTTGGTTCAATGCTAAAGTTTGAGCAAAAGCCTCATCTTTAAGATGGAAAAGTTCATATCTAGGTGAGTTCTTTAGCGACATAGAGCATTTGAAACAAATTGGTAGTTTATACTTGAGTTAGGGTACCTACACACCATGGGGTCAATTTCGTTAAGTTAAAAAAAATTAACTATTAACGCACATGGTTTTTGTTAACAAAATTGTTAATTTTAAGGGGTTAACTTTTAACAAACTGTTAGAGTTAAATTAGCCATTTAACCCCTTTTCACATTGATTTTTATTATGTTATTTCTTAACATTTAGCTAACAATTTTATGTTTTGTCTACCAAAACTTATTCGATGCCGGACCCCTTCGTTTAATTTTGTTAACTCGCATTTGAGATCAAGGCCGAGACTCCCGATGGCTCCATTCTTGGGAGCTCCTCGTTTGAATCCAATCTGTAAGTTTCTTCCATATATACTGGATGAGTTTTTTCTTCCATATATTGCGTTGAAAGTAGGGTACATTCTGTGCCTTCTTTTTCTCTACAGACCATTTCTTATCATAGATTCTGTGTTTTACTAAGAGAATACACACTTCCTGAAGCTCAGATATGCTACTATTCAAAACAATTAAAATCTAATGAAGAAGGTCTGAAATCTAAACAGAGAATAGTGGATTTCAGAGTGGGTTCAGAAATTCAGTTTATTTAAATATTCTAGAAACATAGGATTCATAAATTGCTCCAAAATGCATTGAAATGGCCAAGAATAATCAAGAGGATGTTGTAGAGATTGTAGCACCTTCTAGTGTCTATTTTCTATTACATAATTTTTCAAGAAATGTACGCGTGAAGTTCATTGTCCTTTAATGCCATCAATGTAGTCTGTGTAGATATATGAATTGTAAATTTAATTTGCATGTGGAATTAATGGTGCCCTTGCTTCCTCTTGCCACATTTATCAAGGATTATGTAAATTTAATGGCCATGGGAATACCCATTCTAGAACCTCAGCCTACATATTACAAAGTCAGAAAAGAAAGGGTCGTGATCGGGCCGTGCCAACACATGTGTGTGCTTATTCAAACAGATAATGCTGTTTTTGGAAGTAGGAGAAAAAATCTTTGTCATTTTCTGTCTTTATAAAACACAAATTGGCACGTAACTATATTCCTCAAGAGTTGTGTCAAAGTCTAGATTTAGAACTTCAACGTAAAATGGCCCGCACGACATTGCAAATAAAACCACATCCCCGCAACCAAAGACTCCAAGAATGGCATTAACCGGCATGGCTCCGTGCATAATTATTTGGTCTAGATTGTTGAGTGCTCTAAGCATGATATCCGTTCCTCGAGAAGAAGATACGATATTAGAAAGAAAGAATTCAGACAGATTTTATGTCCAATTTTAATTGGAGAAGACAAAAATGCTAAATGCTAATTGATATTTAGCACTTGCCAGAAATGTAGTTCTGCAATTGAAAGTTCGTAGTCCAACCTGAGCTTGTATTATCTTTAGCACGACTGAAAACAATCAGATCACCATTGGAATCTAGTCCCACAAAAAGCCGGGCATTAGAAAATGATGTAGGGAAAGACATTGTGGTGTCGTATACACGCCGCTAACACCATTGGAATTCACCGTGTTTCTCGAGGCAAAGCGGAACCCATGCTAAAGAAGTTGCCATTGAGTGTTACCCGAGTCATAAATTGTGAACATCTAACAAGTGTAGATTTAGCATCTGAACCAGCAAGGCCCCACACCAAATAAGGCATTTTTGAATCAGACCAATTAAGGTACATAACAAAGCCAGCCACCTCAATTACACCCTCAAATATTCCCTCCTCCATGGTAGAGTTAGAGGCACTGTCGTTTCTGGAACATCTAAAAAAACAATACCCACAACAGAGGAAGACCATACAACACTGCCATTCTTATCCCAAAAGCAAAGACAGACCGGTCTGCGGCTTTGGAGTACAAGGGTTGCATTTTCTCCAACAGGGGTTGTTTTACGCTTGCGCACTGCATGAGCTCCCCAAGTTTTTCCAGCTCCAAAAGTTAAGCTTAGGTAGAAATCACTACTGGTATTTGAGAAACGGAAAAAGACAAGGCCAAACGTACCGTTGTCACTTGTGATGGTCATTTGCTGCGTGGATGAATTGGATGAATTGGATGTGGTTGTAAGACAATGCAATGCAATGCAATGCAGAAAGACATCATCATCATTACGTCATCAACCTATGTACATGGAAAGCCATAAAAATGAGTTGATTTTTGTTTGCAAATGAGTTGATGTTTTGTTTGCAAATGAGTTGATGTTTGTTTGACGTGTTTGATATGTCTGAAGGTACCCTAAGGAAAATACCCATAAGGTATTTCTGCTGAGAGGTATTTCTTGCATATCATACGCTAGGTATGTGGATTTGCCATGTCCCATATTGCGGCCTTTCCTCTCTGAAGTCGGGAGCTCAACTCCTGCTGAAATTGCTGTTGTCTTGCCAATTCATGTGTGCATTGCCATAATTGTTCATGGGCTTCTGCATGGAAGCCCTTGCCTTGCTGGTTGGCGGTTGCCCGAAGCTCCTGCAACTCCTGCTCCCGTGTCTCGACCTTACTCTAAAGTGCTCTCAACTCTGACTGGCTCGCTTCAAAGGTAGTCTGGATTCTTCGCATTGTGGTGAGCCTCCTCGACTTCTGACTGGAGGCAGGTGATGGTTGCCATTGTCTCCTGCTCAGCATGCTGCCTATCCTGTGCCATGGTCTCTATGATGGTGGAGAGGAAATCCACACAAGCTCGCAGGTCAGCAAGATCCTGCTTCTCGTGTTGTCTTTCAAAGTGTGCCAAACGGATGTCGTCTTCCAGTTGTTGTGTGCGGGTCTCCATATTTGCAATCCACTGTTTCTCTACTGCCAGCTGTCTTCTGAGAACATGGGGCGTCAAGGACTGTATCTCTTCTGCCAGGCCCACAATTCAGGTCCCCGCTCTCGATTCCTGCCTCCAGTTGTTTCACGGCCTTCATCTCTGCCTGATCTGCCATCGGGTTTGAACAACAATCAACCTTATCTCGGGTCGATCTTGTTGACTGGGCCTTCGCCCATGCCTCTCTCCTCATGGAAGTGGCCTCTCCCTTGCCCTTGCTGTCTGGTCGGGGCCATTTTCATGGGGGGCCATCCGCTTAGTTCTCCTGAGCAAACTCGTCATGTCCGAGACCAGCATCTTGGGGGTGTGCCTGAGCACTAGCCTAAGACTGGGTTTGGGCCTGGGCTTGGGCTGTGGCTTGAGGGATGTCTCCATCCAAGTGGGGGTCTGGGCAGGGGGGTACACAAGTGGCCATTGTTCTTTAGAGTGGCAAATTATAAGTGCACAAGAAGTACTTAGGAGTTCAAAGATTAAAAGTAGAGCATAAAGAATGCCCACCCTTACTGGTTGGCATGGGGAAGTTTGGGGGGTTCAACCCTATGGGGGAGGGGGTGGAGGGGATCCACCGCTATTGCCGGAATTCGTTTGGAATGGGAAGGATTTGGGAGGGGGGCTATCTATGGTTGATGCAGCAATCTCTTGTCTTTGAGCCTACTCGAAGCCAAAGCCACAGTGAGATACACCATATGCTTTTTGATGGTACGAGAATGTGGACACACCACGGCCTAGAGAGAGAATGAAGCTAGAAGCCTAAGATACAGTGAGACAAACCACGCTCTTTTGGATGGTACGAGAATACGAGAATGTGGACATAATCAAAAGCACTTTTGCATGGTACGAGGATGTGGACACAATCAAAAGCGCAGTCACGTGCTTTTTAATGCACACGCTTTTTGATGGTACGAGAATGTGGACACAATAAAAAACACAATCAAAAGCGCAATCAGAGTCGCCTTTGACCAAAACCCTAGAGAGAGAGTGTGTGCCTAAGGGGCCCAAGGGCCAAAAGAAGGAAAGGTTGTGCAACAAGGTAGCAAGCACAAGTGAGAGCCAATGCTAGAGAGAGAAAGTGTGGCAGTGCAAGTTCTCGAGATAGAAAGCGTGGGAAAGCAATAAGGCGCTAGAGAGAGAAGGCTAGGAGCAAGGTGCTAGAGAGAGTAGTGAGACTAATGATGCTCTGATTGAGGGCACATTAGAGTATTGCTATATATGCAAAGTGACTCGTATAACGTCTTCTAGACTTGATGGTCTCATAGACGTGAGATTGCACTCTCTCTCTCTCTCTCTCTCTCTCTCTCTCTCTCTCTCTCTCTCTCTCTCTCTCTCTCTCTCTCTCTCTCTCTCTCTCTCTCTCTCTCTCTCTCTCTCTCTCTCTCTCTCTCTCTCTCTCTTATGTGGTGTGGCGGTATAAATTTGATAATATGTAATGGGCTGGACAGATTTCCTCATTCCATGAATAACACTTGTCGAGCAAAGGAGTGTCAGATTATTTAGTTATGGCGTAAGAATCATTGTGTGACGCCATCGATTTTACAAAGAGGGAATGAAGAACTTGAATCGGACCATAACCCATTGCATTTCTCTCTAAAGGTTGACCGACACATTATCAAAGATCAATATAAGCAAAAGAAATATTTTCTGAAGCCTCATCTCCATAATCAGTACCGCTCTTGTGTTGAAGACAAGGCAGCCAATTTACAATGGGAAGGGGGTCTAAATGCCATGAACAGCCAACTAGTAAAGCTTTTAGAGGATGCAGCACAGGAGATCTTTATCTCTCAAAGAGCACGCAGAGGCCTACCATGTAGAGCATGGTTCGACCGAGAATGCCGAGATGCTAAGCGTCAGTGGCAAACATGTGATCAGCATCTTAAAATGCACTATAAACAACGCTATAAGCATGTTATAAGGTGTAAGAAAAGGCAATATATCAAGCAAAGGCAGCAGATTTTGTGTCAAAGATATCTAGACGAGCCTAAACTTTTCTGGAATGGCCTTAAGAAGACTAAAAGCAATGATATTCCACTTGAAGCAGAGGAGCTATGGCAATATGTAATGGTTCTCTACCATAATGCAGCAACACACACAAACATTGTGAGATCGACATTGGTAATTAAAGAGGAGGAGGTAAAGGATGGCATTACATCGTTATCAAATGGTAAAGCACCAGATCTGAATTCTCTTAGTGCTGAACATCTAAAATGGGCAGGTCCAAGTGTTGTTCCTATCATTACTGCATGTTTAACCTTGCATTGGCACAAGGCTTCCCGCTTGATTGGTGCGAGAACAAGAGTGGTGCCGATATTCAAAGGGGATCTAGACAAGATGCAAGTAACTATAGAACAATTCGGTAAGTAATTTATTCTCAAAACTTTTGCATCTATTTTGGAGAAAAAATTGAGCTTATGGGCGTAAGTCAATAAAAAAGGGCAAGAACGCTAAGCTGGTTTTAGGTCAGGCGGATCCACATTGGACCACTTGTTGGTGTTGAAAACGGTCTTTGATAATGTTAAAGGAACAAAAAACGGTGTATGTGGCATTCGTTGACTTTAAAAAGGCCTTTGATAAGGTTCCACGTGTGCAATTATGGGAAAGACTAGAAAACGCTTAATGTGCCACTTGAGCTTAGAACTGCAAAGATGTGTGCTCTATGAGAAGGTGCTTGTAGAATTATCACAACCTTTTTCATTTGATGTTTCAGCCCATGTAGAAAGTGACATTGGAGTGAAAACAGGGTTGCCCGATGTCTCCCACCTTACTTGGCTTGTTCATTGATGGTCTAGAGGCTTGGCTACATAATAATTGCCCAGAGGTACCAAGTACATGGCTACATTGTACGCTTATTGATGTATGCCGATGATGTTGTTATATTTGCAAGATCAAAAGAACACATGCAAAAACACCTAGATGGATTGGTGCATTTTGTGATCAAACAGGCATGCAAGTGAACTTAGACAAGACAAGTGTTATGACGGTTGGTGCTCTCAAACAGAACCTATTTTCGGATATAAAGGAGTCTTGTGAGTATATGTGATTCTTATAAATACTTGGGCCTTATTTTCAGCAGAATCATAGATGGAATATGTGTATTTCACAACGAAGTTGATGGAGGGCAAAGAGCCTTATATGCGTTGCATAGCATGTGTAGGAGGTCTCATTTATGGTCTTGGAACCTTAAAAGTAAAAGTCAGATCAGTCCACTTGTGCAAAGTGTAATCCTATATGGATCTGAAATTTGGGGCCAAGCATTCCAGAATGTCTATGGGATGATATAGAACAAGTCTTGAAGAAGTTCTTAAGGCTTGAGTTGGGAGTGAAAGCTCAAACACCTTACCCTATGATGTTGACGGAAAGTGGGCTAATTCCACTTGAGGGAGAAGCTATTTTGAGGTGTATTATGTACCTCAAGAAGGTGTTGGCATTGGATGAATCTCGGCTTGCTCACAAAGCTTTGATATCAAGTAAAGAGAAAGGATTATTACATGATGTAACAAAATGGCTCCAAAATGGGATATCCAATGGGAAGAAGTGATCTTGGTTGACTCGGATCTAAGACAATGGATCTCTAAGAAGATACTTATGAAGATGTGGAGGCAGCCCAAAACTAAGATGATCTTATACAAGCAAAGCATAAATCCAATTTGACGCCATCTACACACTTACAGAAAATATTTCAATACAAAAGAGACATTCTATCTCAGGATCCGGCTCTTAGCTCCCACCATTTGGGAGTAGAAGTGGGGAGATGGGGGCATATCATACCACGAGATCAAAGATACCGCAAGGTATGTGACTCAAAACCAGTGGAGGATGAAGATCATACATTGCTTCATGTAGGGCCTATGAAGCAATTCGAGATAAACACACTTGTATTCATTATAACGATCTACCCACTCTTTTTACACTTAATAGTGATATGTTGGGAAAATATTTGATTGAACTTCTCCAACATAGGGATACTTGTTTAAGTTCTCACACCTTTATTAATGTTGATAATTGGATTAGATGAGGATTTGGAAACTCATCTATTATTTTATGAAGATGTTTAAGTGGTTTTGTCTAATAGGCCTTTGAGGCCTCCCATAGACATAATAAACTCTCTCTCTCTCTCTCTCTCTCTCTCTCTCTCTCTCTCTCTCTCTCTCTCTCTCTCTCTCTCTCTCTCTCTCTCTCTCTCTCTCTCTCTCTCTCTCTCTCTCTCTCTCTCTCTCTCTCTCTCTCTCTCTCTCTCTCTCTCTGTGTGTGTGTGTGTGTGTGTGTGTGTGTGTGCGCGCGCGCTGGAAGCAAGAGTTTGCAAGCTATGTGATTATGACAAGATGGAGGATGAACCCCATGTGATCCTTCATTGTCCGGCATACTCTCGCACTAGAAGTAAGTTTGGGATTATTAACTATATTGCCATAAATTTTTAATAATGCTGCTTATCGAATGAGGAGATTTCTTGTAGCAGTCCTCAAACATAGAGATAGGTGCTTAAAAGAAATGGATAGAAAAGAAATTGTAAACAACAATGAGGGGGAAGAGACTAATGCATTCTTATATGTGGATGCATTAGATGATATCTTTCACAATTTTGAATGTATAGTTTGAATGTCTTCTAGACATGATGGTCTCACAGACATGTTTAAATATTTCATTTCATTTCATCTCCCTCCCTCCCATCCCCCTCCCCTTCCTAACTACCATTGCAGGATACATATAACTTTCCTAACCAACATTCCCTTAATCAACTGGGTAAAATCGTTTAGACCTTTATGAGTAGTCGCTTCTACCCATTTGCATTGATGTCTTGAAAATGCGACACCAAGATCTACTCGAAGGCGGTCTCCCATGGGTCTGTTACAATCTCTCCCACTAGAACTACACTCGTCCTCGAGCATCACAAGACCATTGACCACACCATCCCGTCCAACGATATCCAAGTCATACTTACCCTTATGAAGACTCGAACTGGAGCCCACTCGAGTCCTGTTCGGATAGCAAATGTAATATTCCTAATCGACATGCCCTTAACCAACTTGATAAAACTGTATAGATGTTTATGAGTGGTCATTTCTACCCATTTATGCGGATGTCTCGGGAATGCGACACTAAGATCTACTCGAGCGGTCTCCCATGCATCCGTTACAATACACACTTATATTGTTGTTGTGTATGTAGAGGACATTATCCTTTTCTTGGGGAGTGCCAAGGGGATGCAAAAGCACCGAGATGCACTCGCCAGTTCCTGTGACACCACTAAAATGAAGGTAAATTTAAATAAAACCAAAATATTAATATTTGGTACTAGGTCACGTGATTACTAATTTTATTATAAACAAAAAACAGGTGGAGATTGCAAACAATTATAAATATTTGGATCATGTAGTAGACCACAAATATGGTTGAAATGTTGTAGTTAAGCAAAGAATAGATGTTGGGACAAAAGCACTTTATGCATTGTAGTATTGTATGGATGTGGAGCTTGGTCGGGATTGTCACTAGAATTTGGAAATGGGTTGAAAAGATTCAAACGAAACTTTTGCTTATAGAATTGTGTGTCAAAATGCAAACTCCCTTCCGAATGATATTGATTGAAGCCAGAATAAGACCATTGGAATTGAAAGCGATGTTCCATATATTGAAGTATCTGAAAAGATGCAAGTCATGGATCATGATAGGTTGTTGCACTCCCCCCCTCTCCCCTCCTCCTCCCCGGTTGATTTATAAACAATCCAAACAAAGTAGGGGACATAGGATATCCTTATTTAACCCCCATATTACTATTCATCTCATCCGAACCTTTCCTGTAAAAGAGAGAGATAAATGAAAAAATTTGTTTATTATGTCTGTGAGACCGCCAGGTCTATAAGACATTCAACTTATACATTCAAAATTATAAAACAAATCATCTAATGCATCCTCCTATAAAAATGCATTAGCCTCTCCTACCTCTAACCCATCTACTTTTAAGGTTCTTAAAACACCATCCCTACACTCTAAAATATCAATGATACATCTTCCAATACATTATTCTAAAAAATCAAAGAAAGCCTTCAATGTGTCAACACATACATCATACTTCTCTCGAATATCTCTGTAAGCAGGGCAATGTAGAAGTGCATGTTCCTCATCTTCAGATATCCCTACCTCACATTAATCTTACACAATCTAAGCTCGTGAGGGATGTCATTCCACCTATCCACTTCAACACCAAGATTATGCGAGCTCAGCCTCATCCTGCAAATGGCGTGCCTATTCTTCATGGAAATCCCCTCTACCAAATACTTCACCTTCTGCAATGTAGGATTAATATGGGTCATATAAAACTCGTTTTTTATTGCTCCATATCTCCACGTCCTCTGAAGAACATTCATTTTGACCCATATGTAGATATCATCTTTATGCAAAGCTAAATCATGAATATTCATCCCACATTGTGCCATCCACTGAGTGGTGCCAGCAAATCAGCCCTTAACCTGTGTGTCCCCTAAAGCCAAGCGTGGTAAACTTTGTTCAGTCATAATATACAACACCTTATAGACATAATTAAGGAGACTGCATTCTATATTCCGCTAACATCATAGCATAGGGAGTTTGCATTTTTGTTTCAAGTGAAGGCCGAAAGAATTTCTTTTGAACTTTCTCAACCTTTTTTCAAGTCTCTAATACCAATCCATACTTCACATCCACAGATTGGATCAGTGTTATATAAAGCATTCTTTTCAAGCTAACATTGTATATCTTTGCTTTGGTACATTTACGTTGCATTGCATACAGTGCTTTGAGGGCCACCGTTTACCTTTTGCTCCATTACTTGGTTCCAATTCGGACTCTTATCCACTAATATCCCAAGGCGCTCGTCCAGCTATAAGACCATGTGCATCAACAACATAATTATTAGATAACTTTTGTAAACCGTAATATATGTCATCCAAAGTAAACAAAGGACACTCCCTATCATACCTGCTATTCGTGCAAGATCCATTCTGATTTGGAATGTGGTACAAGTTATGTATTTGGTAAAAAGGAGCTGCAACATTCAATATAGCCCAAACATTTTGATATGGCTTTAACCTGTCCCAAAAAAAATTGGATGCTTAACAAGATCCATTACCATTTCCTGATGCTTTTTATGCAGATATGCCCGTTTCTTTCTCTTAATCAATTTGACATATTCTTTCCTTTCTTTGATTTTTGCATCCCTTTTTGCCCTCTTAAACCTCAGCCTTTGTTCTCTACCAAGCATGCCAAAGTGTCACTAATCTTAGATGTTGTTTGTGACTAAGATACCAATGAAATTTTTTCCTCACATGATTCCTTAAACACAATGTTCTTACCATATCTCATCTTAATTTTTGGAGCTCGGATAGATGGAGGAACATGCGTTATGTGTCTAAAGCATCTATAGCAACAAAAATTGGCACACGATCTGACTCAATCCTTTCACTGCCAATAGAAACATTGACCATCTAATTAATGAATGATGGCTTGGCTAAAATATAGTCACAACACTTGCATTCCTGCAAGTACATTTTTCAGAGCTGAGAAATTCGGCTATGCCATTATATATAATCATATCAAGGCCACTATACAATGTCAAAACATGGTGTCCTTGTGAATTAGGCCATCTAATCCTATCACCAGAGTGTTAATGCCATCCAGAAATTGATAGCTCATCTTCTCAAGCATTTCCATCCATTTTGAATTTCCATCTGGACTAACTATAGCTGCTTGTTTTTGTGTCGTGCGTCCATTAAAATCACCTAGCAAAAGCACATCACCTCTGGAACTAAGTGCTAGAATATCCTTTTTCCAAATGAGAAAATGGATCACCCATGTCTAAGTTATCAGAACTATATATACGAGATTGGTAGAAAGTAGCAACCAGCAACACAAAGTTTTCCAGATTGTCCAGGTAACTTCAATCCAAATATACTGAAGTGATGCCATTTTATCCAAGACTATTACTAAATGTGTAAATTCTTATCTAACATAGCAAGCAATGCCACCAAAACTTTTAAGCCTCCCTTCTTTTTTATTCCATACTGAATGCATCATTTTAAACCCCATAATGTCAGGAAGCCCTACCTCTTCATTTTACACGTCTCAAGAAAGAATATTACGTATACTTTACTTAAAAATCCCCCATAGTGTCAACATTTGCTTGCTTTAGTGTATTGATATTCCAACATGCAAACTGGACGGTCATTGTTTTCCCATGCATCTGGTTTTTTCACATTCCTTTCTTCCACAACAACATGTCCCTTCCTCCAAAATGCATTATGACCATTTTTTCTTGCATCTTCTAATTTTTTAAGTTCCTGTTGTACTCAATATATTGTTTCTTTACCAGATCATCAATCCATACCTTCTCTCCCCGTAGCAATGACCGTTTGCTCAAGACAACCATCTTATTCTCCTTATTTGCAAATTTCAAAATAGTACGCCTTGTGTTATCAAAGGATTTGCCCACCCGAAATGCCTCAACTATGTCACTATCCAAATCTAATTTGGATTTGATAAACATGCTTACCTTCTCCTTTGTGTTCTCCTTTGTATCCTCTGGTAGACCAACCACGCGAATGTTCATAACCCTTTTCTGCCTCTCGTGCTCTTCAATAAATGAATCTAATGCCTTGTTCCTGTCCTGTTGATCTTTAATGAAAGAAGTGAGCTCTTGTACTTGTGTAATGCCGCTATTGTCAGAATATCCTGTATTATCATCATCTTCTGTATATTCACCTTCTTGCATCATGTCATGGACTTCAGATCGCATGCTCTTATTAAATTGTTCAAGCTCTGATTTGATGCTCACTCGAAATTTCTTCATCTCTGATTGCATCTGCTTCATATAAACTTTTTTAGAATTCTTCATCAAAGAGTTCACTGCTTCTTTTAGAGGTTCCCGCATTGTAGCTATCAAATCAGCCTTCATAGCTTCCATCATCTGCTGCATAGAAAGGGCTAGCGATTTTTCAATAGAGCTTTCAAGTTTATCAACAAAATCTGCTAGCGTAGACTCAATTTCTACTACAAGTAAGGCACTGGAATCGAGATCTGATGCTGAGGAGATTGTCACATCTCGATCAGGGGATCGACGAGAAGGAGACCCCAATAAGCTTTGTCAGAAAATGATAATTCTAGAGCTAAACAGATTCAAACCTGATCATGTTATATATCTTTGAAAAGGCCTCGGAACCAGCTTTCAAATGATCACAAATAAGTGACAATCTGATATAGTATGCGAGAGTTATGGCATGTTGAAGTTTCACCGCGAAAACCATAGCAACCACCGAGAGGGAGGGAGGGAGGGAGGGAGGGAAATGAAATGAGATGAGATGAGATGAGATGAGATGAGATGAGATGAGATGAGATGAGATGAGATGAGATGAGATGAGATGAGATGATATTATTTATGTCCATGAGACCATCAAGCCTAGAGGATCATTACAACTATCACCAAAACAAATCATACCATCTAGCGTACCACATGGAGCACTACTAATTTAGCACATGTTTATAGTTCTTAATGTATGTAAACCTGTTGGAAGGAGAAACGATCCGTCTGGTTCTCCAGATGGAATGTGCAGGAAATATGAGTGCATACAGATGCATAACAATGAAGATCACAATTGCTTGAACCAGTATTTAAACACAAGCTTCCTAAGTAAGTTTGGGGATATCAGTCCTTTAGAGTTGGTAAAGACATCGCACGACAAAAAATAATCCCACGCTTGCCAAGGATCCACAACGGTGCATGCTAACACATTTATTCCATAAGGACGCATAGAATGATTGCCTCCATTTGCACAGGAGCACATCGCCTCAGAATTGAAACAATCAAATGTGCCCCAAAAGATCGAGAAAACAGGGTCTGTCAATGCTGCCAACTGGGAATTATCGAAGTTGAATGTCACACTCTTCCAAACTGCCCAACATTTGCACCTATTCGGGCACGATATACTGGATTGGTTGCACCTAAGCAACCACTACATATCATGATGAACATGGTTTCGATAGAGGCACTGGCATCTTATATTCAAGAGCTATTAGACATGCAGGCTCAATTGTACCCCTCATCACTACACCAACATGTACATGGTACAGTTTATTAGCAAGCTTATTACTGCTAAAGTTTTTCCCTTATCCTTCAAGGCGACGGTTTTAAATCCTGGACAGTAATAAGGCAAACGTCTCTAAAAGTAGTCATTGCCAAAGCAGTCCATGCTCTTTTCTCGTTGCCTTTGCAGCTCATACTTCTTTTCAGTATATTTTCAGCCCTCTATGGTACTGCCATTTTGGCAAGAGGTTCATATCCCCAGGCTCTTGTAGGCATAGCCATTCTAGATTTGATTATTCTTGTAGATGAGCATGGAGAAAATCGGATATGGAGGGCAAATAATGCGGATCCTTGAGAAGAAGTAATTCTGGCTTGTTTCTTACTCGATTGTAACCTGGTGTGAGAAGTAAGGGATCCTTCTATGTCACATTGTAGCTTATCGCAACTGTTGATACTGATTCTTCAAGGGCAAAGCAAACACCATTTCTCAGCAGAAAGAGAGATGCAAAGGTTCCTCTTCTACGCTGCAAGTTCTGCACTGAAGACAATATAGAGATTGCTTTAGAGCAAAAAGAGAGATGGAAGGGGCCGATTTATGTGTCTTTGCAACAGCCCTTTCGAGAATGAAAAAGATTTCTTGAAAAAAATCTTGCAGTTTTTACTTCAACAAGCCAGTAGTGGTACCATTTTTGTTATTCCAGCGCAACTCTTGTAGTTGGCAATTCAATATGCTGAAATCAAAGATTCAATTATGTTGGTTCCTTACAAGATTTGATCTTAAGTGTAATGTATTAGGAAACAAAGCCATCACTCACATACGCAGTTTTCGTATATGTAGTTTCTTGAACGGGTGACTTTAATTTGAGGGCTCTTGGACATTTAGAGCTATGGTTTACCAGAATAGCTTCCTTTGTTTCGCGGATGACTTTAATTTGTGGTCGCTTGGACATTTAGAGTTATGGTTTACCAGATTAGCTTCTTTTGTTTGCATGTAAGTGTTCCACAAATATTTTCATTCATCTGTTTGGAGAAGAGGGTATATGAATTGATTTGCATATTGACCAGATGCAATGGTTTGAGAATTATACATCGAGAATGTGTGGACGGTGGACACTTTAATCTAACATATGTAAGAATATTCTAGAAATCAATGGCCATAATTACGATAAAAAAGTGACCTAACCTCGCCACATGCCTAAGTGCCCAATCTTGCCATAGTAACCTACTGCCATTTGCCAAAATACCACATACAAAAATGCCCAAACTTTCCCCAGAGAGAGCTTAGTTTAATGCTTAACATGCAATTTTTATAGATTAAGAAAGAAATCATAGCTTTGGGGCTATCACATCTACCTATTTCGCCTCTGACGTGTCCGACCTAAAGGCTGAAAGCTCTGGGACTAGCACATCTACCTATTTCACCTCTGACATATCCAATCTAAAGGGTGAAGGCAAAGCAAGATCACGCAAAAAAGAGAACAGAGTAAAAATGTATTTTCAATAAGAAAATAGGCTAAAACATGGTGGTCTTTCTTGACCCTTAATAAAATAACCAAAATACAAAGGGCATTTTGGTAAAATACTGTAGAGACATTTCAGTAACTTTTCCTAAAATAAAACTGCACTTACGAACAAGGGCCCTTGATATCCAAATTTTAGCCCCCAAGAGCAAACATTAACGTGATAAATACGTCCCCAAAATATCACTTTCCTATGATTTTTGGCGTAGGTTAGCCGGGAAAAGGGGGACTTTTTTTTTTTTGTTATGGCATGAGGGATTTGCATGGTCGGAAATAGCAGGGATCCTGTTCACGGGGGCTGCTAAGAGCAGCCCGATGGAGGCGGCCGGACCAGCGCGACGGATGGAGGCCATGCAGGCGCCTGGACGGCCTGCTTCAGCCCAAATGGGCCTGCGATGGCATCTATGGCGGCTTCTTGGTTCTTCTTTTGGAGGGCAACTCCACCTTCACCTATTTCGGTTCTTCCCTTTTCTTCCCGATTGCAGGGGTTTGGACTGGGCTTTTGATTTGTTTGTTACCAGATATGCTGCCTTGGTTTGCTGGAGGGGTGTAGAGATGGTCCTTCTGCAGAAAATCAGCCTGTTGGGGTTTCTATTTCTGTCTGTTGGTAGTGGAGGTGAGATTTGAGTGAGGCCGATCTTGATTGGCTTGGAATTGGAGCCTGTAGTTGCTGTAGATGGGGTAATCATAAGCTGAAGGGGGAATAGGCTGTGATTGGAGCCTTAAATCCTAACTGGTTGCTCCATATCTTATTGGGGAAACAACAATGTACTCTTCCTCGGGTGATATAAAATCTCAGGAATTACTTTTTAGTTTCAATGCTTGTTCACGTTGTCATTTTAGCACTGAATTATAGCTTAGATATGGATAATGACTAGATGGATGAACAAATTATAGCTTAGATATGGATAACGACTAGATGGATGAACAAATCGGCACCAGACATCAAGATATCCTGTTTCGTTGGTTTCTCTACAGGTCGGCAACAGAGGTGCAGTCTGGCATACAGTCCGGCGTTAAGAAATTGAATGTAGAGCATTTTCGTTGTATCCCTTCGGCTGTTTTTAGCAGAAGGTATTTCAATATGTTTACATGACAACGCATATTAGCATTGTTATTCATGTACGTATATGCTGCTGCGTATGGGGAGCATGGTGATATATGGGGGTGTGAGGTGTAAAATCTGACACCCTTGATTCCACATATTCTCAGGATTATACCTTGATCCAATGTACGAAAAAAAACATTAACACATATAGACATTAACACATTTGTACGGGAGGAATAAAATGACATTGAATAACTCGGTGAACAAATATGAGCCCTTATGTTATTTTGACGAAAGACCTCCCAGTTTCAGTAACATGACTTAAAGATTTTCATAATTACACTTAGTATGCTGAGCACCAGGACATATTTTGCGAATAAAGAACGATTTCACAAAACATTAACAGCAGCTAACTAGGAGTCCATTTATTTATCATACAAAGATATTAACAAATCATAGTGAGCAAATGAAATAATACTGGCCTGCCCTTATAAGCGAACTACGCAGGAGAATGATAGGCAGGAGAACCATGAGGATTTAGAGCAAGCTGTAAGTTCTTCAAACCCTTGTCATAATTGACAAACCCCATAAACCAAAATTCATAGTTGTCTGCTGTTACAACTTGAATGTACTTCTCTGTTGGCTTGTCCCTGTTTGTGGATGGATTGATTGACCTCACTTTGTCCAATGGTATCAGAATCTGGCAAACAGCAAATGCGCATATTAGATAGTATCGAATAACCTATACATGAAAGTGAAGCATATCTTTGTGAATGAAGCAACTGTTCCTCCTTAAAGATGATTCACTTTTATGCATTAATGGAAAGAGATGATGATGGAATTTTAACGTCCACGGGAAGCTTACCCTTGCATCAAGGAATTTTACAAACAACAAAAAGAGCCGAGGCAATTTTAACATGCCATACCTTTCACTCTGAATTGCTATTGCAGCTATAGACAAAAAATCCACCAAAAAATAAAATAAAAGAAAAGAACAGGAAAAGATAAAAGGAAATCAAACCTTATAGTAGCTCATAGCTGTCTGCCCAGGAGAAGGGTTGTAAGATAATGGCCTATCACTGCAGAAGGCAAGCTTAACAGTTGATATGTAAAGTGTTCCTGCTACTGGCCCAGTCGAAGTTGATAGGTAGCAAGCATATGATTTGCGCAGTCTTTCATCTGCGGTTGCACCAAACGTCTGCCTAAAAACATTTTCATATCCTCCTTCTGTGAGGACTTTTGTCCCTTGACTAAGTTTACCCCATGCAGCATCAGTCATAGAAGGTCCAGTTTTCACTGCATAAGCAAGCAATAATATTAAAATTACTTTACTTGGGAAACAAGATGTTTGCTATAAAAACAAGTGTAACCATAATTTCTCTAGGATCACATATAACTTAACTTGGGAAAAGGCATACTTCAGTAGAAAACTACTGCAACCATTCAAATAACAAGGCCAGAATTTCGCTATTACTAGGACTAGGATCACAAATGACAAAGTAACTATGAAACTTACAGTGGCTCCAAACATTTTCAGCAGCAACTTCTGCTTTCTTGCCCCATTTGCTTAACGTATCTAGTATACTTTCCATAGGACCTGAATGAAATTACACAAAGCCCAACATTATAGGATAAATTCTCTCTTGAAACAGCTGAATTTAACGGTAAACAACTCACTTTTTGCTGGGGTGTTTTGAATATTTGCAGTTTGAACATAAGGCCCAGGATAAGCAGCAGGAGCAGGGGGAGGTGGGTAAACAGGAGGAGTACTACTGGATCCATGGGTGTATGCCTTTTCAGAATATTCAACATTGCCAGAAACAGGAACTTCTACCTTATCTTTTGCACCAGGAGCAGGAGCTCCCTTTTCATGTTCAGATTCCCAATTCAATACGTTGTCCCTGTGATGGGTAGCAGCTTCTTGATTATCTGGGTGAGAAGCTGGTTCGGCAGGAGAACCCATTACAGCGGTGCCCCAAGCTGCCTGCTGGTACTCCGGCGGGCACCTGGCATTTAGAGTTGGATCTGGAGTAGCGAGGTAAGGATATGGGGCATAATCCTCGGATCTTTTTCCTGCTGCTTGCTGCTCCATCTATGATTCAAATTGCGCTACTAGGCTAGACCTGAGAGTGAAATAGCAGCAATACTGTGGAAGAAATGTGCTAGGAAAGATATGGCAGTGGATGCTGAGCTAATGCCGGATCTGGGGCATGTTATAATCTCGAACCCTAGGCTTGACACGCGGTAATGACGTGGCTAATATATTATTTGTTTTATCATCTTACCCTGATTCCGGGACATGGGATTTTGCGCGTCATGGGGCAAAACAGGCCCATCATGGCGATCGCTAGCCGGTTCACATGAAACCATCGCCAGAGAGCAGGCCTGTTTTACCTCGTGCAAAATGGTGATGGTGGATGACGGTGGGCGTAAAAGGGCGAGCCGTTTTACGCGATGGTGAGTGCCGGTTCACATGCAACCATCGCCGGAGAGGGGGTCTGTTTTGCCCTGTGCAAATTTGCAATGGTGGGCGTAAAACAGTGAGCCCTTTTACGTGATAGTGAGGGTCGTGAAGATGCACGTGAACCCAGCTTGAGGGTTGCGAGGGTGCATGTGAAACGGCTCTAAAAACAGGCGTACGCTGCTGCTGCTGCTCGTTGTTACATCAAGGCAAGTGGGTCTGCCTTCATGCAGTTTCTGCATCCATTCTAATCTAGAATGGCAAATCACTATGAAAAACCTGTAGAATCCGGTTAACTTCTTGCCTTGACGTCGTGGAACACGAAGGGGTCAGGCATTCAGGGGGTTGGCATCCCCCCTTCTCGTTCCACATCACATGAAGCCAGTAACTCCTCGATTGACTTTGGTTGGATTCACATGCAGCGTCGCCACCTCTCCGCTCCGCGCATCAACGTTGTTTCCATCCTAGGAATTTCTGGTTTGTGATTTGTAATTCTGCTAATTGCTAGAGCCTAGAATGTCATGCAAAAAACCAGAATGTTAGTAAAAAACAGAATGTAAATAGATGGATATTCTGGTTTTTGAACATTGCATGGCAATGCCTCATTGGACCTAAGGGCAGAATGCAGTGTACTTGTTCTTTAAGCTTGTAACTCCTCGATTTGACTTTGGTTGGGTTCACGTGCAACGTCATTTCTGACAATGCTCTGTTTTACCCTATGTAAATTGAGCAAGGCATATGACGGGGCTCGAAAAATGGAGCCATTTTGCATGACTTCGTACCTCTTGACGACGCATGTGAACCCAGGCTTTGGAAACAATAACAAACTGTCCTCTTCAGGGGTTGATGGATCAAATCCACACTTCCACAAAAAACTCTTACTTAGGAACATCTACTCCGACTGAGGACCGCGGTCCATAATCAGAGAAACACTAATACACAATTATTAACAAGAACCATAAACTTGCCAATTAATAATCAACTACATAAAATCTCTCTACAATGATATTCAGAATGCAAGTGTTAATAAGGACCATGTGACAACACAGACCACCTACATATCATCGTGCTACAGTTCTTCTGTTGTTTGCTAGTGTATTGTTGATCCACTTTAGTATTCACTTGTTGAGCAAGGACTGCTCCAATTGTGGTTTTAGAAACATCGACATGTACATGGGATATCTTATGGGGTAATCAGTATGGGCGTTGATGTCATTAGAAATTTTAATCTTTTCAAAATGCTTCTTGATATTGGATTAAACAAATTTTCCCTTTGGACTTTCAAGTGTATTGATTAGAGATGTAATTTCTACTAGTTTGAGACAAAATTTACGATAATAGTGTAAGTAAATATGTATATTGACATCCACTAGAGCCAAAATGGCTACAAAGTACAATCTTTATTTATTTTATTTGGCGCTACCAAGTAAGGGTACTTTCAAACCATGGGGTTAAATTAAACTAAATTTTAAAGTAACCAATTGTTTGTTAATGATAAATTAAGGTTATTTTTGTCAAGCTTTCATGCCACTTGTTATGTCAATTACTAACATTACAAATTCTGTTAAAATTTGTTATGTTATCCACTAATATAACAAAATTTGTTAATTTTCGCACCAAAGTTTGTTATGTTAGTTTTTAACATAACAAAATCTGTTAAAAAGCATTTCACATTGCAAAACAGAAATTCAATATGTTAATGGTCACTGCATGTTCCTCTTCCTGGCCTGTTCAGTTCCAACAAATTTGACACACAGCTTGGAGGCATCAAATGTGGATGGACCCAAAAGCCTTGCATTCTGCCAATGCAACACAAGCAATGGTCATGTCCATATTCTGAACAAGCATAAGCGTTGAAACCATGGTAAGCTAATGCAGGAAAACCACCATAAGTAGTAACTACCATACATCATAAATGGTAATGCTCAAAGGCTGTGCTTACCACAGTAGGGTAGAAAGGAGGCCTGCACACCGCCTTCTTTTGCTCAATCTTTTGAACTCCCAACAATTCTGCAAAGAAGATGGCAGGATACTTTGTGAAGGATACTTTGTGAAGATGGCAGGATGCAAACTCAAAGGACCTTTGGAACATAAAATATATTTTCAGTTTTAAGCATACGATTAACAAAGAACCATTATCTGTTTCCTAGCATGTGGCCCACCAATGCACCACCAAGCTGCCCCACGCCGCCACCACCTCAGCACAGGCCACAACCCATGCCCTACACACTACAAACAGTGCATGTTGCAGTAGCCAGCACGGGTCTGGCCACCTCGCAGGAGTGGAGACGCGAGAGCCACAATGTAGTGGTGTGCGGCCTGATAGAAGAGGCATGAGAGCACCATATCAACTGACTCCAGACATAGATCCTGCCCCGAATGACATTCCATATGCCCGTACATATTATTAGGGCGAGCCGCCAT
Organism: Isoetes taiwanensis; assembly: GCA_021234155.1. NCBI lineage: Eukaryota > Viridiplantae > Streptophyta > Lycopodiopsida > Isoetales > Isoetaceae > Isoetes > Isoetes taiwanensis. The sequence goes on along the minus strand of JAJEKV010000065.1, from coordinate 964,325 downwards.
GGAGCCCAACACCCTGACCGCCCCCGAGTGGTCACCTTCGCAGTCAGGGATGCATAAGAGCAAGCAGTCATCCTGCGCCAGGGCAGGCAGTTGAAGGGGACTGCCATGTACGTGGACCAAGATCTGACTCCGGCACAATAGGAGAATCACAGACATGAGTTGGAGAAAGTCAAGAGTGTCTACGAACAGGGAGGAGCAATAGGGCTAGTCCGGGGAAGGACGAGATCTTCATGCCACCAAACGCTGATGCAGGCACCTCGAATCCTCAAGGCACATCCTGCCACAATGGCCCCACCTACCACCGCCAGCATGCCACATGGTGCCTCCACCTCCACCACCACTCCTTGTGCTGCCACCTCCAAATCCACAGCTACAGCTCCTGCCAGCAGATAGGGATTATGCCTGCACGTGGTCTCTTGGGATTGTCAGGGCTTTCCATGGCAGAAAGGAGACAGTCTCGACTCAGTTGCCATTGATATGGACCTTATCTTCCTCATGGAAACATGGGAGCATGCTGGACATAAGCTAACCACCAGCGCTACTCCATCTTTAATGAATGCACAAGAAAGCAAGGACACAGAGTGGTCGCCTGCTACTAGGACAGCTTGGCACAATAAATTTCCCTGTGCAAGATAGACATGCATAACGGGTACATGTGGGTGCGTGTGTAGAACTGCAGTGATAGCCCTCTCTTTGTGACAGCTTGCTACTTCCCACATGCTGAGAGCAACTTCTATTACACTCACTCGGATATAGATAGATTGGAGCCCTATGTCGATCTAATACGATGACGTACAGTAGCACAAGCAGTGGGGTAGTGTCATGCTCGTTGGAGACTTCAATCCAGGCATTGGCACAGAACAACCAATGATAGTTGACCCTTTGGCATATGATGTGTTGCAACTGAGCCCTTCAGAAGGAGCTTTGCCACAGGCATCAACTGACATTCAGGTCTTGCCCTATGGGAGGCAGCTGTTGTTGCTTTGCAGTATCTTTGACCTAGTGATTTACAATGGACTAGCACAGTGACCGTCCTCTTGCCAGCATACTTGCAGGCAAGAGAACCAGGGAGGCGGGTCCAACGTGGTGGACTATGTATTGGTGGTCGAGCAAGACGTGCATATCGTCAAGCATTTTCGAGTGGGAACAGATAGTAGGGATGAGGAGATAGACTCAGACCACCTGCCACTCTACTTGCAGCTGGCTTGGCAGGTTGCTCTAGCCACCTGTATAACACCTCGCATACCCCAGCTCAGCCTGGACTATAAGCATGCTCATACTTACTCCTAAATGCTTACGGAGGACCTGGCAAGCATCTTATAGTGCTCAACACTAGAGCAGCAGGCAGGCAGGCTCACTGATATCCTCAGGCTGCTCCAGAAAGATGTTTTGGGAGAAGCCTGCCCTGGTAAACCTCGGGAGCTACAACCTTTCCGCGTAACCAGTGGTTTGATGCTGAGTGCAAGGAACGCAAATGCTGGCTCTGCCAAGTCACAGATCCTGCTCTACACCCGGACGTGGTCAGGCAATACTGCACTTTCCTTAAGGCTAGAAAGACTAGGTACACTGCGGCCCATCAACATGAAATGTTCTTCCTTCTGGAACGTCATCTCAGGACCTTCTACCGAAGAGGCTCAGGAGGCCAGTGCCGCCCATAGGAAACATCACCCCAGAGCAGTAGGGGCAATAGCTACAGCAGCTCTACAATTTTGAGGGTGCACGGGCATCATTACCCCCCGCAGCAGGGTCCGATAAATCACAAAGGTGGAGGTAGCGCATGGGCTGCAATGTCTAGCCAGTGGAAAAGTACCAGACCTCAATGGCATGCATGCAGCGTTACTCAAGTGGGCAGGACCATCGACTTCACCAAGGCTTTTGACACTGTGCCTCGGGAAAAACTGTGAGTGAGATTTGCAACAGCTAGACGTCCCTGCAGAATGTGGTGTACAGGTTATATGAGACATGCACAGGCTAGCTGCAACCAGTGGGCCAACCATTTGAGAGTAGTATCGGGGTCTGCCGGGGATGCCCTCTCTCTCCCACACTATTTGGCCTGTACATTGTTGAGTTGGAGAGATGGCTTGATGATAATGGAGGCAATGGGGCTCAACTTCTACACCAGATCACCAGGCAGCTGATCTACGCTGATGGTGGTCCTCCTAGCTCACACTCAGATGGGCATGCAATGCCATCTCGATTCCATGGACACATTTTGCCAGATGACTGACATGCGCGTCGCATGGTTACCCGGAATCGGAACGGGAACCGGAACGGCAACCCGAATACTGGAACCGGAACCGGAACCAGAACACTTCGGAACGGAAACATCCAACTTTGGAAAAAATAAGTTTTGAAAATGGATTTGGTGTTCTCATGAGCTAATTAACCTATTGAACTAGTTTTCAAGTTTAAAATGTCAAAGGGTTATGTATAATAATGGCCAAATGAAAATAAGGCTCTACCGTATTACATATTCTTATAAAAACACCACATAGTTTAACTTTTATGACGAATATATCTTAAGCCATCATTATAAAAAAAAAAACTTCTATTATAGCAAATATGTGGCATGATAGCCTCGAAATATATTCATAATAAAGTAGCTAAAACAATAGTTTTCAAAACATTAATTTCATGACAATGCTTTAACTAGTAGAACTAAAATCATTTTCAGCAGTAGCAATGAGCATATCCTCATTCTCATTATCACGATTACCTTCTTCAGCTTCAATTTCTTCATCCTCACAATGTTCGGCTTCATTATTGTCATTGTCTTCGTCATCTTCACATGCGGCAGGTATTGTTTCTTCTTTGTGCACACCAATGAATTTCTCATTTGAAAAATCTATCTTAGAACAGAATTCTATTAGTCGCATGTTTGCACCAACAAAAGTAAGATCATTAGTTTTCTGTGTGCCAAGTTTGTTCCTTTTCTTTGTTGCTACACTTCCCATGTGACTAAACAAACGCTCAATAGATGAGGAGCTTGCTCCTTGGCATAATATACAAATGGCCAAATTTTGAAGCTCTTTCATTACTGATCCATAATCCTCCCACCACAAAGCTGAATTTTATAAAACAAATTTTATAGTTGGGAACAACGTTCCCAACTTACCGGAACGTTGTCGGAACGGTGTTCCGGGTAACATGCACATTTGGAACGAGAACAAAAGTTCCCAGAACGTGGCATGCCCTGGAACGTGTTCGGAACCGGAACGGCGTTCGGAACGCCGTTCCCGGTAACCAAGGCGCGTCGACTTCGCCAAGACTAAGATGGTCCTCATATTGTCTGCATGCCAGCCAATGGCCCTAATCCTCACTTGTCGTGGCCAAAATGTTGAAGTGGTGCCTGCTTACAAATACTTGAGGGTGGAGTTTCCGTCTACCATGAACTGGGACAATTCCATCCGCTTGTGAGCCACAATAGATTGGAAACTCTATGCAACACAGAAGAATAGCCACAAGGCAGAGCTGTATGATTGCGCCCACCAGTCGCACCTATTCAAGGTGCTAGTAGAACTTGTGGTTTTGTATGGGGTCGAGGTCTGGGGTTCGGTGGTTTCCCTCGCCACTTGGAATGACTCGGAGCAGGTGCAAAAAGCTTTCTTGGCACGGGCCCTAGGGGTAAAGTTTACAGTTCCGTAGCAGATACTATTGCAGGAGACATGTTCCTTGCATCTTCAGCAGGGGGCCCTTGGCAGATACATCATCTACTTCCAGAAGGTGGTCAGTATGAACGATACTCGACTCCCTAACCTCGCTTACACTGTGGCAATGGAGCCTCAATGCCTAAAGGCCTGCTGGCGAGAAAAGAGAGCTCAGTGGCTGGCCATATGAAATGTGCAAGAGCACAGGTGCATCTGAGTGCAAATGGAGGCAGATCACCACAGTCTCAGACAGTACCTTGATACATGCTTCCTCCGCAAGCTATGGGATGCCATCGCCCTTGAACAGGTCAAGGCGGCACATTATCAACGTCACATAAATCCCATGTTGGAGCGGGGCCCGCAATGCTACATGCGCACTCATCTACCCATGAAAAAGTGTGTATCCATTGCCTCTATCCGCACAGATATATACCATCTCCAGATTGAGATGGGGAGATAGATTGGGGAGCTGCGCCAGGAGAGGCTTTGTCAACGCTACCAAGTTGGAGCTATGGAAGACGAATGCCACACTCTTTAGAGCTATCTGGCATATGATGACATTCGGATACGTTATGTTGAGCTGGTCTGTCTTGGCCAGCCCCTGCATGTGTTGTTGAACACGGCCTCGATACGGTCTTCAAGAGGTCATGGATCGCCAGGATCAGCTCGATCCTTGGACACTTACCTAATATGTGTACATATTTCTTTTCCCTCATGATAGATGTTCGTATAGTTTGACATCAATCCTATTCCTGTCATGGTTTTTCCCCCAAAAACCCTTCGGGGCTGGGGTTTTTTTTACCCCGGACAATAATACACTTATTGCCCCTGCTTTTTGGGTCCCATAGGCTAATTGGTCTCTGTGGACGATAAAAACTCTATCTATTCTATTCTCTTTCTTATATAATTCTAGTAGATGTATATAATTTCTTATTGACATATCTCTCACTTTCATCACATCTATCAAGTAATCACTAATAGTTGGCAACAGAAAGAAGTCATATAAAGAGATTCCGATAGGAATATCCATCAATCTCCTCAAATTTTAATATGCAGGACAATGAAGAATAAGGTGTGCCTCATCCTCAAGAACATCAGCTCCACATGTTTTACAGGTACGTAAATTTTTGAGGAAATTTTCCCATCTACCAATCTCCACTCCCATGATGCGAGCTTAATCTTAAGCTGCACAATAGATGTCTTTTAAAGCAAGATAACTTACCCAACAAATGCAATGCTTTTCCGAGTGCTGAATTAATTTCCTTTTTGTAGAAGCCATTTTCATGTCTGCATTATGCCAAGATTTTTCCCTTATATATGCTAGACCCATTCCTGTAGCTCATCCTCCTCTAATGGCATATCTTTCAATACCAATATTCAAGGCCTCCCAATGGACGATGGTTCTCAAGAGGTATGTAACCAATATGCCGATGACACTTTTTTGTTCCTAATTGCCGAGGCTGAGAATCTTCGTAATGCTAAGCTATTATTAGACACATTCTCCTTAGCATCAGGAGTTCTTGTAGGGTGGCAAAAATGTACAGCTTTGTGGACGTTGGACAAATCCCCATCCCTCCCTCAGATTTTGGACTATCCTTGAAGATTCTTCTCGCATGGCAATACCACAAAGTTGCTTGGTATCCCAGTTGGAATTCATGTCTCGCTTGGATGCTTGGGATGAAATCATTAGTGGGTTGCAAAAGCACTTGTTTTGGTGGAATACAAACTAAACCGGCCCATGCCCTAGAATCACCGTGGCTAAATGTGTTCTTAGTAATACTCATGTCTACATGGCGTCTGCTTTACTAGTCTCAAAGGTAAGATGGAGGAGATTGTTCAGATCGTCCGAAAATTTTATTTGGGGTGGAAATGAGTTAGGAGCAAAGGGTCAAGGTAGCTTGGGCGAAATGCATTAGACCTAAGGCACCGGTGGTCTTGGTATGTTGGATTTTCACCTCCAAAGCAAGGTGATGATATCAAAGTTCATTTGGAGGATTTTCATTGGTAAGGATGATTCTCCGGCCCGAGGTTGTTGGTGCGGTCGATTCAGCATTGTCTCCCATTTCATAAGGCCTCCATTAAGCCCCTCCTTCCTTGGGCTTTGCTTTATCATATGCATCCGTATCCTAATGCTTCTCCCTTTCTAAAGGGGTTGCTTATGCGGCTTGGGACACCGTCAGTCTCTTTTCCATATTAATCCCGAGGCATGTCTTCGCTTGTCCACTCCATGTTCGGTGGATTCCTTTGCGGGACACTCAGAATGTGCCTCTAAGTGTGGTTGTTCATCCAAAGACACAACGACGATGGGTAGCAATTTGGTATAAATACTATTGCGGCTTGGTATGAGTCCGATCATCTCATGTCATGGGAAGCATTTAGAACAAAGTTCTTGTTGTACGATGGGACAGAGTAACTGGAATCATATTGCCGCATTGTTGCCACAGGATTAAAGTCCACGATTGAGGTAGTCATATGGGGTTGCCATCGGGATATCCAAACAGGCGGTTTGTGTCTTCGTGTATAAATTGCTTGTGCATTCTCGAAATCCTGCCTCCATCTAATAGATGGCATCTTCAGTCCCTCGACCACAATGGAAAAGTGTTTGGATATGGGTATGGGATAAGCCGCTTCACCCCAAAGTAGTAGTTTTGTGGTGGCAAGTGATCCATAGATGCCTCGTGAGTCAACGTGTTAGTCCATAAAATGGATAATCGGATTTCGAGCTCGCCCTTTATGCCAAAGAAAGGGTTGAGAGTATTGAGCATTGTTTTTCTTGTGTGAGAGGCTTGGCAGTATGGTCTTGGTTGTTGACCCTTTTGGCATCGCGTCTCGATCTAGCCAAAGAAAATTTTGCTTGCTATCTATCCCGATGCTTGGCCCAAACAACTAAACGAAGCTTTTCATCTCGCATGTGGTCGGCTTTTATGGTCAATCTGAAGAGAAGGAGGTTGTTTATCTTTAAGGGCATAGATCTTTTAACAGATGAGGTTGTTCTTCAGTGGGCGCAAGATAAAATTGTTATGGCTTACAATTGTTCTTCTCTTGATCAAGAGAAGAAAGTACTGATATGGCATACTTACCTTCACATTCATTCTTTTGCATAGGCAGGTGGTTGTGCTCAGTTGGATCGGTTTGTCCACTGGGGTTATAATCCTGTCTTTGCATTTATGTTGCTCTGGTTTCTAGTTGGTGAATAAAGCTTGACGTCCTTCAAAAAAAAAAAAATATCTTTCAATACCATTCTTCATTTATCCAACCATTTATTCACATTATTATACCACCCTTGAGATGGCTCTGTATCATTATGGACCTTTTGCACATACTTGAATGTTAGAAATAGTGCTTCAACTTCTAACATCTCCATCCCTGCTTTAACTAGTACCATATGGTAGGGGGTTTGCATTTTTACCAACTCTTTTCTACATTAGTTCGGGTCCCCATACTTCACATCTATATAGCACGACTATCCTGACTAATGTTTGATATAACATTTTCTTCAGTCTACAATTCCAGCTTTTCTGCTGCATTGCATGTAACGCTTTAATTCCAGCATCAGTGCGTTGCCCAACTGCTTTGTTCCACCCATAATGTGATCCACTATGAATCCCAAATATTTGTATATGTCTGCTATTTCCACCTCTTCTCCCTTATATTGGAGATGGAAGTTATGTACTCTTTTCCCAATAATAAGAATTTTATTCTTACTCAAATTCACTTGTATTTCAGTAGCATCACAAAAGTTGGCTAATGCATCTAAGTGTCTCTGCATATCATGGCGGTTCCACGCAAGGATAACAATATCATCTGCATATAAGAGCAAAGTAAGCAGGTAGCTATCCTGCAATTGTAGCCCCCCCTTCACCGTGTCTCTGTATCTAGGCCTTTAATTAATCTATATATACATTCCAAACAATGTAGGAGATAAAGGGCATCCTTGCTTTACCCAAATATTACTAATTATCTAGCGCGAAAGATAGACTCATCAGTTGCATTCTTGAGCTCCTGTGGCACTCCAATGTGATCCATGTACTCACAAATATTCCTTCTTCTTAGCATCAAAAGCTTTAATGAGATCCATGAAGCAAGCAAAGAGCGGTTTTTTAGTTCTCTTCACAGCATCTACCTCTGCTTTCATAGTGATTAAGTGGTCTATTGCAGATCTATTAGGCCTAAAGCCTGCTTGTCCATATGCTCTGACATACGTAGCTCGGCCCAATCACTTAGCTTCATTTCGATTTTTTAAAACAAACTACTTATTATGATCATTCTATAATTATTGAGGTCATTGACATCGCTTGCTTTATAGATTAGTACCACTCTATTGACCCACCATGTGTGATAGAAGCCTTCAACTAAGGCTCTATTTATCATTTTAGTGATGATATTGGTTACTGTTGGCCAGCCCATTTATTATTTCTGCCATTAACCCAAGTGCATCAACTGCTTTATCACCAATCTCTCATCTAAGGGTGTCTAACAAAGTGATTTGAGCCCTTCAAATATATCCACGTCTAAAAATGTGAGAATATCACCTTGCCTTTCCATTTATCCATGCAAACCCACCACATGATATTTAGCCACATTTAAGAGATTACTGTGCTATTTTTTAGCCCTCAACTGTATCCATAATTTCTTTACTTAGAATAGCAATTCACTTACTATGTTTCCTGGTAGTATGCTCATTTTTTCCTTCTCACTAGTCTTCGATATTCCTTCTGAATCCTGCATTTATCTTCCTGTATTGCAGTCTTAAATTTCAGTCTCTTACTTTTACATTCCATGTCATACCATCCGTTACATGGAAAGCCTTTCGATGCACGACTAGGTACGTAATATTGAGCAACATCAAGCTTTGAGTCGATTTGCTCCTCTTGCTAGAGAGAAGGGTTCTCAAGTGATAAAATGCAGTATTCATTGTGCTAAACTTAAGGCCTGTTTGGAGACACTGAGCAGTAGCACACAACAGTTATCAAGTTTGGCAACCTCAGGCAAGGTTCTCGTCTGGCTTTGGTTTACGCTTCAGAGTTTTGACAGAATGCCATAGACGTGGCCTAGGATGATGCGACCCTTTAATATTGTTTTCGAAGTGGGCTTCACGAAGATGTGAATCTATGTTGTTAATCATGGAGGATCCAAGAACTTTGGATGAAGCTATAAACTTTGCAGTTTGTTGTGATATCTTTTGAGGATAAGAGTCAGGCCTTCTTAGTCCATGAGGGCCTGTAGCTAAGCATTTCTTGGTCCCATTTGTGGAGTCCAACAGGGCTTGGCCCGAGCCTATACAGCAGATTGATCATATTATTATTCGAGATCCCTTGTCTGCAACATAGAAGCAGTGTCGAAAGAAAACTAATTTATAACCTATTGCAGTGGAGCCAGACACATAGCTCAAGGGTGTCCTGTTGAGCAATTTTCTCGGTCGAAAAACTTCAGGGCCTATTCTGAGTAGTAGGAGTCTCTTGACAGCTGGCTGACATTTATCAGATTCGTTCCATATCTAACGAAGGGTTTATTCCTTCTGATAAGGTCATTAAAGAATTTGTTATCTCTTTATCATTGAAGTCGGAGGTTGAGACTTAGATGCTTTGGTACGATCGATAATGATATGATTTTTTTTTTTTTTTTTTTTTTTTTAATTTATTTATAGATAGTGCATTTTCTTTTAAGCATGTCATCCCCAGATAATCAGGTTCGAGCATCCCAATTTTTCTGGTGATTGATGGAAGTGAGATCTCATCGAATGCAGTCACAGAATATACTGCATCTCTTGGGGTCTCCTTCAATCTCATTTCTAGTTCACATGTGCTAGTAGTCTTGGGTCTTCTCTGGCTTGAGTTGCATAATCCACAAATTGACTGATGATGTTTATCAGTCATGTTTATTAGTTCTAGTTCTAGTCCTAGTTCACCTCCAATTCTTGACTTTAAGCCAACACATATGTTTAGTTCATGCATTATCATTGGTTCATATTCCGCCCCCTTCCATGTTCTAAATTCAGTCCATGCTTCATTTTTTGTTTCTGCTTTAAGTCTTGATCATGTTTCTGACTTTGTTCCAGTTCATGTCCCAGATTCTGTCCATGTTCCGAATGATGTCCCCGTCCTTGCACATGACCCTATTCATGTTCCCTCTCCTATTTCCATCTATATCTCTGATCCTACTCTTGCTCTTGCACTCCTGTCCAGATTCTGTAGAGGCCTCTGATCCTACTCTTGCTCTTGCACTCCTAATCATGTCCTCATTTTCGTATCTCGAAGATGTCTCTTCATAAGTTTATTGAATTTCCAAGGTAAGATCTCAATTCAACATTTGCAATTCAAGTTCATCCATCGACTAGTTTTGCCTCAGTGAAGTTTGACCCTTTCCTTCGTTGATTTTGCCAATTTTTTGGATAAGCTCTAAGCCAACAAACTTCTAGAGCATCATCCTTATGACTGTCCTATTGATCTCCAGCCAGGAACAACCCCACCATATGGTCCTATCTACGGCTTGTCACCACAAATTTAGAGGTCTTGCGGGCTTGTATCTAAGAGAATCTTACGACTAAGTTTATCTGACATTCTCAGTCACCTGCAGGGGCTTCTACCTCTTTTATCTTTAGGAAAGGACAACTCTTTGCAGTTGGTTATGGATTATCGTGGCCTCAATAAAATCACATTGTGCAATCAATGTCCTCTCCCTTTGGTTCTAGAGTTGCTTGAGTGGATGCAAGACGCACGATACTTTACCCAGATTGATCTTTATGGTGCTTATAATCTTATTTGAATCAGAGTGTCGAACAAGAGATAGTCTTTCGAACTAAACACAATCATTTTTAGTACATTGCCATACCCTTCGGCTTTATCAATGCTCCAGCAGTTTTTCAGCACATGGCTAATGTTGTATTCGAGAGTTTATGGACTTTTTTGTTATCATCAATTTGGATGATATTCTAATTTATTCAAAGACAATAGAGGAATACAAGGAACGTAACTGCGAGAATATGGACTTTATGGCAAGCAAGAGAAGTGTTACTTCGTATAGGATAATATCGAGTTTCTCGACTTTTGTATCACACCTCAAGGTGTCTCCATGGATCTAGAAAAGGTCAATACAATTCTCCTTAGTAAAAGACATAAAATATTTTTTTGGGGTTTGCCATTTTTTATCACCGTTTTTTCACGATTATTTGGAGATTGTGTTGCCTTTGACATGTTTCACCACGAAGGATGTTCTTTTTGAGTGGATAGTTGAAACAGAATCAACATTCATCACTTTGAAACCTGCCTTCATATTACACCTTCACTTTGCACATCCAGATCTTCTGCATCCCTATGTTCTTGAAGTTGAGCCTCAGATTTTGCTCTTGATAGTATCTCATCACAGGAGGGGGATGATCATGAGCTGCACCCAATTGTCGATCATTTACAGAAGTTCTATGCTATTGAAATCAACTATTTTATTTATAATAAGGAGCTTCTAGTGATTGGTGACTCTTTCAGGAGTAGTAGTGATTTCTTAAAGGCTTCCTCCATAACATGGCCATGTATCCTGATCATTTAAACCTAAAGTATTTTTAGTCTGCTCAAGTTCTCAATCGTCATCAGATACAATAATATACACAAGTGTTATCTTGCGTTAATAAGTCCCAGGCCATTCTTGGTCTTGATCAATTGCAACTTCTTGCCACTTCATTCTTCGAGATCCCTCATGATAGCACTTTGTTGGAGGCAATCTGGACTGCACTTATCACAGATCCCTTGATAAGTATATCATTTCTCTCTTTGGTTCAGGTTCTTCCTCTAGCGCTCCATCTCAGTGTTCAGACTATAATGCTTTTCATGCCCATAATGGTCTGACTTTTTGGCACCTATACATTTCTGATGGTATTCCCAAGACTTCAAGTTTTGCAGTCCTGTCATGATTCTCCTCTCGTTGACCACTTTAGAATTGCCAAGATTCCAGAACATATTGCTCAAAAATATTGGTAGTCAGCTCTTTACTGCACTGTCAAAACTTCGTTGCAAACTTTCTAAGCATCTTTCACTTGGTCTGCTTCAGCATTTACCAGTTCAAACTGGTCCTTGGAAGAGCATTTGAGTGGCTTTCATAGAGACCTCTATCTTGCAAAGACTATGAAGCCATCCTTGTTATCGTTGGCCGTTTCTTCAAGATGTCGCATTTTCAATCCTTGTAGACCTCCATCTCCAATGAAGCTACAACCTATCTTTTGCTTCGAGAAGCAGTTCCACTCCATAGCATTGTCATACCCTTGGTCCCCAGTTTGTTGCCAGCATGTGGAAGCGTCTTCTGCAACTCTTGCATGTGGGACATTCACTATCTTCTGGACATCATACGGAGGCCAACAGGCAAGTAGAATTCATTAATCAGACTCTTGAATAGCATTTATAATGCTTTATCAATTATCAACAGGATGACTGAATTGATTGGCTACCCTTAATAGAATTTGCTTACAATAATTATGCCCATGCTTCTACGAGTCAAAGACCATTCTTTTTTTTATTCTGGCACTCATTCTCGATGGTCCTTCATTGCCTTGGATATGATCCAATTAATTCTAGTATCGTTTGCCTTGCTCGAGAAGCTTCACATGCTCCAAGCTGGTCTTCAATAACATCCTTTCCAGGCCCAAGCACGTTATTGTCATCATGCTGTCTAGCAGTCCGTGACCTTGTTTGGCTCTTGCATTGTGCAATGCCAATAACTCATCTTTGTAACAAGCTTGACTACCGATGCTTGGGGCCTTATCGGGTTATTGGGCGAGTTGGTAATGCTACTTATTGTTTGGAACGTCCACCGTCAGTTCGTCTTCATCCACTATTCTATGTCCCTTTGTTGAACTCTATAACATGAATCCCATCCAGAGATCACAACCACCTCGACCACCAGTCGAGATTGATAATCAGGAGGAATTTGAAGTACGAGAAATTTTGAACTCCAAGTTCCTGTGGCATCATCTTTATTATTTGTTGGATTGAGAAGGCTATTCTACTTGCGACCATACTTGGAAACCTGGAGAGAATGTTGCCAATGCTCCTAATAAAGTCGCAGAGTCCCATTACCGCTATCCAGAAAAGCCTAGCCCGAGTACTCCAGCTCCATGCTCGACAATGCAAAAAAGAGCAGGGTTTAAACTCACAGCTTTCTAGTTGTGAGACATACACCTTTGCCAAGTGAGCTACCAATACAACTTGAAGACATCCCCTTGTACCTTCGTCATATATATATTTGTTTATAGAAGGTTCCAAAACCTACTTACATATGTAACACAGTAATAGACAAGGTGAAAGTTGATAGCGGATTAGTTTTGGCCAAAGTGCCTAAATCTGCTATATATTTGAACCGGATGTGCTTCTGCTGCAACAATCTCATCCTTCGGGTTGGCGCAATCTCGACGTTGGTCCAGAAACCAAGATCTATATATAAAGGCACCTCATTCTCATCAAACTATTCTAATTCAACGCCAGTTCTGAGCCTTGTAGCTCAAGTTCTTGTACTCTGCTCTATAAGTATATGAGGTTTTTCATTGTATTTCTCGCGTATTTTCTAGTATTTTTCTTCATTTTTGTGTAGGTTCATGACAAGTTGCCAGAAGCAACAGGAAAACATATCTTTTCGAAACCCCATTTCACTTCTTCCAATTTCGCACCCAATTTTGAGCAACACTTCTGAGACTAATTCGAGCTGAGAATCAAACACACAAACGAAAATATCCAATGCCTTGCTTAATTCTAATGCGAAATCAGTCTATTTTTGACAACTGAAACCAGCTTCAAATTGCACCATAGCTATAGCTGAAGACCCAAGGCGAGCTTTCAAACCCTAAAGTAGGATGCTCAATGCCTGTATGTTGCAATTTTTTCTTTTGTATTGTCATTTTAAAATACATGGGATTGTAACCATTGAAAAATGTTAAGGAAATCATTCAAATGTATGTGCACTCTGGAAATACTATATAGTATACCATATAGAATACATCCTCTAAATCTTATGAAAACCTTACTCTAAAGTCGTACAAATATACATGTTGCACCACTTAAAACTATTTGAGGTATTCATATGGGGAACAATCTCGCATGTCTTAATACAAGGGCACATGCATACGAGATGAGTGGGGTTTGAAACTATAGGAATTCATAGAGCATGCATTCACTAGTTTAGGACCATGGGATATGATCTATTTGTCTCAAATCCTTTGTGAGAATCTCAGCTCACGCTATCAACTCCAAAGATGAGGGTTTAAACAAGATCACAATGAGCATTATTTATAATTAGAATCAAACTTTTGAATGGCATAGATTAAAAATGAATGTTAAATCACTTCACATAGTAGAGAAATTGAGGTTTTGTACAAAGCTTGCAATTTTATTGATCATAAGCTGGGGGCCCTAACTCACATGATTAACTAAAAGAATATTATCTTTGATCAATCCCATGGAGCCAATAGATTTCCTCAAGGAGTAGTACTTGTAAATGCTAATATCTATTTTATATTATAGCGATTAGATTTGATGAAAGATATATCTTGAAGAAAATAATGGATTGGCTTTATTTATCACAAGTTCATATTGATAATTACATCCATCATCACTAGTAATAAAATAGACATGAAAACTATTGGCCAAACACATGTAAAGGCTTGTAAACAATTTGTGTGGAAGATCTTCAAAGTTCAAAACATTATTTGAAAAAGAACCAAATCTATGCGTTTTATTCCTCTTTTCGTACCCAGTGACATAATAGACACGTGCCTAAAACAAAGTCAATTTGCAACACGATCATGAAGCCTATAAGAATCATATAGTCTAGTGTGCATATATAACCTAAAAGAAGCAAATTTTTTGGTAGCAAGATGAAGTCATGTTTCATACACGTCTATAGAATGTTGAACTTGGGAGCAAATCTTTTTCTAAAAAGCACCCTCTTTGGAGGAAGTCTTTTCTACAATACTACTATCTTTTTTCTAGAGTAGATCACTCTCACTATGGATGACAAAACTTGTGGTACCATTTGCGAGACAAAATCCATAATTTATGGTTAAAGTGTGTTTTCTCAACACCTTTTGGATCAAAATAATAGACATATACACACTCCATAAAGGAAGACATTATACAACCTATACTCCTTTGCCGATGGGCCCTGACAAGCATTTTCTTATTCGTAGAATTATTGAAGTGGACCAGTAACAAAAATATCAGTATCTTAAATAACACAAAATGGCCATGTACGATTGATACCCCTGGTGTTTTATTATTATTAAGTGAGAATGCTTATTGTACTGGTACACGCAAGATCACTTAGCAGATAAAGCAAGAAATGTGGAAAATATTACTAAATTAAGAAAGGCATCAAAGTTTTAGTATTGTCGATGATAGGTATAAGGCAAGATAATATTAGTAATGTGTCTAGGATCAGGCAAAGGTAGAGTAGGGTTGGCAAGGAGAAGGTGGGCGTACCAACGATGACGACAAGTTTTCTTACCAACCTTGTCGTGAGTGCATGGTAGCAAGGTGCATGTCAAAAGGCATTGTCACATGATGAACAACAACACATAATAAGCCTCATTGTAGCATAGGCCATCCAGGGGGAGCGAAGGCGCGAGGGAAAGAGAGGATCCTTACCAACCACCAACAACCCTTGGACATTTCGTTTGGCGGCAGGAGGTAGTAGAAGTAGAGGTAATGAGCAAATAGGGTTAGTATAAATGCTAGGGTGATATTGCAAGTGTCGAGTATTCATCGAGAGGGGGTTGAAATGGTGCTCAAATTGCAACCTACAGACATTTGCTAACTGAGTGCTGAGAATGTGACCTGCAAGCCACTCCAACTGCGTGCAAGAGTTCATAGTTATAGCCACAGACACACTTGGGCATGATATCACAATGAATAAGAACAACAAAGAAAAGGCCTTTGTTGTTTGGTGCAGCTAGGCGCCGACCAGGGTCCACAGACTGGGCCTCTTGGAACCACAAAAGTTCTTCCACGTGTACATTATAAAACGTGTCAACTATCTACGTGTCAGTAAGCTAATGGGTGAGCACTAGTAAGGAATATCAGGATGGAGGGCCTAGATGAAAAATACAAGAAGATCAATGGCCAGGAATATGGGGGAGCGCTTTACACAAAAATTGGAACATCATGACCGTTTGATGCACATGGGGAAAGAAAAGATTTATTAGAATAGGCTAGTGTAACAATACTTTAATTATATTTTAATTATTAAGTTGTTTTTGCTTCCACTTTGTTGTTCTTCAGCCTTGGAAATGGTAGACTCGAGGAAACGCAGCAAAGCAACTTGATTCCCCTCCGGCGATCCATCCTGGCTCCATTCTCTTCGGTCGGGCGCCCTTTCCCTGGTAACCTTTGAAATCCGATCTCTTCCCTTTCTTGCTTCTTCAATTTTTTTCCCTGTTTTTCATTTCTCATTCTTGCCTAGTAACGAGATATTGCTTTTCCATAGCCCAACACCTTGTTTCCATGTTTGCCCATCATTGCGTTTATTATTTTCTTCCTGCTCGTCTCAGCTAGCTTCTTGCCCATTGCCTCTTCATTGTGAGTTTTTTGTTCTTTTGGCAGTTGAACCCCTTTGGCTTTCAATTAGATTCAGATTGGTTACACCATCTCTTCTGAGATTATTATCAGTGCTTCCCAATTTTTCTATGAGTGCTTTTCCAGTGGAACTGGTGAACATGGGAACTTGGAGGTCTTAACGAATGCACTTCGTTTGAGCAATGCTTCTAATAACGAATGAAGTGGAAATCATTGTTACTTCTATTGAGAAATTCTTGTCCAAATTTTGAACCATAATTTTGGTTTGCAGATCAAAGGCAGGCACTAATAAGCTGCATATCCATGTATGGGCAATTTCCATCTAGATGTGGACAATTCCTAAACAGAACTCATTCTATGGGATTTAGACTCTTTCATCAAGCTTATGAAGGTTTTTGTATATTCCCATCCCTCAGCAGTCACCTTCCACATGGTAAAGTTTCATCTTTACCATGGAATTTCGTACGAGCGCTTACTCTATTTAATATGTTGAGGGGACAGTTAAAGGATTCTGCAGTTTAAACTGATAATTCGATTTCTGTCACTCAGTTGGCGCTTCAGAATAACCTGTATTTTGTGTTCAATAAGCCTTGTTTAGGCTTACAGGGACATGGTTTACTCAGAGCGCACACATGATGTGCAATACCCTTGATTACCTCCATAAAGCAAAGAAACAAAAGTATTCCCATTCTAAGGTGCCACCTGGTGTCTTCTGTATGTCGCAGCCTGTGGTACATGTTGATCATGAAGAAGACACAGGCATGCACGTCAAGAATGCTGTTACCAACCATATTTATATGGAAGATGGACATGCAGTAACAGATTTGGATGGAAGCAAGGATGTTGATTTAGATCTGCATAACAATGGGTCTTTGGAAGGGGAAAGAGTCCTTTTAAATGGAGATTTCTATGCTGGCTGTTTTCAAGGTCCTTTACCAGAAGGGAAGGGGAAATACTTGTGGGCAGATGGATGTATGTATGAAGGCGAATGGGAGAAGGGGAAAAAGACAGGAAGAGGCAAAATTTCTTGGCCATCAGGAGCAACATATGAAGGTGATTTTGCTGGTGGTTATATGCATGGTGTTGGTATTTACACAGCTGTTGATGGTACAACTTACAAGGGAAACTGGAACATGAATGTAAAGCATGGGCTGGGGCGAATCAGGTATTCAAATGGGGATGTTTATGAAGGATCTTGGAAGTTAGGGGCCCAGGAAGGTCCTGGCAAGTATACTTGGGCAAATGGAAATATATATTTGGGGGACTGGAAAGGAGGGGTGATGTCTGGTAGAGGCATTCTAACATGGGTTAGTGGGGATGTCTTCGATGGAGAGTGGTTGAATGGCTTGGAACATGGTCATGGCGTATATTATTGGCCTGATGGTAGCTTATATGTTGGCACTTGGAGCCGTGGTCTGAAAGATGGCAAAGGTGTTTTTTATCCAGCTGGAAGCTTGCCTGCAGCAGCAAATGCAGTTCATATTTTGAACAAAAGAGAACGTGTTTTTTCAATAGATGAGCTCATTGCTACTGGGAAGCCATTGCCATTGGAGAGAGACTGGTCTTTTCGACATGGATCGAACAAGTACAGGAGAGGTACTTCATTACACTCTAGTAACTCGGAAAATATTGAGAAATTAATGCGGAAAAGTGCATGGCTTGAGAGAAGATGGAGCCTTGAGGGCTCATTTGAGAGAGTCATGGGTTTAGAAGCTAGGTCTTTAGGAGATTCAAGAATTATGGAGTCTGAAGAGAATTCATCAGGGGATTTTGATCTGATGATGCCTGCCATTTTAGAAAGAGAGTATGCACAAGGTGTGCTTATCAATGAGTATGTTAAGCTGCCCATCTCAAGTGCTTTATCAAAAAGTGCAAGAAGACGATCACGTCGTTCTAAAGAGATTAAAAGACCTGGTGAGACAATATATAAGGGACACAGGAGCTATGATTTGATGCTCAGTTTGCAGCTTGGCATAAGGTATGCTAGCCATTGGCATAACATTTGTGGGGAATACTAATTTTGTGTCTGAGATTTATCTTTTTCTTGCAGGTATTCAGTTGGTAAAATGACAGCTGCTCCAAAACATGAGATTTGCTCTTCAGATTTTGGGTCCGGTGCATCTTGCCGTATGAAATTTCCAAGATTGGGATCACAACTAACACCTTGCCATCATTCAGTGGACTTTGTGTGGAAAGATTACTGTCCCAAGGTTTTCAGGTTCTTCCTTACCATTACTCTTATTTCCATTTTGCTCCTTTATTTTTTATGGGGTTTTATGTTATCATCATATGAAAAGATTTGCCATCTAAAATAGAAAGTGCTTTAAATTATAATTATTTTGCTGGATCCACACAATCTTTACGATTGCTTCCTGTTTGGTTGCACAATTTTCTTTTGACATGATCCTTGGAATATGGCAGATACTCTTTTTCTTGACAGTGGAAAAGTCAAGAAAGGCGTGATTAGGCATTTCATTGTTTTCTTATATTGTAGTATTTTAAGGGCCCAAAGCCTCTACCTTGGTCCATGGATATTGGCAAACCTTGGATTTGCTAAAGAACTAAAAATTGTCTTTTTTGGTACTTCAAGCACGTCTATTGATTTGTTACGTGCTACCTACAATCTATGGGTCTTTAAAACCACATCGAAAGACCATATAACTGCATTACTATCTTATCATGAGGCTTTTTCCTCTAATTGTGCATATTAACTGTCATGTATATATTTTAAACAAATAATAATCTAGTTTGTCAAACGACAAGTTTTATAACCATTACTGTCTGTTCACCAATAATGCAGGCGTTTACGAGAGATGTTTGGGATTGATGCAGCTGATTATATGCTGTCCATCTGTGGGAATAATGCATTGAGGGAGCTGTCTTCCCCCGGGAAAAGTGGCAGTGTATTTTTCTGGTCTCATGATGATCGCTTCATAATCAAGACTATGAGGAGAGCAGAAGTGAAGGTGAGGTTACAGCTGATAATTCAGGTCAAGCATATTAGGTGGTTACCTTGGGGACAAAGTTCAGGGTTGCATTATACATTATATTATTTTCCCAGCCAGCAATATTTGGCACCACTGTAAAGGGCTCGTTCTAGATTTTAAATATTGGATAACACAAGAGGATAGATGCATGCTGACCTGTTGAAAAGAACTAAATGTAGATAAATTGTGTCAAATTGCAGTGCGTTTCAAGTTCAGGTGCAAGTCCATTTATGTTCTGTTTTTCTTTTCTCCTGCACACAGCTGAACTCGTTATCAGTATAAAGGATCCTTTATTGTTGAGATAGGAATTAATGCTAATATTGATTTGTCTTGTCTTCAGGCTCTTCTGAGAATGCTGCAAAGCTACTATCGTCATGTTCATACACATGAGAATACTCTCATCACAAAGTTTTTCGGACTTCACAGGGTGAAGCCATGGGGTGGTCGTAAGGTATGTATGGCATGATAAACTAATTAGCTTGTTTGTAGAGAGCTGTGGAATGCCTGTACATAAATGTGACAGAAATTTGGTTTATTATCTTTCTTCCCTTGTTTTGCTCCCTTTCTATGCCCATATGGTAGAGATCAAGAGGACCAATAACCAATTGTTCAAGTTATTGCATTGGTTCTTTAAAACAGAGTGTATTCAAAAGAAAAAAAGATTAGTTTGGTTATATGTCCCACATACCAGTAAAGAGAAAGAAAGAAAGAAAGATTATATTAACATCTACTAGAGACCACTTGGGTCTATGAGACCAAATATTCATCGATCATGTCCAGCTAGGGGGGCATTTGCAGCCACCTAGAGATATTGCTTAAGAAATGAAGAAAGAAAAACTAAAACATAGAATAAGTGTGGGGCATAGAATAAGTTGCATACTATGTTTGAAGACCACCTTGCATAATACTTCAAGCAAATTGTACATACGATAAATGCACGTATAATGTATCTAAATGGATGTACACATCTGTCATATGACCCTTATATACTGCGTTTATCTTCAAATAGGTGCGTTTTATAGTAATGGGCAACATGTTCTGCACTGATCTCCGCATACATCGCCGATATGACCTTAAAGGATCACGTCAGGGACGATTGACTGAGAGAGTGGACATCGATGAAAATACAACTCTCAAAGATTTGGATCTAGATTTTGTATTCTGTCTCGAGCCTACATGGCGTGATGCTCTTTTGAAGTAAGAATTATTATTGGACATGTATATTTTCTGTATCATGCAAAATCTCTTGATATGCCAGTACAGCTTTATTAGTCAGTATCCTTTTTTATAGATGCAACTTGAGAAACCAAGCATCTAATGTAGTTCATATGATAAAATTGGGATGTCTGGATGCAAGTTTTTGTAACCATTTGGGAACTTCACATTGGGATGTCTGGATGCATGTTTTTGTATCCATTTGGGAACTCCACATTGAAATGTTTACACATTTTAACACATTGGCAGCTTCTGAACTGATTGCTTCTCTGTGTTCTGGTGCATTTCTTACTTTCTCTCTTTGAAGGAAATAGAAGTATGAACATGCCGTGTGTATATTTAAGAATGGAAACGGGAAAGCTTGTACTAAATGCGTCTGATTTCTTTTGTACAGGCAAATAAAATGCGATTGCCAGTTTTTGGAATCACAGCACATCATGGATTATAGTCTTCTACTGGGTCTTCACTTCAGGGCTCCTCAATATCCTTCTGTGGTATCTGCACATTCTGAGACACCAACAGGACAAGTTTTGGAAAATGGTACATATTCCTGTTATGACTGCAATGTGGTGTAGAGATGCATGAATGCATAATTAACAAAAGATGTGTGTTGACAAAACTGAAACAGGCCATCTTTTATTAGATGAAGTGTAGAAAACGTCAGTATATTCAACTTGGTTAGCAAGCGGCGTTGATTCTAACTTATCATTGGATAATTGTGATTAGAACATAGTGGCCATCGAAATGCATTCAATTTGTTATTTCCTATCATTTGCTGTTAATGCACTCTAAAATGTCCTTTGTTTCGGCAAAAAAATTCTAAGAAATCCGGGGCTTTCATATTTCTGGTTTTGATGAATATGTTGTAAGAGGCCTATTCTTTCTGTGTCGATAGTTTGAGAATCTGTGATTGACCTGGAATATGGAATGGTTACTTTAAGGAAGCTCATGTCATTTGAATTGGGCAGATGAATACTGGCAAGCCACAAGGTTAGTACTTGTTCCTAGAGAACCAGGACAGGAGGTGAATGCCCCGGGGCTTCACATTCGAGGAAGTCCTCTAAGAGCCGCAGGAGTGGGTGATGCAGAAGTTGACCTGCTGCTACCTGGAACTGCTCGGTAAGATTTGACAACTAGAAGATACCAAATCGTCATTGTAATTCATTTACTAAGTAAGCTTCAATAATGTGGCAGTTTACAGATACAGTTAGGCGTGAATATGCCTGCTAGAGCAGAACGTAAACTATGGCAGAATGAAGGAAATGACAGTGAGTTTCTTGGCGAGGTCTATGATGTTGTCTTGTATTTGGGAATTATTGATATTTTACAAGAATACGATATCACGAAGCGTATGGAGCACGCCGTCAAGTCTTTACAATTTGATCCATTTTCGATATCTGCTGTAAATCCTAAGTTGTATTCTAAGAGATTCCAAAACTTTATTTGTAAGATCTTTCCTCCAAATTCTGCATCTGAAGCATAAGATCTCATGTATATTCCCTTCATAAACAGAATTCATAGTACAAGGTTTTGCGGCAAATAAGGTGGTGTTTATACAATACATACTTGAATTCTTTTGTACAGTCCTTATAAAAAGGGATTCAGAAAATCATAGGATTATTCTTCTATATTCAAAAATTATGTTTACAGTAGATTTATGTTAGGATCAGAAATAGGGCCTTTGGTGAATGTTTGGTGCCAGTGCAAAGTTTGATGTTTGTGCAAAACTCTACTTTGAGCATTGAGAACCTGATGTGATCCATGGCCGTTAGCAAACACTTTGCTAGAAGTTTGTTGATTCCTTGGACTGCAGGGCACTTTATGTTCAGTAATTATTGCTCCAATTGTTTGTCCATTGTTTCAATTCTGGAATTAGTTGTTGAGATTGTTGGAGAGGTTGTTAAATAAGTAGATAGGTTGAACCTCATTTGGGAGACTAGACACTTGTTATTCTATGTTCTCCAGCTTGAGATCAGATCACAGGTGAGTTAGCCTTTCGGATGATGATGTTTTTAGTTGCACATACTTATGAGTTTGATGCTTGACAGTCACGACTAGCGAGTTGGTTATCAATAATTCAATTGCTGCAGCCATGGTCATTAGGCAAAGTGCAAAGCAATTGGTAGGTTCTCTATCAAGGGCCTATTGACAACAAATTGGTACTCTGGAGAAGTGTAGTCTTAATGCTTGACAGTCATGACACCAGCTATTTGGTCATCGATAATTTAATTGCTGCTGCCATGGTCATTAGACAAAGTATAAAGCAATTGGTTAGGTTCTCTATGAAGGGCCTATTGACAACAAATTGGTGCTCTGGAGAAGTATAGTATTAAGTGGAGATGTCCTTTTTTTATTGAAGGCTATTAAGTGGAGATGTCATAATACTGGAGTGAGATGGTGAAGAGATGCTGAGACTATATTCTATTTTGCATATGATGCAATGAATGCCATGGTGTGCTTTTCTATATATGCAGATGATGTGGTTCTTTTGGCCCATACACGAGCCAGTATGTAACAACACCTAGACACACTGTCAAAACACTAGGGTAAAAGCATGTTAGGGTGTCCCTTAAAAAGTATTATTTAGTGACCAAAAAGGTACCTAAAAAGGTAGCCAGGACTGGGTACTGGGTACCTGTATAATATCTCAATATAAGGTATGTTTTATAACTTTTTATATATATATTGGTCTCCGATAGCATTATCTTTACCTTAACTTTGAATATTACCATGTCCTTGACTTTTATTTTGGATTTTTGTATTAGTTTTAATGAAAAGAAAAATGAGAAAGTACCCAGTTCTGAAGTACCTAGTGTATGTACTTTTGCAGGTTCCAAAAGTGGTACACCCTAACATGCTTTTACCCACTAGTTAACTTGACTGAGACCAAGGTTTTGCAAGTTTGCTCATCATAGCAGCACGCGAGGGCACCTCAATTCTTCCACCAAAGACAACTAGTGGAGGTCAGCTCAAGTCTTCCACCCCCACCTGACTTGGTGGTTTCGTGGATCACTATCGTTGGCTCCCCACCCAACTTGGTTGTGTCTTTGGCTCGCTGTTGTTGGCTCCGCATCCAACTTGGTCGACCAGGGACAACTAGTGGAGGTCGTGCAAAAATACAAGTTTCACAACTAACATACATTGAGATACTTGGCTGGAAGCTCTGTATACTATATGTAAAACAATTGCCTTAAAGCAGAGCTTTAAGATTGGTCCCATCAGACACATTTATTTCGTGCATTAGTAGAGCCAGTGCTCCTATCACACACATTTATTTCGTGCATTAGTAGAGCCAGTGCTCCTTTATGGTGTAGAAGTGTGGGTCTTCTGAAAACATTTGCTACATGGAATAGTGTTTAGAAAGCTTTTTTGACCTGTGCACTAGGGGATCAAGACTATTGTTCCATATCGCATCATCTTACAGGAAATATGAGGCAGGAATGGAACACCCCATACTTTATTGCCAAAAGATGGTAAACATGGGGGACACACGCCTGCCAAACTTGGCCTATCCATGTATCAACGATGGCTCAAATCTTGCTGGAAGGAGAGGTCAAACTTGACTATCTAAATGGTTTGTTTAAGAATCAAGAACATCTATGTATACAAGTTAATGCCGACGAAGGCTTCACTTGATTGAAGCAATACATGGAGACCGTGAGAACCACATGGGTATTATATTCGTATGTACAAAGATGATGTTGAGAGACATACATCTTTGCCATACTTCTTGAAGACGTCCCTTTGCATCTTCTTCATATATATAGCTATTTTCAGGAGGTTTCAGAACATTTTAGAACCTACATTATGTGTGATACTTGGCACAGTCTCATCCTTTGGAGTGGTGCGAACCTGACCATTGGTCTAGAACTCAAGACCTTTATATAAAGTCACCTCATTCTTGTCAAATCATTCTAGTTCACTGTCTGTCTTATGCCTTCTAGATATTCCTTTACCCTACTTTGTTTATCAAGTATATTCAGTTTTCAGCATATTCTTCTTGTATTTCTCACATATTTTCTAGTATTTTCTCTGGTTTTCGCATAGATTCATGACAGTTTGAATCGGAAACACTTTACTGCTTCTAGTATTTCTTTCTCCATATTTTGTCTATGGATAAGGTTATAACAAGTCCAACAATTTGTTCAAGATGTCAACAGTTACAGTTGGACAATAAAGAGCTTAAAGAATTGGTAGCTTCCCATGAGTTACCCTCTAACTCTGGATTGAGGCCACCAGAGCCTAAGATTAGTTTGCCCAAGAAGTTTGATGGCACTCGGTCCAAGCTTCGTGGTTCTTTGAACTAGATTCGGCTTGTGGTTGGGTCTAAGTATGGAACTGGGGTACAGTTTCCCATTTGCAAGCACCCCTCCAGCATAGCACACATATGTTTTCATAGTGACATTTTTAGAAAAGCTTTTTGCCCGTCTTCATAAAAAAATAAAAAAATATAAAATCTTCCTCTCTCAAATTATTACGCGCAGTGGTAATGGTAGGGCTTGAATAATTTGCAATTGCAGGATGGTGCACAAGTCTAATGGTCGGTCTAAGAGTAGAAGAATTCTTTTTTTCCTCGGATGAGGTGCGTTTCCTCTATTTTTACATTTGAATTTTTGCTTTAGTCTTCCAGTTAGAGATTCTTGTGATGTCATGCCTTGCTTGCTTAGAGGCCAGTGATTCTAGAAAGAGGGACATGCTACAATGAAGATCTTGACCATTTTTTCCCAATAATTCTATTTATAGCCACTTGTTAATGGAGTGTTCCCAAAATTCCTCTTCAATACTTTGCTTCAATCAGTCGTAAGATGGAATTTGCCAAAAATGAAATCATATTAACGATTTATGCATTTCACACACAAAAGCAGATATGATTTAGATTTGTCTATCATTAGCTTAAGGTTTAACAGACTATTTGACTTATATTTGCATATAATACCATAATTTTGCTGCAGATATATATTTACAAGATATGAAATAATGAGAGAATTCTTTTTAGATCTTTGCATGTTTGCAAGCTCTTCCTATATGTTTTTAGAGCTCATATATGCTGCTACTGTCCTTTATAGGTATTTACTGCCAAAGAGTGGCAAACACACTTAAATCAAACTCAAGAAAAACATGTTGCATGTTCTATTTCTATTTACATTTTTATTCCATAAAAAATCTTATAAGGATGTGGTATTTCTGCTTTTGGTATCGATGATTATCAAATAGACAGTTGCATAGTTTGTTAGCTTGTGTTGTATTAGCTTGTTGAATGTTGTGTTAGCTTGTATTTCCTGCAGAGATCTCTTAGGATAGTCTTAATAGTCGAATAGCAATAATAATAGATCTAGTGTTGCTTTCTTTTTCTATGCATTAAAATTGGTCTTGTACATTTGTTGGGGTTTAATTAGAAAACAGAGATGAAGCTTGTAACATCCATTCATGAGTTCCATACATTTATCAAATAGACAGTTGCATAGTTTGTTAGCTTGTGTTGTGTTAGCTTGTTGAATGTTGTGTTAGCTTGTATTTCCTGCATGGATCTCTTAGGATAGTCTTAATATTAGAATAACGATAATAATAGATCTAGTGCTAGTATCTTTTTCTATGCATTAAAATTGGTCTTTGTACATCTGTTGGGGTTTAATCAGAAAACAGAGATGAAGCTTGTAACATCCATTCATGAGTTCCATACATTTAGAGCTGTGCCAAATAAAGGCAGGGACCCGAATCCCATATCTTAGGATGACTGCACCAAAGAAAATTTCTTATGTCTATAATAATGATGTGAAGGAAATAAAATAAAATTGAATTTGGTCAGGCTAGACTTTCACAAAGAATTGCAAGAATTGGTGAGGCAAATCTACCAATTTAAGCTGAAAAATAAAAAAACTCGAACTAAGTTTGCAAGGGCTTGTGCTCGGAAACATACAACACAAGCTCTTTCCAATCCTAATGCTTACAAGGTTAATCACTTGAGACTTGCATTTGATAGCTGCGAATCGCGAAACAATAACATGAGAGAAGCAACAGGGAAACAATATTGTTGTCAAATGTTGCAGCTGCTATCTTTAGTTTGGAAGTAAAAAATGACAAGCTAAAATATGATACTTCAGCATATGAGAAGGATATGAAGGGAAAAAAGAGGTTGATGGAGAACAATATTGGCATGCTTGCTGATTTTCAGATGACGACAAAATCTCTCTCAAAGAAGATTGAAGATGTTAAAGGTAAATATTTGGATTTGAAGGAACTATCTCCGAAGGAAACAACGGGCTTAAATTATTTGAGTCAAGAAGAAGATTTAGTAGGACTATTCCTTTTAACAATTCTAAAGAATAAAGATGGAGCCCATAAGAGGGCAACATTGAATATGAGATTAAGAATACAAGCCTGAACCTTGATGTAGCTAGAGAAGTAAGGGCAGACTTGGAATCTAGAGTGCAGAATCTGAAACATCTTAGAGATGCTTTTATGATAATAATACTAATTAGACCAAGTGCTGGAAATTGGCGTGTCCTAGATAAGAAAGTAGGGTGTGCAATGTGTAGTTTTAGTTTTAGTGACAATTTCAAAATGCATATTAAATTGCATTGTGGACACAAATTCCACATATTCTGTTTCCAGCTTTGCGTGGAAAACATACATTTTTTAGTTTTGAGTTACCTAGTAATCTTTACCAAAAGTCAAATTACACAGAGTTTGCAATTGCAAAGGAAGCTGAAGATAATAGTAAATTCCATGATGAGGGATCTATGGGTGAAGACAAGGATGAGTTTGTGATATCAACCGCCTAAGAAATTGAAAGTGATAAGACAGCCTAAACGAGGACCATGACTTCTCCAACAAAAGGTTTGTTTGTCATGTTAGGTCTTCCTCTTATTGCGGTCATTTCAAGTACTAATTTTAAGTATAAAGTGCTCATGTTTTAGAGGCAACTTAATGAAAGAGGGCCTGAACAACAAGTGCAGTTAGAGATTGATGATGCAGGTAATTAGTGTTCACATATCTCATTGTAGCTTCATATTTAATGAACTTGATTTCTCATGCGGTTGTAGAGATCGCAGGAGAGATAACAAACCATGTTCAAATCCAAGGACAAGAAGCAACACCAACACTTACCAAGTTAGGCAGGACGAGGAAACCTAGATGCTTTAAACCTACAATTCCAGCTCCACCAGTTTCAAAAAATACTACAACAAAGGCTTTGTTCGTAGAGGCAAACAAGCGAAAGGGAATTCTAAGAAAGGTAGGCGAGCTGCAAAGATAAGCAAAGAGCATTTGGATGCGTCTAAGGATGTTAATAAGGACATACCTCTTCGAATTAACACTAACACAGAGATGATTTCAGATAGTGTAATTCCTTCAAGCAACACCGTACTTCAGACAATAAGCCTTGGAACTCCATCACAGGACAAAATTTACGGTTTCAAAGTTCAAGTCAAAACACATTTCCGTGGTTTTCAAGCCAGAATGACATGCTTGTTCCAATTATGACCAAAGAAATAACAGAAGATCCTTTGCTTGCTACACAAGCTCTCGTGGCACCTGTTGTAGTTAATAGCTCTAATTTGGATGATGACGACATAACTCTTGAGCAATACCATAATAAGAAATGTACAACAATTTCAAAACCATGTCTTTGTTCTGTTGGCAATATTATAAGCAAGATTGAAGGTCTTTTATTAGAAATTATTCAACTTTACATTTCACTAGTTTTTTAAACGACTAATTCTACGATGGAACAAACTACATCGTAGGTTTATGATTTGCTCTATTCCTTTTTTTTTTTTTGAAGGCAAGGTGGTTTTCTATTAATATAGAAGATGTTACAACATTTGATCTTCCAAAATCAGATAGGAAGAATAAGCACAATGAAGCCCTGTTGGCCAGATAAATGATATGCTCAAACAGCTTCCCTACATCAATAACTGATGAGAAAGTACAAGTAACAGAATAATAAACCTTTTCCTTGAAAGCTTATGCCACCATTTTTGAGCCTGTAAGCAAAGGATAACAAAAAGCGCGCTGAAGTATAACAGTCCTCCAACGGCCCTCAAGCTTATTAGTACTTGAGTTTGACTCAGGCATATCAGAACCTGGCCTAAAGAGCTACAAGCATATCAGTACTTGAGCCATGTAAAAAGTTCCAAGCATAGCAGTACTTGAAACATTTTTCCATGCCTAGCTCGCATAAACTGTAGAGAACTGATAGACCAAAGAGCCCCATATCTCCAAGTGTATCATGTACCCTAGCAGTCAATGCTGCATTGTCGGGATTGTGTTCTGCATCCTTAATACTTACAGAAACAAAAGTGATTGCTCAACATCAATAAAAAGAATAAATCACCTGTTTTTTTGTACATACTCTGTCATGCTGTTGATGCTTCCTGCTAGCAAGGAAAGAAGCAAAAACGGACTTGGAAGGTTTTCTTCCCAAAAACAATGTATGATATTCCCTGCTAGAATTTGCATATCCAAAGCCTTCTTTACATAATCTGGAGTTTCTATCCCCTTCGCTTTATAGGCCAGTATCCCAATCTATTGGGCTTACCCTTTCAGCGTGTCTGGAGTAGACATAGTGGGCATACAACAAAGAAAGAAGATATCTGTCTCATAGCTTGTATACTACCAAAGGAAGTTGCCACGTTAGTGGATGGATTACCTGAAACCCCAGATTAAGGCCGCCAGAAAGGAGGATGGTTACACACAGCCAACAGATCCGATGACTGTTTTTGAGAAGGAGGAACAGATCCAAGCCCTGCTAGCACCGCCATCAGCAACGCTTTGTTCATATTCCGGTTTCTTGGAGCAGCAAGAAGGGGAGGCGGCCGCCTGCCCTAGCCGCTTCCGCCTAACCGCCCTATTGACATCAATCGATTTGCTCTATTCCACAAAATGTTATTTCACAAAATATGGATCCTAAGTATTTTGCTATTTATGTTTGCGCTATTTGCTAAAAAATGTCATTAAGCTGGCATACAATTATATAGATGCTACACAAGGTATGCAATGAGGATGACATAAGGAATTATAGGACAATTCTAATCAGTAACACATTTGTGAAGCTCTTTGCTTCTATACTAGGAAAAAAGATATTATGTTGGACCGATGAGAATGATAACAGAGTAATGGGTCAGGCATGGTTCTACAAGGATCACTCCACACTGAATCATCTAGCTATGTTGAGAGTAGCTATCAAAGGTGTAAAGGGAGCAGGCAAGAGATACCTTACATTCATAGATTTGACAAAGGCATTTGACAGAGTAAACAAGAAGGAATTAACATCGACTAGAGTTGCCAGAGGTCCCAAACTAATTAAAACGAAAGCAATGGCTTGCCTAAACAAGAAAGTGTTAGTTGAGTTATCCTTCCCGCTTAAGGGACCAAATAGAATGGAGAACACTATTGGCGTGAAGCAGGGCTGCCCCTGTTCTCCTACACATTTAGGCCTTTTCATTGATGAGTTAGAAGAGTGATTGGCAAGACTTGGTGGTGTTGGAGCAAAACTTGATAAGTATGTTCTCAAATTGCTCTTATTTGCAGATGAGCAATTTCCAATTTGCTCTTATTTCCAATCATTTTGGTATCTAAAAAATGCAAGTGGCTTGCAACAACACTTAGATGTTGTTGATGCATTTTGCACAGAGAAACAAATGCAGATTAATATTACAGTTTTTATAGTAGGAGATGTTGCATTGCAGCAAGTTCATGAGTATAAATATCTTGGAGTTGAATTGACTAGCAATTATAAATAGAGCTCAGTAGCAAAGTGGGGCTGCAAACGCTATATGGAATGATACTTCACTATAGGGCAAGTAACTTTGAACATTGAAAATTGAGACGTTCACCGTTTTGAATATGGGTAAGACCAGTTCTTTATGTGGCAACCCTATTTGGATCCAAGACTATCCAAAAAGTGTTGAGATCAATTGAAAACGTACAGAAAATGTTCTTGCTTGAAGAATTTGGAGCAAAGTCACAAGACTGTGTGGATGAGCGTGAGCATCTTTGAAGAATGTGGGCCAGAATAGCCAGCCAGGAGTATTTTCCTTGTCATGGTATCGCCACTGAAATGTCCGCTCCCCAAGCCTTCGTGGGCTTGTTGAACTATGCGTGGAATTTCCTGGGGAAGAACACATCTTCTAAGAATTATATCTTTGCCTCTTTTGTATAAATGGCCAACAACCATGGTATAGTCATCTGCTTCACGTAGGAATTGTTGGCGTTGAAGACACTGGCGCTCGAGAGAGAGCGTGGGGATTGTTAGCGGGAGTGCCCCTGTCAATAAGTAGGCGTGGCCATTACTAGAAGAAGTTGGACATCTAGAAAGGTATCAGCAACACCCGAAGATGGATCATCCATGTAAATTTTGGAGAGAGAGTCTGAAACCGTATGAGACTTCCTAGACTTGTCAATAATTTCGAAAGGAGCAAACTCCTGGAGAATGAGCACCCATTGCGCGATGCATCCCGCAGGCATTGTTTTGTTGATCAAGTATAGAAGAGCCTGATGGTCAACAAAGAACTTAATTTTGATATCTAGGAGATAACGACGAAAGCATTGAACACAAAAGATGAGACCAAGAGCTTCACACTCAGTAGCAAAATAATTCCGTTTCGCCGGTTAAGCTTCTTGCTGGCAAAACGAATGGGTTTATCCTTATGGGGTTCATATTCCTGAGAGAGCACATGCAAAGGCAGAGACATCCACATGAACATGAAGAGTTTGTCCCATTGACAAGACAAAAGAATCAGAGTCTGAGTGAGTAAAAATTTTAATTGTTGAAAGGCCATCTCAGTACTGAGGGTTCTACGCCCTATTCGCTTCATCCCATGTGAGTTTATGAATAGGATCAACTAACCCAGGAATCAAGGTGGCATAATAATTGACTTTGCTAAGAAAAGATTGACTCTCCTTGATATTGGTGGGAGGCTTGGCTTGCAGAACGCAACTGATTTTTGCTGACTACATGGCCAAGGAGGACACCCGAAGTGACACAGAAAGTGCACTTTTTCAGGATTAAGGCTGATGCCTGACTCGTCACATTTTTGAAAGACAAGCTCTAATTTGAATAGGCGATCTTCTTCTATGGTGTAAGCTGAGAAGTCATCTTGAAAAACTTGAAGAAAGGCATTTTCCTCCATGAATTCTTGAAAGACCGAATGAATATGTTGTAGAGCCCTCATGAGAGAAAGATTATGATGATACATAGAACTTCGTGGAGAAATCCAGCGGCGCCGCCACGAAGCGCAGAGCAGCTGAAAGTGGTGCGCCGCTCGAAAGTTTCCGCCACTGAACTCCGACATGTGGCGCCCTTACGTAAAACAACCCGGGAGAGGGGAGGGAGGGGGGTGCTTTTTCTCGAGGTGGCGCCCGACGCGTCGCTTAACGTGAAAAAAAGTTCAAGTTCATTATATTGCGTGTATTTCTTTTTTTCTTCAAGCTTTGGCGATGGCGTAAGTCCGGCATGCTCCGGAACCTTTTTTTGAGGTGCTGCTATGGCGCTCGCCTCGTCGTCTATTTCTGCAGTGGCTCCTTGGCCTTAGCTTCATTTTGATATGTGTTTTGCTGGATTTGGAGCTTCCTTCAAGTGTTGTGATGAGTTTTTGGAGTTCTGGCGAGTTCTGGCGAGAAGATCTGTGACTTTTTTAGCTTTTTAGTGTAAATTTGTGGTCAAGCGAGTTGTGGCGAGAAGATTTGCGAGTTTTCAAGCTTCTTAAGGTAATTGTCCGACTTTCTTCATGGATTGAAGTTTCCTTAGTTATTTCTAACACTTTTTTGTTTGTTTCTTGCAGTTCTCGATAGTATGGAGTCACTTTGTTGTTGCTTGGCTTGCATGCAATGTTAACTGACTGTGTTCGAGCTAGCAGACCATCTTTTGCTATTCTTGATCCAGATGAAGACCTCTGTAGGGAAGAAAGAGGAATAGACATGGATTCTGTGTTAGAAAGTGTAAATCATGAAGATGTTAGGGAGTTAATGGCAGTGTGGCAAATGAAGAGTGGTTTCACGTGGATTTTGTTGTGTCAGATGGCAAGGATGATGAATGTCAAGAGTTTATGACCTTAGATGAGAGAATCTTAAAGGAGATTGATGGACGAGGTAAGGATAAGCCGCCTAGGGTAAGTCAGTGGGCTAGAAAGAAATTTGACAAATGGAGGGCGTGGGTTGGAGAAGATATTTTTGTTCCAATCGAGGATATTCCTCACATTAAGTTGGATAATCTCCTTGTGAGATTTATGATTCAAGTGAAGAAGAGAAATGGTCTGCTGTATCCTCCATCAAGGTAAATCTTTACCTTTATTTGTCTTTTAATTGTTTTCTCTATTTCTAAGTTTGTGTTTTGTTTTCTTGCAGCTTGAACTGCCTTTATAAGGCATTTGGCAGAATGATAAGAAAGAAGCGAGATGCTACTATTGCAGCAACAGCACAAAGGGACATTATTCCTTTCAATATTTTGCATTGATCTTGTGTTTACTAGGTCTAGGCTTACATTTATAGGAGCTTCAGATAGATCTAAGTTGGCTGGAGTTGTCACTAGAGCAAAGAAAGTCCCGGTTTTATCTTTTAGGACTGAGATGGACCTACTAAATGACTATGACTATGAAATATCTTGTAGTAGGGGCTGTTAGAAGAGACTCTGTTTCTATTTGTGTTCAAGGTTTGCTATTAGAGCTGCTGGTGAGATTTGGAGTGTAATGGATGTTGATTTAACCATTGAGTCTGATAACTCGAGTGAGTTTTTGCTGTATAATGAAAGAACAAGTAAGAATTGGGGTACAACAGTTACCAGAGTCGATCCTTCTCACTTCAGACCTCCTATATGGAGTTATGAGGAGGATTTTTTTGGTGATATATAAACAATATGTGCGCCATTTACCTGCCAAGGAGTCTCCAGCGTCTCAACCTTTATTTCTTCAGCAAATTGACAGGCCTAGAGATGTAAGTATTTTGCTTTCATGTTTATTTTTGTTTTTTTGTTTATTTCTGACATGCATTTATTTTCAGGCATGGTATAGGGAAGACCGGGGTTGGTCGAATGCATTAACATCCCGGGTTGAAGGCGATGGGAAAGATTCGATCTTTGAAATGTCAAACAAGAGTGGCGGGGTATCTGCCACTTTCGAATGTTATTGTCTGGTGTACCTCCACAAGTTGGCAAGCTCGTTCTTGGACATAGGAGTATCGAAATGTGATAAGAAGTAAGTACTTTCAATTTATTTCAATTAGTCTATTCTGGTATTTGCATTATTGTGTTGTGTGTGACAGATCTACAGATATTAAAATGAATGTAGCTATGAATATTAATGCTCGTTCTATAATGAAGATGGGACATTGAGGATGTATGAGGATGTTCTTAAGGAAGAAATGAACAAACAGGAGTCGAAATTTCTTGGTTCATTGTCCTGTAAAGTGTTGCAGCAGTCGACTGAGATGAATGTCAATTCTGTTATTTTCTATCCTTTATTTCTCCTTGAATTGCTGCTTTCTTGTTCTTACAATAACATCTTATGTTCTTTCAGGTAATAAGATGAAGAAAATGGCTTGTATTGTTTCTGGTCTGGAAGAAAAGGAGAATAAGCTGCCTATCAAAACTATCGAAATAGGTTATTGCTTATCTTGTTATCTTTTCTAGTAGTTAGATTAAAACATGTTAGTGATTGAGTCGTATAAGAAGTAAGTACTTTCAATTTATTTCAATTAGTCTATTCTGGTATTTGCATTATTGTGTTGTGCAGGTATGATAGATCTACATATATTTAAATGAATGCAGCTATGAATATTAATGCCCGTTCGTATAATGAAGATGGGGCATTGAGGATGTATAAAGATGTTCTTAAGGAAGCAATGAAGAAACAGGAGTCGAAATTTCTTGGTTCATCGTCCTGTAAAGTGTTGCAGCAGTCGACTGAGATGAATGCCAATTCTGTTATTTTCTATACTTTATTTCTCCTTGAATTGCTGCTTTCTTGTTCTTACAATAATGTTTTTATGTTCTTTTCGTAATAAGATGAAGAAAATTGCTTGTGTTGTTTCTGGTCTGGAAGAAAAGGAGAATAAGCTGCCTATCAAAACTATCGAAATAGGTTATTGCTTATCTTGTTATATTTTCTAGTAGTTAGATTAAAACATGTTAGTGATTGATCGTTTTTTGTATGTTTAGTTAATGTTGTAGCAGATAAACATGCTACAGATAGTAGCTTGGCTGTGCAGCATAGTGAGCTTATAGTTGCAGGAAAGCAAGCGTCCGTCGTTTACAAGAGTGATGATCATAACTTCTGGATGTCGTCTTCAATGCTCATCCTGAGTTATGTCGTGCGCATACTAATATCAACAACTCTGGTGGCCAGTCTTTTGCTGGTGCAACATTGAATCAGTGTGTGATTGTCAGTGTGTGATTGTTTCAATTGCAGATGCCTCTGGATTAGCTGATGTTTTTTAGAATTGCAACAAGGTTTCTAAGTAAATTTCTGCTGTGAAAACTTATGTTTTATATTGTATCTAGGATTGTTTTGATCAATGTGATAATATGAATTACTGCTGTGAAAACTTATCTTTTGGATTGTATCTGGGATTGTTTTGATCAATATGATAATATGACTCGAATGTCTTGTGTATATCTGTGCCAAATTATATAAAATTGTTTTCAAATGTGTCTTGTCTAAAAACCTTCAATTTTCTGCACAAAACAATACTGGTGGCGCCGCTTAAGCTCCGCCACCAACAGAAGTTTCCACAAACGAAACAAAAACAGGAATCCATGAGTAAAAAACCCACACCACCCCCCGCCCCCACGCGGCGCCATGCAATCCACTACCACTTGATTAAATGAACGTCCATTACCACTTGCTTTCAAAATAACATATAGCATGGCATGCCAATAGATTCTAGACCAGTTGATTTAAACGTCCGTTCATTACCATTTGCTTTCAAAATGACGGCTTGCATGGCATGCCAATAGACTACAGAAGGAAATGCAACACTTGTGAGTAGCCGCATTTTGCGTTTATCATAGATAGCATTGTAGTCAGTGTATAAGAGCTCAAAGGAGACATTGCATGATCCACGTCTGGATTCTCGTTGCTAAGCTTAGGATTGTGCATCTTGACGCTTGTTACTTCGGGTCCTAAGAACTTCTCATGGACCAGATTGATTAAAACCACAGCAGGCCTCCCTCAAATTGCTGGAAA
The DNA here is from genome assembly GCA_021234155.1 of Isoetes taiwanensis. Taxonomy (NCBI): domain Eukaryota; kingdom Viridiplantae; phylum Streptophyta; class Lycopodiopsida; order Isoetales; family Isoetaceae; genus Isoetes; species Isoetes taiwanensis. Next base: position 928,749 of record JAJEKV010000065.1, on the reverse strand, counting down.
AACTTCCATAGTCACCCTATTGGTGGCCTTCCTCTTGATACCATTTAAACTTTTGAGTCTTAAAAACTTCACATAAACCACATCGATTAAAAGGACAGCAGGCCTCCCTCAAATTGCTGAAACTACCTCCATAGTCAGCCTCCAGTAATTAAACATATTACCCAGTCCTTAGAACTGAACCAGTGAAAACAGCTGCAGCAGTTGTTCTCACTAAATTACGCCTCAAATGGGGATTCTATGAGAAGGTAATGTGGCTAACATAAATCAGCTTCAAGAACATGAAATATCAATCTTAATATAGTCAATCTTCGTATAGTGGCAACCTAATAAGCAGTTAAAAAGTAAAAAGCTTTAAGAATAAGATGACCAGAACACATGTATTCTTCTTCTTTGATAAGCTAGCAACAAAAGATAATGTAGCTAACTGAAACATAAATTCTGCCTTAAGCTAAAGAGATGTAGTGCATCGAACTAGCAAACATCGATTTCCTATATAAAAGAGCCCAAACTTAGAAATACACATATGAGATCAAAATGACCCTATCATAAGCACTGCACTGCAAGGGCTCCAACCTTTCTGAGCAACAAGGTCTGCAGAAATCAAAGGCTTGTAAGATCATGAAATAACCAATGGCAGAAAGAGATGCAACATTTAGAAAAAAAAGCAGGATTCATGCGTAGACCAAGATGAGGCATTTGGCATTTGAAGCTGCAACTTGTTATATCAAAAACCAACTTCTCTGGAATTCTGAAAAACCAGGGATGAAGGACCTACCATCTGCCATGACATGAAAATTTAGTCGCTGTCATCATCCCCATCACTGGCATCTCCAAAATCATATTTTGCAGTCTGAGCAGCTCGCCGCCTAGTCCTGCCCTCAAGTATGTTAGATGTATCTACTTCATCTAAAGGATCGTCTGATAAACCTCCAGCATCATCCTCTTCATCTAAACTTTCATCATCATCACTATCATCTGCCTTTTTCTTGCCCTTCACAACCTTAGTCTCAGGTTTAGCTTTTTCTACTCCTTTTCCTTTTCCGTTAGATGCAGACCCAGAGCCACTTTTTGCAGCAGCCTTAGCAGGGGAGTGTGTAACTTTCCCAACTGGTTTAGATAAGGGCTTCTTCGTCGGGGTTTTAGACTTTTTCTTTGTATCTTCATCACTGCCCTGATCGTCAGACAGTATATCATCATCTTCTTCAGAATCTTCGTCTGAATACTTAGGCTTCTTGGGCTTGGGCTTTGAAGCCTTGGGGTTCTTCAAAACTGCCGGCTTTGCCTTATGCTTGTCAGATTTAGCAGGAGATTTTCCTGAAGGAGGCAAAGAAGCCTTGGGTTTCTTATGAGCCTTGAGGTCATTATCAGCTTTTCGCTTGGCCACAAGAGCCTCAAGGGTCCTTTTTCTGTCCTCCGGCATGCTGAATCCTAGCAAAAACTATAGGAATAAACTGCAAGAAACAGGCTGTACCTGTACAGAAAGAAAGAAACAAACCCTAATGCCAAAAATACACAACCTACTGCCAAGAAAGACCTAACCGAGCAACGGCAAGATTGAAGAGCTTGTTGAAGCCAAGAACAGTGCAAAATGGCTTGTTAGGTAGCTCCAGCACTGCTGAATTTGACGAAGTAATAAAGAAGACCTGCTGAAGACCCAAACCAAAGCGCAAACTGGATCAAAGGAGCAGAGGCGGCGGACACTGTAGCGACTAGGAAGGAAAGGCCCTCTTTGCTCTGGTTTGCCACACTATTTGTGTACTGGAGTGAACCAATAATATGGTGCCACGTGTCAATATAAACCATGGTCTTCTATTCTTGACAATGTTTGAGAAAAGCACTCCTTGACCATTCGCATAGACAATTGCCACTTGGTAGAAGAATTTCTTCCTCGTTTCTCATTGACCTTGACCTGGTCTATAGGGATAGGGAGGAGAAGGGTCTACAAAGGGGACTCGACCCTTACATCCCAGGCTTATTACTATGTTGCCCCCCAAGGGAAATTGTAGGGAACCAAGAAAGAGTTTGTATCTAGCTTTCATTGATTTTTCCAAGGCCTTTGATACGATATCTTGGAAAGGATTGGCGGATAGGATGGAAAACATAGGAGTTCCAGATCAAATCAGGGGAGCAGTGTAAATTATATACAGAAGTTACAGCCAAACTCTCAATAGACTTGAGGAAGGAAGTCAGAAGCACTATTGGAGTGAGACAAGGATGTCCTTTGTCACCAACATTATTTGGGATATATATTGGTGAACTTGAGATATGGCTTAAGCAAAGAGGGTCTTTGGGGACAAACATTGGCGGGACCTTGATACGTGGTGTTGCTGGAAAATTCCCTAGATGGAATTCAGAAACTTTTAGATGACTTGGGCTCTTTTTGTTAGTCAAAGACGATGACGATAAACTTTTCCAAAACTAAGATCATGGTCGGAACTATACAAAGACCAGACTTTGTATACAAAGGGACTCGGATAGAGACTGTGGAAAATTATAAATATTTGGGTTTGGAATTTAGCACGGGTTATAAATGAAAAGAATGCTTGAGGAAGAGGATCACAGGCGGCAAGGTGGCTTTATATAGCATGCTTAAAAGATGCCATAAAAATAGTCTGACAAGTTGGGATTTGAAGAAAATGTTGTTCAAAACACTTGTTCAAACCGTAGATCTTTATGGTGCACAAACCAACAATGTCAACTAGGTATTGGAAACAGGTGGAGCAGATATTAAAAACTTTTTTACAGGAAGAGATGGGTATTAAAAATAAATACCATATGCAATCATCCTTGTAGAGTCTGGATTGATACCGATGGAAGCGGGGGCACTATACCTGACGATAAATTTTGTAAACAGAACAAGTAAGTTAGCAGATCACAAAATATCCAAGAAAGCATTAATTGAATCAATGTACAAAGGCTAGTTTAAAGATGTGACGGATTGGGCAGGGAGATGGGGGATCACAACAGAAAATTGGCCAGACATTGATGTGGGTACAAGAGAATGGGTCCAAATGAAAGCTGTAGAGAGGGAAAAACCAGGACCTAGAATGGAGTTTTACTGAGCAGAAGTAAATACTATAGTCCTCTACATAGAACAAGACTATCTAAAAGCCCATATCTCAAAGAAGGACAAGCAGACGATAGCCAGATACAGGAAGGGATCGCATAGGTTGCAAGTAGAGATCGGAAGATGGGCTAAGATTCCCAGAGAAGAAAGGAAGTGCAAGGTTTGCGACTGGCAACAAGTAGAAGATGAGTATCATGTATTCCTTTATTGTCTGGCATATGTACATATAAGAGATAGGTATCAGATAGATTTGTCATATTTTTCTTCTTTATTGATGTTAAAACCAGAAATCTTAGGATGCTATATGCGAGAGAGCCGCACAGAAGCTTATTATTAAGCCTATCAAACTGATGTAAAAAATTGACGCTCCATGGCCCTCAGGGTCTAAGCGGTCGTGACATAAATTTATTATTATTATTATCATAATGAAAATGAAGACAACTGGGTATGGTTCTTGCAGTCATTACGTGATACTCTCCAGGTTCTAGACACTGCAACTTTGGTTTCTGATAGAATGAAAAGATTATTGCCAGCAATGGATCTTGTGTTCCTAGTTGGACGCGAATCTTAAGAAAAAGTGCAACAATGGTGAATTCATCAGGTTCTTTTGGCAAGTTGCATATGCTAAATCTATGGAGGGCTTTAATGAAGCTATCCAAAGCATGAGGGCAATCAATAACAGCGTTACAGATTGGATGCTTGCTTTAGCACTCGCACAATATTGGGCAACTGCACACTTTAAAGGAATACGGTTTGGTCACTTGACTTCTAACATTGCAGAGGCTTTAAATTCTTGGTTTCTTAAAGCTAGAGATAAGCCTATCATTCCAATGTTAGAAATTATTCGAAGACATCTGACTGAACGCTTTTACAAGAACCGTGTTGAAGGAGAGGCTTTGTGGGCATCTTGTGGAGAAGCTGCTACATACACTCTAGTAAAAGATGCTCAACAACATATTACAAAGGTCACTAAACGAGCCAGAAGGTACATAGTACTTCCTTCTGATGCATTTGTGTTTGAAGTACAAAGTCCAGAGCGATCAGTTGTGGTTAACATCGAGTCTAAAACATGTTCGTGCTTGGAGTGGCAAATGTTAGGATTGCCTTGCGGTCATGCAGTTGCTGCTATTCTTTTTCGACGACAACATCCAGAGCTTTATACTCATCCAGGTTACTTACTTGTTAAGTTCATTTTGCTATTCATATGCTGGAGCTATTTATCCACCAAATTTTGAACTTATTGAAAATAATGAATTGCTACCTCCTGCGATATGCTATCCTCCTGGAAGGCCTAGAAGGAAATGGGTTAGGACAGAAGACAGAGATAGAGAAAAGCGTGTGTACAAGTGCACACGTTGTGGCAACAACAACCATAATGAATGCAGTTGCAGAAATCCTATTTGACATTGCCATTGCATATTTTTGTCATAATGTGTTGTTGTGAAAATTATTTTGGATGTTACGAAAATGTGGTACTAAACACTTTCATTCCATCTGTAAGGAATGATATTCTATTGTGAATTTGAAAAATTGCATGGCTTTTTGATAATTTTTAGGATAGAAATGCCACGGTTCTATAGTGACAGCAATAGAACCGACATTCCTTGGATGGGGACGTTCTCCTTCACGTCTCCTATTTATTCAGCCTCTTGTCTCATTTCTAGTCATCGGCGTTCTCTTGAGCTCCCTTTCCTGTTCTCTCTTCTTTGGCTCCTCAAGTTTGCTCCCTTCTCATGAAGCGTTGATGGTCCAAGGTTTTCAGGATGGGCGATCCATAGTTTCCACGGTGGGCGATCCATGATTCATAGTGCTGGGTTTCAGGATGGGCGATCCATGGTTTCCACGGTAGGCGATCCCTGGCATGATGCGATTGGGGAAAGCATCACGGGGTTTGGATTGGCGGGCTTGGTGTGCCTTCAGTTGAATCCTCCGTTGGCCACTACGCTCTGGATTTTTGGGTATTTTGAGTTTGTATATGTTTGTTTTTCTTGGCTCTCTGGTATCTTCCTTACGGGGCGGCTTGTTCCCTATCTACATCGGGATGTCTTTGTTAGAGTCAATCGATCCTTTCGCGATTCTAATGCAGAGTCAATCCGTGCTAGTATGATCCCATCGGTTTAAAGCGATGCTCTTTCTTTGGGTTTGGCCGATCGTCACCCGGTTCTTTGAAGCGAGCTCAGCGCCCGCTTAGGATGGGCGACCATGGGATGGGCTATTCATGGTTCCGATCTTTGGGTTGCGGCCCGGTATACAAGTTTTGGATCTCTTGATCCTTTGGGGCGGTGAGTTTTTTTTAGGTTGTGGTTCTTGGGACTTGTATTTCATGCACTTATTTGTTGCAATAGCTTCGATTGCCATTTCTTTACCTCGGTTTACGCCTTTGGGGCATATAGCCCGGCTTCCGATTTGGATTGGGTTCTTTGTTGGTTTTTTTTTTTTGGATCTGCTGTTTGGGGAACATCGGCGTTGGTTTGAGCGGGCTTGGCATGCCTCAAATTTGGATTCTCGATCGGCTACCTACGCTCCGGATTTTGGGTCTTTGTCGGTTTGTATAGGTTTGAGTTTTCTTGGCTCTCGATATCTTCACGCACGGAGGGCGGTTTGTTTTCTATCGCTTTCGACTCAATCGGTGCTGCGAGAATATATCCCGAGTCAATTACATTGCTAAGATGATCAAGGTCCAGCTGGCGATGATCTTATTTGGGTTGGTCGAGCAGGTCGGCGATCAATTTTTCTGCCCCATATTTTTGCGAAGCGGCGAGCTCACGAACCTCTGCGTTCTTTGCTTAGGGAGGGATCTTAGGGTCGTTGGCATCCCACTATTCGGTATTTCAAATTTCCTTGGTTTTGGTTAGCATGGTCCAGTTTTTGCATATGCCCATGTAGTTCCCTATATACATGGTTCACCGCCTAGTCTTGTTTTGGAATGATAGGTGGGGGTCTTCTATTCTCGCTGCTTATCGGGTTTCTTTCTCGCTATCCCATGTTTTGTCACGAATGTCTTGCATTTTTTATGCTTTCTTCCTCTCTTACGTGATCCCAAAACTATGTCGTCCAAAGCATCCGTTTTCTTTCTTGTTTGTCTTTTTTTAGTCTCTGCATTTTTTCCTTACCTCTTTTTGTCTCACTTGTCTTAGTTTTTTTTTTACGATTGTCATCTCTCCTTCATTTGTTCATCTCATCTTTTGACTTCGTCGTTGTCCTTTCCGCCTTGTTAGTGTCAGGTTGCTTTCGGCCTTTTATTCTTGTTTGTTTTTGGTTCTAAGGGTTCCCCACGGGTTTTCTTATTTCTACGTGTTTACATATAATTTCTTAGCCCTTATACATATAATTTCTTAGCCCCTATGGTTATCTCATATTCTAATTTATTTGGGTTACCGCAGTTTTTCCAAACCACTCCTATGGTCATCTTGCTCTTTTAACCTCGTTTGCTCCTAAGGTCGAGTTTCTTTTTGCTTTACATTTCCTTCCATGTATCTCGATTATATCCCCTTAAGCTTGTTTCATTTGGATATCTTCTATTTTTTATGCTTTTCGGGTTTATCTTCCACATTTGTCTCTAAGCATCCGTGCTCCTTTTGTTCGAATTAGTCCTCTGCATCTTGTCTACCTTATGAATATGCTATCTTGGTTCTCACTCTTGTCATGAATTATTGTGCCGTCCTATAGTATGCTCTATTTCATGGTTTTTCTCGCTAATTCAATAGATGAACTTACTTAACAACTTTCTATGGTTTTACCATGTTTTAGTTCTATAGAATGCTATCTCTTCATATTTCTTTGATATGTTCGATGTGCAATTGTGGCTATGGTTTACTAAGCGCGTATTGACCTTTTGTCATCGCGATGGGGTTTTGCCCCATGGCGTCATTTCATTTTTTTTCTGTCGCGTCCTCCTTCTTTTTCCATTTAGGCTTCGCCTAGCTAATTTGTTGGTTCACGTAAATCGTCTCTTCTATTGTTTTGCATTATTAGTATCTTTCTTAGGGGTCGTTTTGGACATGAATGTTCTTTCTTTTCATATATCGTCATGAGTGTTTCCTTTCCCTTGGAATGTGTTATCCTCTAGTACTCGGTGGATGCTTGCTCGATGTCTCCTTTGGGATTTTTTCGGTCCCTTGTGAATACTTTCTCGGTATTATGGCTCTTGTTTCCAACGTTAATGTGGTAGGGTATATGCTCTTTTCACGTGTTCTATGTTACGACTGTTACCAAATTGTTTTTTCGGTTATGGTGTTGGTCGTATGTATTCTTAGCTAGATCGGTGCATGCTCCTTTCTATAGCTTCTCGGCTCTTGCTCATGGAGGTCTTTGAGGGCCTGTTCTTGCTCTTTCCTGAGGTTTCTCTCATGGTTGCCTTTGTGGGCTTGTTTGACGTTGCATTATACGTCCTTACGTTATGTGACTTTAACTATGTTGTCCCTATGTACTCTGTTCTCTGTTCACGATCCCTTTATTTTCTTGTTCTTTTCACCATTTATCTTGTTTGTCTCCTTGTATTGCTCTTGATCCACACTCCTTGTTCCTCCTATTTTCTCTCACTTACCCTCTTGAAGCGTCTTTGGTTTCCATACGGATCGTCTAGGAGCATTGTTGTGCGTATACACAAAGGTCTTATTTCTCAGGGTTTTGGCAGCCCTAGTCAGGTTTGTTTGCAAGCATGCTTTCTTTGATCCCATATCCACTTCTCGCATGCAGGTTTACAATGGGTTTTTAAATCAGTTATTTCTTAATTTCTCTGCGAGCATATTCTCTTTGATGTCATAGTCGATTTCTTTGCCACATACTCTCTTTGATCTCATAGTCGACTCTTGCAAGCATATTAGCATAACTTCTCAATTATGTAGTTCGACATCTAGTTTATTTGTGTATTATTGGCACAATTATCTTTCTTTAAGTATCTTATGTGTGTTGATTAAATTATTTTTTTTATTGTTAAGTTTCTTTATTGATTTGTTTCTTTGAGTTTCGCTCATTCTATTTTCCTCGTAACATCATGATTTCACAATCATTGCTCGATTGTTTCTGGCTTTTTATGTTTGAGGTGTTTAACATCATGATTTCACAATCATTGCTCGATTGTTTCTGGCTTTTTATGTTTGAGGTGTTTGGCCTGGTAGGAGCATGTTTAGGCCCATTGTCTCTTCTCTTCCTTTATTTCATGTTTTTCGTTTAGATTCCTCAACTTAGTTTACTCCTTACGTTTTATTGCTCTATGTTGCCCTTTTTGTCACCTTAGATAATATTGTTCTTCTTACTCTCCAACATGCGTTGTGTTTTTCAATCCTATTAGTTATTTGTGCCCTATTGCCTCGCGCATACCCTTTTGCCATTGTCCACGGTTCTCTTATTTCTCTTTTTGACCTTTGCTTTTTTGGTTTATCTCATTCATGTATTGCCATTACATGCTTCCACATTTTGCTCTAGGCGTCCACGTGCTTCTTTTGTTCTAGTTGTCTTTTGTCCTTAACAACTTTCCATGGTTTTTCTTGGTATTTTAGTAATAGATTGTTATCTCCTCGAATTTCTTTTTATATGTTGCGGTTTACAATTGTCACTATGGTTTACTAGTGCATGTTGATTTTGTTATGTTATGGAGGTTTATCTCATGACACCTTTTAAATATTTTAAGAGTCTCGTCCTTTATTCCTTAGGTTCTTACTGCTCGTTTATGCATTTTTTCGTAAATCGTTTCTTCTTTTGTTTTACATTATTAGTATCTCTTTTTACATGGGTCGTTTTTGGGACATGGATGTTCTTTCTTGAGTTCATATCATTTTGAGTTTTTCCTTTCCTTTGAAAAGCGTTATCCTCTAGTATTCCATGGTTGCATGTTTTATATCTGCTTTAGCTTTTTTCGGTGTTTGAGATTACTTCACTAGTATTTCATATTCTAGGGCTCTTGTTTCCAACATCATGATTGGTAGGTTTGATGCTCTTTTTTGTTCGGATGTTCTAGTGTTATGATTATCACGAATCATGTTTTTGCTTATGGTGCTATTGTATATATTAAGCTAGATCTATGCATCTTTGCTTCAAAATAATTTTTTCGGTTTGTTCTCATGAAGGTCTTGAGGGCCTATTCTCACTTTTCCTCGGTGTTTCTTGTGGCTGCCCTTACGTTAGATATTTGTGTTATGTGACCTTGCATTATGTGACATTCACTATGTTCTCCTTATATACTCTGTTCCTTTGTTCACGATCCCTTTATCTTCCCATTATTTTATCCTTATGTTTGGTTCGTCTCTTTGGTCCTTTACTCGTAATTTTCCTTCTTTCACTTATGCTTTGAAACGTCTTGGTCCTTCTTGATAGATCTATGCATCTTTGCTTCCGTAATTTTCAGTTTGTTCTCATGAAGGTCTTGAGGGCCTATTCTCACTTTTTCCTCGGTGTTTCTTGTGGTTGCCCCTCGTTAGATATTGGTGTTATCGACCTTGCATTATGTGACATTCACTATGTTGTCCTTATGTACTATGTTCCTTTGTTCCGCGATCCTTCATCTTCCCATTATTTTATCCTTATGTTTGGTTCGTCTCTTTGGTCCTTTACTCGTAATTTTCCTTCTTTCACTTATCCTTTCAAAGCGTCTTGGTCCTTCTTGAAACGTCTTGGCATCACGGACTCCTTTGTTTGTTAAGCCTCACCTCATGGCTGCGCCATAGTCTTTTACCTTCTTAGTGCCTCTTTTATCATAGCCTTTGTTCTAATTAAACTGCCTAGCCTTTTTGTTTCCCGGTTACTGTTCTATTACGGTCATCTTTCTTTCGCGCTTTCCTCATTTTGGTTGCTCTTGCCCTTTCCCTAGTTATCTTCTTTTGTCTAGCCCTTTTGAGATAGATTCCTCTTCTATCGACCAACTTGTATGTCTCATAGGACCCATCCTAGGAATGCCCGCGGTTCTATTGTGACAACAATAGAACCCGACATTCCTTGGATGGGGGCGTTCTCCTTCCGTCTCCTATTTATTGACCCTCTTGTCTCATTTCTAGTCATCGGCATTCTCTTGAGCTCCCTTTCACATTCTCTCTTCTTTGGCTCCTCAAGTCCCCCACCCCTCCCTCTTGGTGATTTTTGGTGGGTTGGTCATCTTTATTTTCTATCTATTTTTCTATATTTTAAGGGTTTGCTCCACGACTTGACATCCTACATGTGTCTTTTCTATATTCTTTGTAAGTGTAGATGTCTTTATATTTCATTTCTTTTTTTTTCTTGTAGCCTCGGCGGACTTATTATTCTTGGGGGGCAATTGTAGCCTCCGAGTATTTTATTTATTCATGTTTTCTCTCGGTGTGGCATTATAGCCTCTGTGTGGCATTGTAGCCTCTGAAGCAATATTTATTATTCATGTTTTCTCTCGGCGTGGCGCTGTTGCCTCCGAGATCATATTTATTGTTTTTTCTCGGCGTGGCGCTGTAGCCTCCGAGGCAGCACTAATCGGTTGTTTTTTCCCGCGATGGTCATTCCGCGGACGGTTCCCGATTGGTCGGCTGTTGTCTCTTTCTCGGCGTGGCCCTGGAGCCTCCGAGTCTTCTTGCCTATGGCATCTAACTTATTGACGGGTTATTTTTCTTTCAGCCTTGATTCTGCAGGATTGTTTAAGGTCTTGTGGTTGCCATAGTGCGTGGGGTCGTGCTTCAACTATTTGCTTGGGTTTCCTCGGAACCTAAGAAGGCGTGGTTCTTCTTCCCGATGAGGAGCAGTCACCGAGTCTTCTCACCTTTTGCATCGACCAAGTGGCGGATAAAACCATCTTTTTCTTCAGTTTCATCATGCTCTCGATGATTGTCTAGTGTCGGAGCATTTAAAGTTCATATTTTCAAATTTATCTATCCCTAGTGAGGGATCCATTTGTACTCAATGTTTTACAAAGCTCAATGAGAACACCACTTCAACTTCGGCCAACTTGTCTGTCTCATAGGACCCATCCTAGGAATGGCTATTTGGGAAAATACCTAAGAATTAAGGGCAATTTGGGAAATTCAAAAATACGAAGGGCTTTTTGGGAAATAAGTCAACAATTAAGGTTATTTTGGTAAATTCCCCTCCCTAAAGAATAAGATTTTTATGAGGCTTTTTTTTTACCAAACCATTGTATATGTAACATCCAAATCACTAAAAATAGAAAAGAAGAGAAGCATTAGAGACAGAATGTCAAAATTGTTACTCATAACTTGAGCTACAGAGGTCAGATTTAGATGATTTTGGGGTCTTTGGAAAGCTTATCTATAGAGCTTTCCGTTGGCATATTATTTGATATAGATTTATTAAGATACGTACTGCTTTTGTACTTTTCTTACCGGATATATTCTTGAAAAGTGCAAATTTGATGGTAATATGCTTTATTCTAAACGAGGTGCACCCTGGACTACCACAGTCGTCGGATCTGTCAATCCGACGGCCCAGACTGTATGTTGGAGCCTCTGGACACCTCTCGTTTCGATTATGCTCAATTATGATTGGGGACGCCTATGATTTTAAGATGTCGAATACGAGTTTGCCTAAGGTTTTGATGGTATATCGAGCCTCTATACAGTTTCGCTTAAGCTTTTAGAATATGAAATACGGGGATTCGAACCTCTACCAAAATAACTCAATGTCCTAATAAGACTACTTTAACCAATCTAACCAGTGAGCTAATGTGACTATTTTTTATCTTAAATCTATGTTTTTTTTTATAATAACCCATTGAATTGTTTTAGGGATATGGTCTATGGTTTCAAGAATTATATCTATATCAAATCCCCCTGGAACCCCTGTTATTTTGCTACATATTCATAACTTTTGAATTCGAACTTCGTTTTGCGTGTTTTTTATTGCTTTGGAAAGCTCTCTTTGGGATATTTCTAATAATCTATGTTATGCTCATATTTGGTTAAGTTTTCTGGGTGAAAAATAAATTTTCCGATGGATTTGGTAGGGTTTCAGACCTGATTAAAACATGATTTGCACAATAGCAAATCATACTCCCTGTCTAGCTGATCATTCTAGTCATCTTTCCTGTCATGTATCATTATCGTGACCATGTTTTGTATCGGGGGAAAAGAAAAATTAGAACTTTTTATTTTGATGTGTTATGGGAGATGTTGTTTTCTTGGTTTTAAAAAGAAATAAAAATTCCAAAAACATTGGCAAGTTTATGAATAACATACAAATATTGGTCATCAAATATGCACGTAAGCATACAGTTTATACAGCATAATATGACTCTATTAGTTGAATTGAATGTTTTCTATCGTCCACGAAGTCCAATCGGCCTATAGAACCTAATACAGGAGTGCATCAGGCGTATTACTGTCCGTATTTAAAAACCCTCGCCCCAAAGGGTTTTCGAGGGAAAAACCGTGGCAGCAATAAGATTGCTGACAAGCTGTACAAATGTACATATGTATATGATCAAGTATTTTTTGCTCATCAAGTGGTTGTCCGAGGGCATATCCGATCCCTCAGATCCATTATCTCCTAAATGTATGCTCCTAGTGATCGTACCAAAGCCGTGCTCAGTATCATGTATAGTGGCGCATTGGGTCTGAGTAAGAGAGCGTAGCATGCCCAGATTTGATCATATGCCGAGCAACTCTGGAAAGTGTGACATTCATCCTCAATGCCTCCCATCTAGCAATACTGGCAGAGCCTATCCTGACGTGGAGCTCCAATCCACATGCAATGTCTCAATTCAGGGATGGTGGGCTAATCTGTTGAAGCCGATGAGTGATCATGTATAAAAATGGCCCTCTATGGCAGAAGTAAGGGCAATGCCAGCTTTGTGTTGCATGAGATAGGTGAGTTCATCATGCATGCAGTGGTGCAAAATATCCGCCCAGCCAATGTGTGCATTTGAATCCAAAAACTTTTTCCCCAAAAACTTAACGAAATCAGAGTGAGGAGTGTCTACCTGGTGCAACTTGATTCTAGTCTAGTAAATAGGCATGTCTGAACACTTGGGATCAAACTCCTGCAAGGCAGAATAGTCCAAAAACTGTGTATAAGTGGGCAATTGGAAGACCAACAAGAAAACATGTTGTCAAGGGAATGATTGCATCATCAACTTCTGACTGTTACCCTGTGGAAGGACTAATCATATGGGCAACAAATTGCACTACTTGTTCTTGACGAGGGGCATGGAGGGAGCGTTTCACAAAAGCTTCTAATCTAGATTCCTGTGCAATAGTTTGATAATCAGTATAAAAGGTTTTTGAGTCAATGGAATCAAATGGCTTTTGGCATATAGAGGATAGATTAAACACGATGGCGGCGCAAGAAAAGCAAAGGGCGTGGAAGAATTTTAGGGTTGGAAGTGGCATGCAGAAATATTTATACCGAATGATGCGAAAAAGACTCCTACCGTTGAATGAGAGATAATGAAGAGCGACGACGCCAACTGGCAAAATCCTAAAAGTTCTCAGAAAGAGAAAAATATTCGACCAAAAAGTAATCGTGAGAACTTACTGCGTGAGAGCCATGAAGGATGTTGAGCAGATGAAGGGTAGAATTGAAGACACATCATGAGGTCCAAAAACATGATGGATAGTTACATGTTCTTTGTACTCTTCCATGTGGCTAAGCGAGTCTTGGAGTCTAGAAAATTTGGCTTCCATTCCTTATCAATCTCAGCTTCAAACAATAAGATAAAAGAGGGATTCTAACGAACTTATTTTGCAATTACTTCTGCCACAACAATTTCCCTTGGGGACATCTTGAAGTACAAGAAGACCATGTGTTGCAAACGAAAGGGATCAAGCTAACGAAAGAATTCAGGCAATGAAATCAAGTGACAGGGTTACATTTGTGTATGATATATTGTCCAACAATATGAATGACAAAAGAGTTCATGGGCTAGTCTTACATGGCCAAACTATTTGCGAGAGGGCTTGGTACCTTGGTTTCAGGATTTCAAAGTCGGGGTATCTTAAGTGGAAGACGCAATTCCTAGAAGGTGCTCGCAAAGCTAAGCATGGCAATTCAGGCACAATGAAGGCTCGTTCGTCGATCTTAGCCTCTGTGGCTGTTTTCTCCATGTTTGTGAAGGAGAATTATTGTGAGTCTCTACCTCACCACAACATGAGGAATCAGAATGACATCGGAGAAAACGTGAGGAAGTTGCCTGCCATCTTTACGAAGACATGCATTCTTGAGGAGATCAATGCAAAGGTGATGGCATTGATGGGCAAGAAGGTCTCTCCACTAGGATTTCATAGAATATGGGGGCGTAGCGTCAAGGATGTGAGTATTGTGAAGAAGATTGCGTTCTCCAAGTGTGACACCTGCGAAGTAATCCGTACAAAGCTATTGAAGACCAAGGATGAGGCAAAAAAGAGAGTACTCTATGATCAGAGAAGAGCACATAGATTGGAGCAGCAATCATGTTGTACCCAGTACTGGTCATGGAGATTGTACTCCCACAGGTACCCTCAAGACTATCTTTGTATTATTCACGATAAAATAGACCAGATAAAGACAATGATTCCAAAGTTGCTACAATCTGTGAAGTCCCTTTGAAGACTAGATAAGTTAAAGACTTCGTTGACAGGTGCATCACGCATGACTACGGAAGGGGGTCCTACAGGAATTTTGCATTGGATCTGTAGTCCAATGACTCCAACTTCCATGTGGGTTCCTTGAATAGTATTCTGAAAAGATTGAAACTGCCTCATGAGTTTGCAGGAGGCCTGTTCGATCCATCAGTCCCAGATTGGGCAAGGGCCTTGCGGTGACACCACGGTGCTTGCATCCAAGTTGTCGCTATCCAACAAGAGCATCGCCACTGACTTGCCTAGACATGAGAGACCCTCAATGAAGCGGCTCCCTCGAACACTGAGGTTGCACTAGACAACGCATTGGACAAAACAAGAATAGGTATGTATTCTCATATCTTTCGTACCTTGTATATTTTGGTGTGTTTGAAGAGATTGAGTTAGGTTTTATGATGCCTGGTCATACACACGAGGACATCAATGCTTTATTTGGTAACTTTTTATCTTCCTTGAAGAAGTGCTAACCATACCTGAGTTGCTATATGAATTCCATGCGTGCAACCTCAATGCGCCTGTGCCATATTTTGTTGACAAGATTCCAGATTGGAAAGGTTTCATAGAAGAGTACATTCCGACAGGAAAGATAGATTGACTGGTCACACCACCTCTCTATTCAAGTTCACTATGAATGGTGACTGGCCTGTCATGTACCATAAGGCCCGTCCTACGTTTGTGGATTGGTTACCCGCTGAAGAAATAAGAATGTGGAAAGAATGGGAGAATGGGGGACCCTCCAAAATAGTATCCCTAAGCATATATCCTTCATTGGCTTGCATGTTTGACGAACAGCAAGGGCACTCCAAAGACAACCAAATATATGGCACAATTTACGTCAACAATTGAATATTGGATGAGACTCTTGCAACAACTGGGCAACATCACAAGTACTGAAGGTGCCTACGAGGATTTCTGGCCACGCACTATGTCGACATACCTGATGTGGTAGTTGTGTTGGAGGCAATTGCAAGCATTGCTCCTGCTTATGTTGGTCTACCGAAGGATAAATCCATACCGGAGTTCAATCCATTCACGGATTTGAAGACGGGCATGTTTATAATGGTGCGTCCTGATGATGTCTTGTGTCCGATGTGGGTAAGGTATGCTATCGACAATGCTTGGAGTCCTTCCAATAAGAAGAAACTATCCAACACTGTCAAGATTCATGTGCTTGTTATCGAAGCATATGCGGCACTCGCTGGAGATGCATATTAATGAAAGAAAACTGTAATAGAAGCAAGGTTTTCATAGATTTTCATAGAAAGTCCACAAAATTCAGGTATTGTACAAATTTAACAAAATTGTGCTTTATTACTGCCCAATCAAAACCCTCATCCCGAAATGTTTTCGAGGGAAAAATCATGGCAGCAATAAGACTGCTGACAAGCTATACAAACATACATATGTACACGATCAAGTATTTTTTGCTCATCAAGTAGTTGTCTGGAGGCATATCTGAGTCCTCAGATCGATTATCTTCTGAATGTATGCTCCTAGTGATCGCACTAAAGCCATGCTCAGTATTATGTAGTGATGCGCCGAGCTTGACCAAGAGAGCATAGCGTGTCCGGATCTAATCATATGCCAGGCAGCTCTGGAAAGTGTGACATTCATCTTCAATGGCTTCCATCTGGTAGTATTGTCAGAGCCTGTCCTGCCAATCCACCTGCATGTGTCAATTCAGAGATGGTGGGCTAATTGAAGTTGATGAGTGATCATGGCTTGAATATGTAGCAAAATAACAGGGGGTTCCAGGGGGATTTGATATAGATATAATTCTTGAAACCATAGACCATATCCCTAAAACAATTCAATGGGTTATTATAAAAAAAAACATAGATTTAAGATAAAAAATAGTCACATTAGCTCACTGGTTAGATTGGTTAAAGTAGTCTTATTAGGACATTGAGTTATTTTGGTAGAGGTTCGAATCCCCGTATTTCATATTCTAAAAAGCTTAAGCTTAAAACTCAGATAGAGGCTCGATATACCATCAAAACCTTAGGCAAACTTCATTATTCGACATCTTAAAATCATAGGCGTCCCCAATCATAATTGAGCATAATCGAAACGAGAGGTGTCCAGAGGCTCCAACATACAGTCTGGGCCGTCGGATTGACAGATCCGACGACTGTGGTAGTCCAGGGTGCACCTCGTTTAGAATATGTAGCAAAATAAAAGGGGTTCCAGGGGGATTTGATATAGATATAATTCTTGAAACCATAGACCATATCCCTAAAACAATTCAATGGGTTATTATAAAAAAAAACATAGATTTAAGATAAAAAATAGTCACATTAGCTCACTGGTTAGATTGGTTAAAGTAGTCTTATTAGGACATTGAGTTATTTTGGTAGAGGTTCGAATCCCCGTATTTCATATTCTAAAAGCTTAAGCGAAACTGTATAGAGGCTCGATATACCATCAAAACCTTAGGCAAACTCGTATTCGACATCTTAAAATCATAGGCGTCCCCAATCATAATTGAGCATAATCGAAACGAGAGATGTCCAGAGGCTCCAACATACTGATCCGGGCCGGATTGACAGATCCGACGATCGTGGTAGTCCGGGGTGCACCTCGCTTAGAATATGTAGCAAAATAAATAGGGGTTCCTGTGGGGATTTGATATAGATATAATTCTTGAAACCATAGACCATATCCCTAAAACAATTCAATGGGTTATTATAAAAAAAAAACATAGATTTAAGATAAAAAATAGTCACATTAGCTCACTGGTTAGATTGGTTAAAGTAGTCTTATTAGGACATTGAGTTATTTTGGTAGAGGTTCGAATCCCCGTATTTCATATTCTAAAAGCTTAAATCAGATATAGAGCTCGATATACCATCAAAACCTTAGGCAAACTCGTATTCGACATCTTAAAATCATAGGCGTCCCCAATCATAATTGAGCATAATCGAAAACGAGAGGTGTCCAGAGGCTCCAACATATATTGGGCGTTTGATTTGACAGATCCGACGACCGTGGTAGTCCAGTGCACCTCGTTTAGAATATGTAGCAAAATAACAGGGGGTTCCAGGGGGATTTGATATAGATATAATTCTTGAAACCATAGACCATATCCCTAAAACAATTCAATGGGTTATTATAAAAAAAAAAAAACATAGATTTAAGATAAAAAATAGTCACATTAGCTCACTGGTTAGATTGGTTAAAGTAGTCTTATTAGGACATTGAGTTATTTTGGTAGAGGTTCGAATCCCCGTATTTCATATTCTAAAAGCTTAAGCGAAACCGTATAGAGGCTCGATATACCATCAAAACCTTAGGCAAACTCGTATTCGACATCTTAAAATCATAGGCGTCCCCAATCATAATTGAGCATAATCGAAACGAGAGATGTCCAGAGGCTCCAACATATATGCACCGGCCGTCCGATTGACAGATCCGGCGAATGTGGTAGTCCAGAGGTGCACCCCTCGTTTAGAATATGTAGCAAAATAACAGGGGTTCCAGGGGGATTTGATATAGATATAATTCTTGAAACCATAGACCATATCCCTAAAACAATTCAATGGGTTATTATAAAAAAAAACATAGATTTAAGATAAAAAATAGTCACATTAGCTCACCGTTAGATTGGTTAAAGTAGTCTTATTAGGACATTGAGTTATTTTGGTAGAGGTTTGAATCCCCGTATTTCATATTCTAAAAGCTTAAAGCGAAACCAGATAGAGGCTCGATATACCATCAAAACCTTAGGCAAACTCGTATTCGACATCTTAAAATCATAGGCGCCCCCAATCATAATTGAGCATAATCGAAACGAGAGATGTCCGGAGGCTCCAACATAGCGATGGGGCCGCCGGATTGACAGATCCGACGCACCGTGGTAGTCCAGGTGCACCTCGTTTAGAATATGTAGCAAAATAACGGGGTTCGGGGGGATTTGATATAGATATAATTCTTGAAACCATAGACCATATCCCTAAAACAATTCAATGGGTTATTATAAAAAAAAACATAGATTTAAGATAAAAAAAAAGTCACATTAGCTCACCGGTTAGATTGGTTAAAGTAGTCTTATTAGGACATTGAGTTATTTTGGTAGAGGTTCAATCCCAGTATTTCATATTCTAAAAGCTTGCTTAAACTCAGATAGAGGCTCGATATACCATCAAAACCTTAGGCAAACTCACAGATTGACATCTTAAAATCATAGGCGTCCCCAATCATAATTGAGCATAATCGAAACGAGAGGTGTCCGCAGGCTCCAACATACATGCGGGCCGCCGGATTGATGTGATCCGACGATTGTGGTAGTCCGTGGTGCACCTCGCTTTAGAATATGTAGCAAAATAAAAGGGGTTCGAGGGGATTTGATATAGATATAATTCTTGAACCCATAGACCATATCCCTAAAACAATTCAATGGGTTATTATAAAAAAAAACATAGATTTAAGATAAAAAATAGTCACATTAGCTCACCGGTTAGATTGGTTAAAGTAGTCTTATTAGGACATTGAGTTATTTTGGTAGAGGTTCGATCCCCAGATTTCATATTCTAAAAGCTTAAGCGAAACTGTATAGAGGCTCGATATACCATCAAAACCTTAGGCAAACTCGTATTCGACATCTTAAAATCATAGGCGTCCCCAATCATAATTGAGCATAATCGAAACGAGAGATGTCCGGAGGCTCCAACATATGATGCCCGCCGGATTGACAGATCCGACGACTGTGGTAGTCCAGGGTGCACCTCGTTTAGAATATGTAGCAAAATGGCCCTCTATGGCAGAAGTAAGGGCAATGCCAGCTTTGCGTTGCCTGAGACGGGTGAGTTTATCATGCATGTGGTGGTACAAAATATCTGACGAGTCAATTTGCGCATTTGAAGCCAAAAACATTTTCCACAAAAACTTAACAAAATCAGAGTGAGGAGGATCTACTTGGTGCAACTTGATTTTGGTCTGATAAATAGGCATGCCTAAACACTTGGGATCGAACTCCTGCAAGGCAGCGTAGTCCAAAGGCTATGCATAAGGATGTTCACATCAGAAAGGGAAGGGAAACCTTCAGTTACAGATACTCCCACAAACTTGAAACCCAGAAACTGGTCACAAACTGCATCATCGGGGCCAGTGAAAGATATGAATCCCTTTCCGGCGATAATGGAGTCGCATGAGTGCCATATCTCACAATCCTTTTCAAGAAGGGTATATCTTGTCAGGTTGTGTGTCTCCTTCCCCACCTCTCGTCCGTCTTTTTTTGCCGGGACGCCATTAGCGTATCGACTCACGAGCATCTTCACTTCTCCAGAGAACGAATGAGCCCCTGGCTTCTGCTATTGTGGTTGCATCTGGAGTTGGCCAAGGAAGGGTATGGTGGCCTTCGAACACTTCCTCCACACCTACGCTCACTAGTCCATTCGATATCTCCTTGAAGTGGCATTGTGTCATTTGCCCCACAACTCCCTTTGCTACTAGATGTTCATTAAGGAAGAGATACACAACCCCGCACAAGGATTTCAAAGAGTGTTAAAAATCGAGTAAGGAAGACGAGAAAGCAATGCAAATGACCCGGGGATTCCCATTCAATGGTTACAAGGACAATGAAATTGGGCGGGTGCCCTTTTACATATGAGGTCTTTAGATTCCCCTTGTATAAGGTTGGCATTGGATGCAAAGTCTCACAATGGACACCAAAGAAGGTTCTCACCCCTGACAAAGCCATATCCACAAGACAAATTGGGCCCCCAATTTGTTCGTGGTGGTAGAAGAGCTGTAAAGTAGGCAGGGACTCGGGCGCCCAATTTAATTTAGCACCAAGAGAAAACACATTCGAGATACAGTTAGCCCACCCGGCCGGTTTCAACTATTCCGTCATCTTTCACAAAGGGACAATCACCGGCGCCCGCCCAATTTGTCCCCTTGTTGCAAATTGGGCATCAATACTACCCTTATATAAGCGCCTCATTCGGTTCAAATTGGGCGGCCGCCCAATTTGAACCAAATGAGGCGCTTATATAAAGGTAGTATTGATGCAGTCAGTCTCACAATGGGTACAAAAGAAGGTTCTCGCCTCGACAAGGCCATATCAAGACAAATTGAAGCTTCCAATTTGTTCGTGGTGGTAAAAGATCTGTGAAGTAGGCAGAGACTTGGCGCCCGCCCAATTTAGCTGTCACCAAGAGAAAACACTAAAAGAACCCCCTTCGATTGAAAGGGGGAGGGTTGGACTGCACACCTAACTGGAATTTATCATTGAGCTACCAAAACAAATACAATCGAGCATTGGAAGGGCCTGACTTCAAATAAGGGTGGACTTATCAGGGTAGTTCTTGGGTTAATGGAGAAAATAGCAGGCACACAATTCCTGCACACCAATTTGAGGAAAAGGACGGACTGCATCGAAACTTAGAGTTTATGTAAATGTGACAAAGAAACCCGTGTGAATGATGAGGAGTAAATCAACAAAGCCATCGAAGGCGGAATGAAGAAGGGTGTGAATGAAGAGGCGTGAATGGAAAGGTGTGAATGAACAGCGCGTTTGAAGAGGTGCGAATGAACAAACCGTCAATGGAAAGGCGTGAATGATTACATCCCTTCGTGATCACATTTGCAAAGAAATTACACATCGAGGTATGGCGAATTTAACCGTGGAGCAAAGACAAACCTTTGGAGATCTCGTGGCCATGAGTATGAATCACGAAGATGTTTGCGTCTTGCAGAAAAGATAGTAGCCAAACAAAGCACTGCCAGAAAAACAACAGGTTTGAAGCGCATTTACATTTAAACAGAATTCCCCCAAAATTTGAATGTAATTTCCCCTATTTTGAAAGTTAAATGTCCCACCTAGTTTCAAGTAATATGTCCGCCCGAACTTTTTAAACACAAATTCCGCCTAAAAGCACGTCGGCGACATGCATGACTCAAATTAATTTTGGCCGGGCTTTAAATGACGGATTTGAAATTCAAAATCTCCGTGCACTTATTATTCAGGTCCACAATTAATTCCTCACGCTCGAACCCATCAACGGTCCATTTTTATTTCAAAAGGCCAAACTCTTACATGCACGACACTTGTCTTCGCGTCATGAAAGGTCCATAACCCTTTAAAAGCCCCTCATTCTCCTCGACTGCAGTTTTAGAAAGTTCTGTGCTTCTTTGGCCATTAGGGCGGATTTGGGGTCTGAAAATGGCCCTTATCTTGGATGCCAGAATTCCACGTCATGTTTCTCGCGACCAATGATGTTTGCGCATTTTTTTCCAAAGTCAGTATTAGTTGGCAAGTAGAAAGAGGAGCAGGCTTACTTGGCATCCACATGGCGAAATTTCATAGGACGTTTGTGCATTCATTGCAACCACATTAATGGCCCGCATTTTTCGAAAATCGTATCGCGGACCAAAATAATGGCTACTTTTCCCGCCTACTGTGCACATGCCCACATGCACCAACCACCTTTTCAAATTTTGGCACCAAGATTTCTATTGTTCACATTAGCGCCGCTTCGTGCATCCTCTCCGCCTTTCTTCATTTGGAATCCAAGTCTTCAATAGTGTCAGTGTTTTTATGGGCGAGCATAGAGTTAAGCAACAATGGCGAGACGATGTGTGGACAAGCAAACGTCACGTTACATGCCATGTTTTTACTACCCAAATTTTCATTCTGAAGTTTTCCTACTTTTCGACTCTTCCCATTCATCGTGTGCTCCGCCATTCATTCTTACAATTCAACGACCGACCAGATCTCTAATTGCATCCATCATTGCTCCTAGTACTCCTACATTGCTTCTCAGGTTCATCACTTACAAAACAATAAAGGCATGACGGTGGAAGGATATCTATCCATAGGCTTGTGGGTGAGAATGCTATCCTTAACGAAGGATGACTATGGAGTTACATCGCCGGAGCGACATTCATACACAATGAATAGGTAGAACTATAGGTTCAAAATAAATGCTATGGATAGTATATTGCAAAAAAAAAAAAGGGAAGGGAGGGGGGGAAGGGGTTTGAAGAGGAGGATATTTGCAAATTTGCACCCTCAATAATACATGGATCACACCATGCGAAAATGCATATGCACTTTGTAAATGTGTAGTGAGATTTCGCGTCATGTGATCCTTGCTTCTTTTTTCTTCCCTCTTCTTGATTTATATTCACTCACTGAATCAAATATTTTTCTTTGGGCTATATTTATCAGATGTCGGGGATTTGGGACTAGGGAAAAGCATTACTGGCATCGTTGTTGTCTAACATATGGACATAAGAGACATGCTTTTCCAAGATATACATTCAGGGCAATGGACATCTAGTTTTACGTTGTAAAATTGTGGGAGCCGAGCTTGAAAGTCGTCCCATGACCTCGTTTAAGCGAATTGTGCAAGCCTTATGAGAATGGTGTCCTTGCAATGAAGAAATGTTTGATAAGACGTGCATCCAGGGTTGTTGAAAAAATGAGTTACAAAATATTTGCTCCATTAGAGGTGTTTACTAATGCCACGACACAAAAGCTCCAAAGACATATTGTATAAAATGTCGCTTTCATGAGCCTTTGGATCAGTTAACTCAAAGTGTCACATATGGAAACATTGTTAGGTTTGATAAAATAACATAAAAATCTTATTTAATAAAGCTTTGGTTGTTGGTAAAGTGTTGGCTTATTGATTATGTGTTTGTATTTTGCTTTGGGACCCTCTTTGAAAAAGTTAAGTTCATAAAATATAATATAACTTGGAATGATACATATTTTATATGCAAATGGGAGACTATTGATGAGGGACTTGGTGTTATTATCTATTGACAACAAACAAGAAAGTGGATCACACCATGCGAATTTAGTATATTCCAACCTTTTAGCTTATACAAAATTCGCTTGGTGTGATCTTTTTGGAAAAACATGACTTCCTATAGTAAAATTACTTTGATTATCTTTTAATAAAAGAAATATATATGTGTCTTATTTGAAGTTAAGTATGGATATGTGACGTGCTCATTTATTGATAAAGTGTTTGCTTTTTGAAAAGGGCTAATAACTTTATGTACTACTAGAGTTGGTAAAGTATTTTAGATGCAAATAGGATGCTTGATGTGATCCTTCTTAAAAAAAGATATGCTCTTTGAAAAGGACTAATAACTTTATGCACTTGGGGTGGTAAAGCATTAAATGAGAAGGGGTACTTGTGTTTAATTTTAATTTGACAACAAATAAGAAAGTGGGATCACACTATGAGTAATTTAGTGTGTTCCATTTTTGTTGCATATGTACTATTCGCTTGGTGTGATCCTTCTTGAAAAATAATATGCTCTTTGAAAAGGGATAATGACTTATGTACTTAAGAGTGGTAAAGCATTTTAGATACAAATAGGAATGAGTACTTGTGTTTAATTTTAATTTGACAACAAATAAGAAAGTGGATCACACCATGCGAATTTAGTGTGTCCCTTTTTTTTTGCATATGTATTATTCGCTTGGTGTGATCCATCTTGAAAAAAAATAGCTTTCAAGGAAAAGGAAAGAAAGAAATATCTTATTTAAAGTGTAAAGTGTTAGTATATAAAGTGTTGGTTTATTAAAATACTATTTGTTTACGCTAAGTTGTAAGTTGAATATTTGTGTTTCTATTTACTTTTTTACGCAAGGATCACATCAGGCGAATTTCTTATATGCAATTACTTCTGCGCATGAAGATTTCGCATCATATGATCCTCTTTAAACAAGGATGGCTTTGACCTTCAATGTTCATAAATTTTATGAATGTTTGCATATAAGAATGTCACATATCATATTTTCTTAAAAAATGGTCATCAAATGGATAACTAGTCAAAGAGTTCTTCTACTACTTAAAGGCTTTCAAGACTCATTTTTGCTATAATTTAAATAGCAATAGAGTTTTAAAGGAATCTATTGTTAAAGGTAGTCAAAGACTTCTTGTATTAGCGGTATCTAAACACAAACACCATAACCTTTGTACTTCAAGAATGTATAAACCCTTCACATTGCAAAGTATAATGTCATTTATTAGCATCTTCACGGACATTTCCCCTTCCTTATCGGAAGCAGCTCATCTCAAGGAACTGTATTCGATTCCGAATGCCTTCATCCTCTCTCAATCTCTCACAATATCCTAGGAGGCCAGAGTTACCGTCACCACAAAATCAGACTAAACTTGAAACGTCCTGAAATGACGGTTTCTTGCCACTCAACGGATCCAATGGATATAAACTGCCATCTGCCCAGATGTCAACACTTTTTGAGCCTGCAAGACACAACACGTCGAGGTCTAAATTCTTATTTTTTAGACCTCCTTTTTTGCGATTGAAGACTGGAGCATATTCGTGAGTCAGTTGGATCCTTATCCACACATCATTTGGAGCTTCCATATCAGCGCGGGATCGCACGGCGGCCAAATGAAGGTGTACAATTTTTATGCCCCAAAGACAATTCGCCAGGTGAGCCTCTAACGTCCGTATTTCAACCTCGTTTTTGAAATTTGCAACGTGCACATGGAAATCGAAAAGTCCATTCTCCTACAATCCATGCTTTTATACATTAAGCAAATTCAAATTTCGAATTGTAGGGGCGGAAAGCCTGTATTGGGATGAAGTAAAGATCCCGTTAATCTTTGGGTTCACATGGACTAACTGCTGCCGGCTTAAAAACTCCGAACTTGGGCCGAGGCAAAAAATCAGCCCCTGCTTTTGGAAAATCAGCCCTTGCAAGATCCAACTTGCGTAGATGCAGCCTAAATCAGTCCGACTCGCCGTAACTCAAATGGAGGGCCTAAACTTCTCCATGTGAACCACTCATAAAGCGAGCTACGTGCCAGTCAATGAAAAGTTCGATACAAAGCTTCAACCTACACATTCAAATTTTGAAATGTGGAAGGCGGGGAGTTTGTATGGCCATGGCCTCTAAAATGAAAATAGCGCAAGAATCCGGTGACACGCGACGCTTGGTATCCGACAAATCAAGAGGCACCGCCATGAGTTGCGTGTATGCTATAATGCAAGTGGCTTTTAGAAGCGCCACATGTTGCATCACCTGTCCGACAACCAAACGTAATTAAATACATATGGCGCCATGAATGCGCAATCCCCTTATCCCGAGAATATTCCAAGTAAATCAGAATGATGAGATTTTGGTATCCTAGGTGGCATGGGAAAAAAGGAGCGGAAATATGACGTGGAATGGCTGATAGGAGGCCATTTTGAGACCCCAAATCCACCCTAATGGCTTTGTGCTCCGCTTAACACTGTCGCCTTCATATTTCTTAGCCACGAAAGTCATTCTCAGCCCTATCCTATCGCCAAGACTATACTCCCCGAACCAAATTTTATTTGGCCGGATCGAGCACTTGGCGCCTTGTGTTTCTCGGCCGCTTGTCGCCATCCTGTTGGCGCCTTCCTCTCTTCATTGTCCTATCGCCTGGGTACCCCTGTACACCAAGGAATCTTAGCAGTTGATGGCATCTCGCACCACAGGAGGCAAAGGTAAGCTGGACTACTTTCTTAATATAAACTTGAGTGCCTGCCTGAGTGAGTATCCCGCTATTGCATCTCGGAAATTGGGCTGTGGCTGACATATTAACATCTTCTAGATGCCTCACCGGTCCCCACAAATGCATACCTGTGTGCAGAACTGAATAGGGCACCCAATTGCTTCCCTGAGGGTCTTTCATTTTGCAACCAATTTACTTATCCCTTGCAGTGGACGGGCCTCACTTGCTTATCCCGGAGAGCCGCGACTTCCTTGGATGGTAGACTTGGGCAGGTAAATTATCGTGCTCTCCGGGATAAGCAAATTGGACGTCCCAACCACTTTGGTGTGAGGGATAAGTAAATTGGGCGGGCGCCCAATTTGGTGTGCGTAGGGATCCGGCCAAGGCTCAGCACAAAGTGAGCCGTCTCTTCAGCCCCAAGGCTCAGCACAAAGTGAGCCGAGTAAATTGGGCGGGCGCCCAATTTGGTGTGCGTAGGGATCCGGCCAAATTGGGCGGGCGCCCAATTTGGCCTCCATCATACAACCGTCTCTTCAGCCCCAAGTCTCCCAAGTACTAACACTACTTTCCGTTCTGCAGGAATTATTATGGCGCTTGAACAAAGCGGTATCGCCGGATTCCCCCCAAGCACCCAAATTTGCGAGGCTATTGCAAGGGAGGATGCAAACGATTTAAGAGAAAGAACTGCTTTTCGGCATCCGAGATAGTGCCCTATGAAGTTTTGACGCTTGCCGAGGAATGGGTCCGGTGCATAGAGATAGGGAATATTCATCCCGGGTCCCGCACAAACCACCTCAAGGATCTTTTTGCTTTTCTTTGGCAAGAGAGGGACAGAAAATGAACTCGGCGGGCATCGCCATCGACATGGAGGTCTCGCCGAGAACAACGAAGACTTCCTCGCCGATGTTGAAGACACCGTAGATCTGGACTTTCGTCTCGCTATAAAGTTCCACTCTCTAAATACGAGCCATGTATGATGAACGCAAGTATAAAGGAAAGCCCACATTCTTGCGCCATAAAGGATGGGCGCCGACTCATATGAAAATTTAGAGCGCCGGGCATCAAATCAAGAACCGATATCTTGATGGCTACTACGCCGCAAAGGGATATTAGAACACAAAACGTAATGTGTCGAAAGCAATCGCTCACGGAGTATCGTGGCAAAAATCAACCTAAAGTATACGATACTAAGTGGCTTAAGTCTTGATACAAGAAGAGTGAGACAAAGATAAGCGCAGGGCCAAATACCATGGAGACCGAGACGGTAGCAAAGAAGGCGAGGACACCTGCTACAGCTATTCCCCATAAAGCTGCCCCTAAACTTGTATTCGGGAATGCGAGAATGTTAGAAGGTCGCCCTACGCGAGTGTAGAAGAGGAACAGCTTCTCAAGAGGAACCCTCTAAGCGCCAGAGGAAAAGATTTCTGGTCCGGCCCAAGAGGCGTAGGCGTGACATCTCACCACGAGCACAAAAAGTTCTGAGAAGGAGTCTTTGTCCCGCTTCTTCATCCGAAGAAAGGGAGACTAGCCGGGCAGATCGTGAAGTTCACTCCATCGGGTGGCAACGCCACAATGTGAGAGCGTACATGAGCCGCCACAGAGCCATAGCAAGCATTAAGCAAAGGGAGAGAATCTACCCTCCGGGTGGGCTTCGAGATTGAAGTGGATGTGTTCAAGATGCATAAAGCCCCAAGAAATATGACTTGTAGGGTCATAAGTCCGAGCACTTGGACACTCTCTACGAATCGCTTATCGCCCATCGATGCACCCTCCCCGCGGCCGATGTCGCGGCCGCTCGATCCGCAGACGTGACGGCAATTAAGGGAAGAAGGCGAGGACCCGCAGGTTTGTGAATTTTGATTGTAAATGGCAACCATACGACCACGGTTGCTCACCGCTTGCCATCACACAAGCTTTGGCATGGCCTCCCGAAGGAAGCACTTGGCGTAATCGATATTCTTTTCTATGCTTAAAGGAAATGCCGAGTCCCCGCAGAAATCTCACAAAGAATCGAAACGCTCGCGGTCGTACCAGAGAATAATGACATAACAAAGAAGACTATACACGGCGAAGTATTCTTCAAGAAATTCAGCAGCTTCAAACCAAGGGCATTCTACCGAAGCCTAAGAAGGGCAAACGCGGGCACTCGCCGGTGGAGCTTTATCTCGCGGAGTGCACTACCACCATTATTTCTGACATTTCGTGTTATCCACCAGTTCCAAATTGGGCGCCCGCCCAATTTCAGATTGTTGACACTCTTTTTTCAAGGGCGCCAATTTCCTCGAACGAAGTGCAAATTGGGCGCCCGCCAATTTGGTACCCGTCAGTGGAAATTGGGCACCCGCCCACTTTCAACTCAGTGTCGGATGGTCTGAAATTGGGCGGGCGCCCAATTTGGGACAGCTAGTGCAAGCAAAGTACGATGATGTGTATGGGCCGTATCTAATGCCTTCTGTGTCATGCAGGATTGGAAAGCTGTAGCGTTGCAAACGATTAAGAAGTCAACTATGCGTGACTACGACTACTTTGTATATCTTGATAACTTAATCGTGGGTCATTGTGCAATCAAGTTGCCCGCTTATTCTAATAAGACCGGTTGAAGGACGAAGGGAGAAAGAATTGAAGTGAAAGACAGCTTAGACTTTTCACCAACAATTTTGTGTCGCCATTAAAGTCCATGCATCCTCTAGATCTCGCAAAGGTCAAGGAGATCAAGGATGGCACCACATTCCCCGAAGGGAAGCAAGGATTATACCGGGAGACGTACCATGAAAGTCGAGCCTTAGAGTGAAGAAGATTGGAACAATGGAGCGGGCCCTTGTCGATACATGAAGAAAGTGAAGAAACTCCCTTTTCAAGACATGGTCGCCTTTGAGGCAAGCTCATCCGATATTCACAGAGAATCGATGCTTATGTTCGCCAAGAGTATCGCGGATGGGCTAAGGACGCAGAGAGATGGAGAAGGAAAGCTTTCCCGAGTCCCTCTACAAAGAAAGTAGACGAATATCTTCTTGGGCCAGCTTGAGGAGGGTGGCAAACCTTTCAAGTGTTTCCACGCTAGTCCACGAGGTTTGTGCATGGACGTGGTAAACACTTCCGCCCGCCCATTGGATGCGACTTTCAGATATACAAAGAAATGGCCAAAGGAAGATTATGAAAATTCCTTGACCAAATTTCAAAGACGATGACGGACCAAAGCCTTTTTAACGATAGCTATATTTATTACCCCCCGACCGCCTCAATGAGTGCCTATCCGCCATGAAGACAATAGACGGTGGCGGCAGCGTGTTGGGTTGGTTCCTACCAGACCCCCCCGGCGAACCGCTTCTACCTCTAGAGTTCGAGAGCTGCAATGTCTTGTCCTGCTAATGTATGTTGCCAGAGACGCAGCGGCTCAGCCATCTGTACAGGAAATAAATATTTGCTTTGCCAATTCCGACCATCCAAAGCAATACGCTAAGTTTCCCAAGCATTTACGAAAAAACAGACATCGAAAAAGAATTTGCCTGATCATGAGTGTGCAGCAGGTATGCATTTTAAATTGGGCGCCCGCCCAATTTTGTTGTTGACTATCAATGTTTCTAACATTTGTTTTTCCTGCAGCTTATTGGTTGTATCGTCCTTGGTGCGACAAGGGTGCAGCAGGTGGGGGAGGAGTACTCGTGCGTAATCGGTTGGAAAGTAGGACGGCACCTATCTAGTACGAAGTTGATGTTGGAAGGTTGCAATCGTTCTCGACTTCTTTTCCTGGTGGTGCTTTTAGCCGAGCTGCAGTCACGAGGGCTATAAAACATTGTCTTTTGAGACAGACGAGAAGCTGGAAATTAAGCTTGTACAGATATTCGAGCAACTCGATGTCATGTTAGACGAGAAAAAATCAAGAGCTCGGGCACTACAAAAGATCAAGGAGGGAAAGAAGAAGGCCTCTACTTCAAAAAATGTTCCTCAGACTCAGCTTCCTGCTCCTGAGACACCTTGTCCGTTCTCCTCTACAACCATAAACGAAGTGCAATCCATTCTGAGACTGGACAAGAGCGCGATTCAGATAGAGCTCAAAAGGCAATGGCCCCGGCTCTCCGGATTTGGAACTATTCAGGAGAAGAAAACACAACATCAACGCACTGGCAGGGATCGCACTTTATTGAGGCGACCTCAAAGTTTGAGTAAGAGGTTGCTAGGGATCCTGAGACTGTCGTTGTCATGGAAACACAGGAAGGGGACAATCTGGATGGAGAGGATGTCGTCCCCAACACATTAAACAGTCAAGATGTAGAGGAAGAGGTGGAGAACACCCAAGACAACCAGGGTGCAGGTGAGGAGAATGAGGAACTGGGGCCCGAAGATTTTAGGCAAAAAATGGAAGAGATGAAAGAGGCAGCACAACAACCTCCGCCCCAGCATGAAGAACCCAGCAAGGATCATTCGGAAGAGGTGCCTCCACACGAATGAGCGATTTATGACTTCAAAATATGTGAAATATGTTATGAACAATTGTAATTACTTCTTTTTTCAGAAATGATAACGTTGCACTCATTTCCTTGTCTTATAATTCTCTAGTTTACTTTGCTAACCAAAATGGGCGGGCGCCCAATTTGCTTGCCCGTAGAAACTAAAACCTTTAATTTTATTTATTTCACAACCAATCTTGTTGTCAATAACTTGAGACCTTCGCTATCCTCGCCACAAATTGGGTGGGCTTCAAATTTACTAGCGAGTAAACGTCATCAAACATGAAGTGAAGTGGAGGTGCAGAAACAATGGAGATGAAAGAGCACACCATCAGGAAGTACTCAGGTACGTTACATTATATAATATTGACTATGCTTATTACATCCTTACAACATTATTATATCATTGTCAGGTACATTATCATATCCGAGTCTACAACGATTCAATCGTCGTCATCGCCTGCCAAGGCGATGCCATTCAGCTCAAAGATCTGCTGATCAGGAAGCCAATACAGGTGGACCACAACACGAGTGAGCTTCCTGCAAGCACTCGCAGGTCCATCTGCTTTGGACTGGAGCCATGGATCAAGACTAACACCAGTCATATAGCACTGGTTAATATCGTTGTAGCTCAAGTAGCACTTGAAGGATCGGATGTTCTCCGGACGATCAGGCAAGGAAGCCATGAGAGATGAATGCAGTGGAGCTGCTTTTATAGTCGTGAAAAATTATTGATGTCAATTATTGGCGTACATTCTAGCGCCAGTACTGACCGTATACTGTATACCTGTACAGCCACGGGAAATTGGGCGGGCGCCCAATTTCGCGTACCATTAACTATGCGCATTCAAGGGGAACCATTCTAGGGCAAAGTGGGCGGGCGCCCAATTTCATGGGATCTGTTGGACAAGTTCCACATATAGAAGACAAGTTGTACTAATACTTTATCTCATACATGATTACAGTCTGATTACAAGAAGATGACAAGCGTTATTTCAGGGGGACTCTTCTGAGTCATTTTCACCGGGCACCCCAGCGATCTTCTCTATCATGTACATTTGATGCTCTCTGTTCCATATCAGATGGATGATAACATCGAAGGGATCAGGATAATGGCGAGGATTTAGAGCGACTGTGGTCATCCAGTCTTCCATGGGTATCTCTGGCTCAAGCGACCTTTGCTTGAAGTTTTCCCCGATTCATCTTGCGGTGATGGAATCAATGTTCCCACCCAGTGAGACCACATGGCTAGACGAAGGCAAAATTCGATGGACTAAATTGGTTTGAGATATATTTATACCCAATCGTAATTATTGATGGTATTATGCGCAAAGATTATTGCATATACATACTACTCGTATATACACCCAATAATGCTACTACAGCTGGTCATCAATAATTCCATGGCTATAAATATAGCCGCATTCGAGGGCACAAAGACATTCCTTTGCCATGTCTCATTGCTCTTCCAGGGTCCCTCCTTGACACCCTCACTTGCCTTATGACCTTTGACGATCTTCATGCTCCGAGTCCAAAGGGATCTCCCTCGATCCCTCGGCTGTATGGTATAGCTACTGGTCGAAAGGAAGACTCCCCAGGCGAGTATCATGTTACTATCCATATTGTGTGGGTTCCGGAGCGCATGGCTTTTGAGATTAATAGAATCACCAATAATTACAATCTATGAGTCATGTATTTCATAACTTTATATGATGTGATGATGTAACTGTGTTGTGCATGATTCAGTTGTTATCTTTCAGTTCTTATCTTCGGTTCTGATCTATGTTTTCTCGTTTTCCTTTTGCCTACAAGTAAGGAAAGTGGGCGGGCGCCCAGTTTTCGTGAAAGCCGAAGCCTTCACGAAAACTATCTTCAAACCATCCCCAGAAGGCAAAGTGGGCGGGCGCCCACTTTAAGGAGACTATTCCCGGCGGAAAGTGGGTGGGCCGATTTTCCGAAGGAAAGTGGGCGGGCGCCCAGTTTCCTCTGGAAGGAAAGTGGGCGGGTGCCCAATTTCCTCAGGCCTCGATGAAACAAGATATTACTATTCAGAAATTGCATGTCAAGGGCTGTTCTCAATGTAGACAAAACCATTCTATTCATATAGGAATGGAGTACATGGATGGATTACGTAGATAATAATATCAACTAAACAACATGCCTCGAACGAGATAGTTGAACAGAAAGATAATAGATAATAATAGATAATAGATAATATTAAACATGGACGTTTCAGTCAATATCCGGGCCCACGCAATTAGATCCCCGGTTGGAACTCATTATGGCTTGTCGGCTATACGAGATCCGGCCGGCATCCAATTCTCCCATCGGATAGGGAGTGTTGAGGATGAGTTTAGCTACCAAAAGCCACACACGCCTCTTTTCCTTCTTGTAAAGCTTCTTGAATAACGACCGGAACGTTGTGCAGCCAAACATCCTCCATTTTCAGCAACCTCTTGAGCTTACGCCTCAAATATGGCGTTTCAAGGAAATCAAACAGCCCTTCCAACTCTACCCCTCTTTGAGGTGATCCGCTCATCGCCATCCTTCATCAACTCTCCACGGACGAAGGAGCTTCCCCGAGTTGGTGTCTCATTTCTTCATGCCATTTTGGTTTATCTCGTTCTCACACCTCAACTGGCCGATTCGCATGAGCTAATATTGGCTTCGGCGATATGGCACTTGCATTTATTACTCATTGTGAATCCCTCGGCTACTTTGGTTCGGACCATTCCGACCGGGACTATGAATCTACACTATGCATTTGCGAATGCCGTTCACCGTGGCGAGACCACGCTTCTGTATAGGCGCTTGGGCGAGACACAAACTTCGGTTGGCACTTTTTGGGCTTAATAGATACAAGGCCTGCCATCTCACCTACCTGCACGCAATTCGAAATTTTGCATCATTCTACTAAATAAAACCCTTATATTCTAAAAAATCGGGTCCATTTGGGAGTCATATGGACTTAGGCAAAGTCGACAATTAATGAAATTATGCTTCTCTGATCTCTCTTCCTTGCTGCATCAATGGCTTTGTAAAGTGAACGGGGAGAGGAATTGGGTTTCATCTCTCCCGGATTTCTGCGTATTGCAAAATTGGTGAGGGCAAATTGTTGAATTTCGGTTCAGGCAATCCTTGAAAACAATTAGTCCCTCCATTTTGCTTGAATTCAAGATGGGTAAGCCCGCCATCCACGAATATGGCAGGCTACAGGCATTCATGTTTCCGGCACCATTCAAGCTCATGATTCTCTCAGCCTGCATGATAAGTAAATGTACTTGCAAGGTTGATGCATGATTGAAGGTAGGAAACCCGTATGCTAAAGACAAAGGGGAAGAATCACACAAGACCCCAAAATTTGAGTCAATTTGACTTTTTCATATCGATATTTGTTAGTGAACAAACCATATCTAGTTATACAATATGCTTCATCAATAAAATTCCACGACGTGACAAAGAAGCATAATTTTTTTATATGGTACTAGAACATGATAATTGTAGTTGATCTTTATAACAACTTAAATTATATGGTGTGCTAATGGTTAATGGAATAATATTTGTTTATATTTATCTTTCTCGGTATATGCACATGGTAATTTTATGATGATTGATAGTGTGTACATATTTTGCGATGAATGATAGTGGTAATTTTGTGATGATTGATATTGTGCAGATGGTAATTTTACGATGATTGATAGTGATTAATTATTGTAACACCACAACATGCAGGATGCTAGGATCATACCTTTAGGAGGTCATGGATGTGCAGGGTCAGCTATGTCCTTGGACATTTACTGACTTGTATATATATGTTTCATGATATGTATATTTGTACAATTTGGAAACACCATTATTATTGCCACAGTTTTTCCCTCAGAAACCCTTCAGGGCGGGGTTTTTTTAATCCGGACAGTAATAAGTCTGATGCGCTCTTTCATTGGGTCAAAGTTTAAAATTAGAAGGATCGCGTTTGATATTTGAGTTGATGCCTTGGAGATTCCAAGAAGGGCATTTTAGGTCAACATCCATAAAAAGATGTTTTTTTATGGACCCTTGAACTCTTCCTTGTTGGTTCAGGGTTTTGCTTTTTTGCTTTACTTTTTTTCTTGTAGGAAACTACTTTCCAAGCATCCTCTTCTCTGTCCAACTCCTCATCAATGGAATATTTCAAATATTTAAGCTCAGAGGCATTGCAGTAATAATTTTCATACTGAAAGTTGCCCCAGAACAAATCAATACCATCCCCAGTATTAATAAACCCAATGCTTTGGGGAGGCTCCTCTGCTACAATAGCTGCATTGAACTTCTAAGGGTGATATGGTGGTGCTCGACGGAGTGGCTATGGGAGCAAGAGAATGCGAAAGAAAGTTAGAATGTTTAAGCCAAATCTCGCACCTAAAGATCTATGTTAAAATATTCTTATGGTTAAAATTAGTGAGGACCTTTATTTAAATGGATGCTTAACAAGAAAAAGTTTTAGACAAAGGCAAGGCCTTAAAATATCAATTTAGAGACTCGATGTAGAAGGGAAAAGGCAGCACATATGCGACCCTTTTTTAAACGAGCTGTGAATTCCTATAAAGGGGCATTGACATATGAGCAGGAGCGACATTATGGACCACAAGGTCAATTGCTAGAGTAGCCTATGACAAAGTCGCCGGCTCGGTTCAAAAGCACCCCCAAATTTATTCTACAGATGACGATTTAGTTTAAGAGACTCGGGGGGGGGGGTTTGATTTAGAGATAATGATATATCCATCAGTTCCTTCACTGTATTCCCCTGCTTCTCTATGAGTTCTCTGGCCAACTTGAACCTCCCCCTTAGTAACTTTGTGAACAGTTTTCTTTTTAGGAACCCAAGCTTTTTTCAAGGGGGCGGAAATATTTGCTTGGTCATGCATTGGGGATTTTCCATTGTCTTTTTGAGCGACATGCTTCTAAATGACCGGGGTCTTGGAATAGCCAATTCTAAGATCCAAGTAAACATTACAGTCAATTCTAGCACTAATATTATGCTCCCACTTGGCGTCAATCAACATCACCAAGAGAATCATCAATTGCCTTAAGATGGCATGGAGTAAAATAAATTGCAGGCAAATTAGGACATGAGACAAGCGGTAGTTGCAACAGAAGAGTAATTTTCGGGGATGTAAAGAGGATACCATTTCACATATTACTAAAGAAAGTAGAAAGTATTTAGTAAGGAATTAATGAAGTAATAGCTAAACTATAAAGTATTCGGTGTAGTAAAGGACATTAGATTCAAATTTCAAACTTAAGTTCTTTAATGCCTCGTTACCCAACCATACATCGTCCAGTCTAAAGCAGGATAATATGCCAGAAAATACCAATTGCCTAATGGAAGCATATTCAAAGATAACTAGAAATTGTACCTCCATACTAATACTAAGGGACTTTTCACACGACTAGTGTGTCTTATATTTTAAGGCATACTATTGGTCCATGTCAACATTTAAGAACAATTGGTTTTCACACGGAACCATATAAGACATGTCTTATTTAGGTTCGGGTAGGTTTGGATAGGTTCGATAAGGGCAATGGAGTCTTATTTTATACCGGGGAATTTCCCTCGCCATAAAATAAGACACCACTTATTATATTCTATTTTATTCTATTGACCAGTCATATTCAAAATAAAAGGTGGTCTTATTTTGTGATGGTTTTCACACTAGTATTTGTTAGTGTCTCATTTAGATAAGGAAGGAAGGAAGGAAGTTTATTTTAACGTCCACGGAGGCCAGAGGCCTATGAGACTACACATGCAAGAAACGGCAAAAAATCCAAAAACCCCAACACAAAAACAAACAATGTAATCAGTACAATAGAACCCTACTACCGGATGAAAAAAACCCCCACTTGGGAGGAAAAACCCTAACAAAAGAGGCTCTCAAATACCATGCCCCTCAAGAGCAAGTCCGGACGGCCGAAATCTGCGGGATGTAAGCTCCCAACAAGCTACCATAGGTGATGCGAAGTAATCGATGTAGCGGTGTGTCGAGCATCTAAGATCGGTGTGCCTTTGCCCGGACATGGGCATATCTTTGGGCACCACCGGAGGGCATGGTGCTCATCCTCTATCACGTGCATCTCACAACACCGACATATCCTCTCCTCCCCAGGGGATCCCGTGCCCGCCATTCACCCCAAGCGACCTGTTTCAATTACGAGGTAATGGGAACCCGGCCCTTATGGCAACAATAGCTCTCGCTTCTTCACAGAGATGTGTGCTTTCAAATGCACGGATGGGGTCCATGCTCAAGGCCGGGATTAACTGAAGCGTGATAGTGCTCGTCTTGGGCTTTGCAAGAGTAGAGGCATCCCACGGGGTGGCAAAGATAGCCCGCATCCAATTGCCCATTCTCATCGCGAATGCGCGATTACCACCATCCGTTGGTAATCCATAGACCACCTCCTAAACCATCCCTTACGATTGCTGCTCGTGCCATACCCTCTTCAACGGCCCGGGGGCCTGCGTTAACAACACGGCCTTTGTGGGGGCAAGCGATGCTCATCCATCCCATCCACCTTATGGAAGCAAGTAAGATGCTGCGCAAGATAGCGAATCGCAGAAAGGCGAACCCCGCCTCATACAACAAAATCTGATACGGTACGGTGTCCTTCACTCCCAAGCTATATGTCAAGAAAGCTTTACTCAAGCACCCTTTTCCAACCTATCCCGTGTTTTGCTAACTCTTTGGGCCCCAAACCTCCACCCCATATAGCAAAGACCGGCCGACCAAAGCCCTAAATCGTGTGCTCTCCTCGCCCGATCCACAGATCTATCCCAAGCAACACGCGTTTTGCACGCGCATATAAAGCCTTCCAGCTTAATCGGCTCTCCTCTCCACACACTCATCCCACAAAGATGTTAGTAGTGAAATCAATTCCCGAGATACTTGAAGCTCCTCAACCATCTCCACTTCACCCCCCTCGTAATATAACTTTCAGGGATAGGGTGTTGGCGAGGACGATCGCAAGAAGCTTAGTTTTGTGCAAGTTCACTGTCATTCCCGTTGCCCCACGTAACCCACCGAGGGCATCCAAATGCTTCCGCGCATACCGGCTGGCCCGTGTGGGCTAGCAAAGCTACATCATCCCGCGATATATAGCAACCGGATCACGCAGAGGTCGCCCTCGATAATTGCACCCCCGCTCCCCCATGGTGCTTTGCATCCACGTCTCAAGCTATCAATGTACAACCCAAAAGCGTTGGAGACAACGGCAGCCCTACACTTAACTCCCCATAGTGCTAGCTACCCGCCGATCTTCATAAGGCGATGCGGCATGAATCCCATCATAAAGCTGGTGCACCCCATTACGCAACTCTGTGGAACTTCGCAAGTCTTGCAACCTACGCCACAAAGATGTCTCTGGGGGGCGGTATCATATCGCCTTAAAATCTACAAAGCAAACAATACAAGTCACATCGGCGCATTCCCGCTTGCCTCCATCAACACTCTCAAAGTGAAGATATGGTCGGTCGTGGAGTGAGAGCCGGGCGAAGCCCCGCCTGCCAATTGCCTCGCACCCCTCCTCGGCCCACTTAGTGAGTTTCTTCTCCACCACCCCCCGGAGCTTTGCAAACAAATGAAGCTTACCATAATCATCCGGTAATTCACGGCTCATCCTTATTACCAGCTTTATGCACAGAACAACCTTACTAACCATCCACTCCCTGGGAGCCCCTCGCCGAGCACGGTTGATGATCACCGTCGGGGGCCCTACCACGATGGGCCACCCCATTTCAACAAATTTCGGCCGCAGCCCCTCAGAAATCCTTTGCCTTGCCATTCGCCCGGATGCACGAGACCACTGGCTGGACATCCTCCCGCGTGAGCTGCAAACCTCTCCTACGATCCAGGACCACGGCATTAGCTCCCAGGGGGTCATATAACTCCCCGCAAGCGGTGCATCCATTGCTCCACACTTACATTACCAGCCACCGGCGCTCGTATAACACCTTACGCCAAAAGCTTTTGGCTGCTTTGCCATGAAGCATATCAAAATGTGCTCCGGGTTTTACGCCATGTATCTCCCCTTCTTGGCTTTTAGGAAGAGCTTATAGTCTTGCGAGGGGCACGGTGGCAATCGTGGATCTATGACCAAAGCGCGGTGGCTCTTTAGAGCCTTGCAATCGACATCAAACCACGGGTTCTCGGGAAAATGCGCGGTGTCCCTCCTGGAGGGCCCTTCCACCGCAAAGGAAGCCTAGCGGCAGCAAGCGGCCCCACCGACCATGCACACCTGCCTTGCGGTGTGTAAAGCTATCAAACCCCAGCGTAACTCCCGCACCAACACATTCATAATTGTCCCCGCCCGATAGCGTGGGATGTATGGTAACCCTCCACGCCCTGCGGTGTCTCCACTATTGAGTGCTCCCCAATTCGGGACATAAAGGGTAGTGATCCGACAAAAGCCTCCTCATCCCCCGTTTTGTGCCAATGGAAAGTGTGTAACCATATCAAAGTCTTTCTTAGGGCGAGAAGGTAATCCAACACACTAGCTCCCCATCCCGCCTATCACTCACGCAAGTAACACCCCCTCGAAAGTGTGGCCATCGCCGCATACCATTACAAATCACCATGTCAAAACACGCAGGGGACCAAATACACGCCAAATGGTCTAGCCACCATATCCCCGGAGTGCCGTGTATGTTTGAATAGAGGCCGCTCTCAAGCCCAAAGCGGATCAACATTAGCGCCACCTTGGAAGGTCACCGACCAAGAATCGGCCTGCGTCACGAGCATTGAAATCTCCTAGCAAAACACACTGCCCCCTCGCCGCCTATAGGTCTATGTCATCATACAGCCCTATACGGCATCCGGACATCTCAGGTCCGCATCATGTACCTGGTAGAACTTAGAGCCTGCATGGGGAATGTAGACACCCTGTAGTGTGAAAACAACTTATATTTGTGTGTCTTATTTTTTGCTTTGGAGTCACAAATGATGTCTTATATGAAATGGGACAGCCATATTTTAAGACATCGTGTGAAAAGGCCCTAAGGCAATCCAAAAAAGACCCATGCATGAATTTCTGTAGAGAATGGAGTGTTGTAGGGATTATAGCGAATCCCAAATCCCAATTCCACGATGTCACTGTCTTGTCTTGTCTTGTAAATAAATGCAATCTTAACATATTGTGCATAGGACATTACTTGAAATTTAGCCCCAAATTATTTGAGATCAGCGGTTTATAGTTGTGGTTTAAGCTTAAGTGATTTTTTCGTAAATAATTTGACAAAGCACTGCCAGGTCTGCAACAAGTTTTCCTGCTGCATTTCTTATTTCACAGCTCTGATTTCCAAACCTTGCAAGGGCTTCACTTTATATTAGTGCAACTCAATGGCCCCCATTGCTGGTCATCAAGACAAGCAAGGATTTGTATGATAAGACTGCAATAGGCTTCTCCAAGATTCTAGATCCAAGCTTTTTGCCATATCCAACCTCCATGACCCATGGCCATGATGCGAGAAGGGATATTTTGAGGGTGATGAAATGTTGTGAAGGGGAAATCTATGGCATCAAGAACCTAGCATTGCTGTCGCGAGCCACAGCCTGATTCTTCAAGTGCCATAGGTTCCCCTATCTGTTTGTATGTAGCAATGGATGCCCATTGCCTATTAAACGCCATTACAAATGGCTAGAGTCCTTCTCAGGGGCTAAAAAGTTGCTAGACCTTCTCAGGGGCTAAAAAGTTGTTAGATCTATTTTATAGGTCTAATTTATAGGATACATGAATTGCCTTCATATGACAAAGTAACGATAGTTAATGAAGCTCACAAGGTAGTAGGAACCTCAAACTACACAGAATATCTTGGTCATAGACGTGTACAAAATAAGCATTGTCTCTTGCATTACACCATACATAGTTTTAATGATTAGCAATCAGACAGCAATGTACTCATATCAGGAAATGAGGCAGAACTTGCAGGGTTAATATAATAAAAGCCGCAGTCTTGTCACAAGCTAATAATGTCTTGATTTCCCACTACATTCTGTAGGTATAATCTTGAGCTGGCTGTATGCAAACTGCTAAAATGAAATGGTAAGAAACTCCCAACAAGAGGAGGGGGGATGACAAAAGGCGGAAGAACAGGGAATGAAAAATCTTCTAGCAATCTTGCTCTTTGATGATGCTTAGAACCCTTGATTGTCATGGCGATAGCTGGCCGTACACTGCTGAATCTTTCCATGACGTAAGAAAAGGCCCCAAAGCTCAGACATCCATAAAGGATATTTTCCGGGCTTCCTGTTTCCATGATAAATTTTACAGAATTAAATACCAGGCACAACATTTCTTTAACAATAGTAAGCCCTAAAAAAAGATGAATGAAACAACATGAACGCCACAAGATTCATGCCGTTACATTGCAAGAAAACATTAACCCCATCCATTGCTACATAATGCAAGGATAGGAGGTAAAATTAAGATAATAAAAATATCTCAGACCTGGTGTGTTAAGGGCCAGACCCGTTGCACAACCTGCGATTCCTGCGTTTATGGCTGTAAGGAAGATGCCCATGCATCAGTACCTTCCAGTAAGACTCTACTGCATCAAAGATAATGAATACAAAAGAAGCAGATTTGTAGGTATACTAAACTCATGCATCATATTCGTACCATCATGCTTGCCACGGATTTGTTGCAGGGCAGATGTTACAAAACCATGAACTCCTGACAAAATTGCGAATGTCTACAATATCATCAAAATCAGTTGAATTTGAGACAAAAATATATATTGGAAAAAACCTCAAACAGTTGAGACCATTCCCTTTAGTTTTCTGGCATGCTACAAACAGATTGCTTCTTATCTAAAATCATATAGCTAGCTCATAATTACTACTTTGTGCTTATACCCCATTATTGGTCACAAGATATCAGTTTGGCTTGTATGAATAACAGCGCTGATACAAACACTACAATGGATATGCGTACACTATATTGAACTGAAAAGGAATGTCAACAATGTGAGATGAAAGAAACCACTTATAGCATGGCATACAGTTTTAATAGTCACTTTATTTATTTAGATTTCGGAACTAAACCAGTGTATCCTTTTGTCAGGCTTCTAACAGTACTATAAAATTCTTTTCAAATAGCACATCAATAAGGGAGAAATAACTTTACTTGCCTTTGCAGAGTGTGCACCTGCTCCTAATGCTCCTTTAAACCCTTTCTTTTGGAACAGTCCAGTCGCTGAGTAACAGTTACATGAAATTATTCAACTGATAATTAGGATAACAATAAATATATAACACGGGTAAAATGCAAGTTAGATCGGTGAAAAACTACTTCCCTCTCAAAATGCGTTCACTGACACTCTTTTTTAAAACCTCTATAGAACATGAATTTTTATCCTAGCCTGCATGAGAAGCATGCTTTTAAAAAAAGGGGGAGAGAGAGGGAACAGACACACAGACAGCATATCTACTACATGCTCCATATAAAATGACCAAATAAAGAGAGACAAAAGCTACCAAATCCAAAAACGCTGCCCATGACACCCCCAGCAAGGGCATCTCCCACGCCTTTGAAGACGCACACAATGGGACCTTGCAAAGGACCCAAATCGGGATCCTCATTTGTTGGGCGCTCTGTATCGCTATCGCTGCGCCCATCATCTCCGGTGGCCGAGGACATGGCTATGGTGTTGTAGGTCGGGCTTAGGATGGTGGATATCGTCGATATTGTTATTTATCATTTGCTATTTATTCATAACATTTAAATTGATTAAACACGGGAATATT
The DNA here is from genome assembly GCA_021234155.1 of Isoetes taiwanensis. NCBI lineage: Eukaryota > Viridiplantae > Streptophyta > Lycopodiopsida > Isoetales > Isoetaceae > Isoetes > Isoetes taiwanensis. The sequence continues at coordinate 886,461 of JAJEKV010000065.1, read as the reverse complement.
CTATATTACCCTATGTGAGAAACCGTAAAAGCTTTTCATGGTGATAGTTGTTAGATAGAATCTAGATAGATAGATAGATAGAATGCATAAGACTACACATATGTTCATTGCATGCAATATTTATCCAAGTGTCCATGCCATTGACATTGCTAGTGCCCAAGTACAGCGGCCTCTACATAACCTCTTGAACCAATCAATCAATAGGATATACTCTGCATACAAAAGATCAATTTCGCATTCAAACCAAGATTATCATGTGAAATTGGTTGTTATCATGCCATGAACAACTCCATAAGCATTTTCTATTGCAAGTATTGACTCAAATAAGATGATATTGATGCAATTCTCCATGAGTACGCCTCTGGATATACACTATCACTGAGTCTCCTTAAACAAGGTGCCAAAGCACTACAGATTGCCCCAATGCCATTGGCAATGGTGTGTTTTCAGCACAAGCTTTTGCAACTGGAACTCGTTTCAATTGTCCTCTTGACTTTAGTCGGAAGGTATGTTTGTGTGGTTCACTTGTGTGAATATACACTACAGATCGAAACAATGTTTCTAATCTCATTCCAAATAGAAGGAACTAAGCCTATTGCACATGAACATCTTGAGAACATATGAATGTGTTACCCAACTTTCAAACCTTCGGTATTGCGTCCACATTATTCACTTTATATTTTTTGAAATTCTTATCAATATTGTTGAGATGTTAGTTTCAGGACTAGTAATATGTATGCATCAACCACATATGGATCAATAATATTGTAAATTAGTATTTGGTCTCCATAATCGAGAAATAGTAGGGTTGAAGGAATTTGTGTATACATCTTGAATGCTCCTTTGCATAAACACCTTAGGTCCAGGAATTGTTTGGCATAAAACATTTACGTATTGTTCCTCTATTGTTTTTAGATCATTCAACATGGCATCAATCCCTTTGTCGGCAACCTTCATCACCATCGATCTAGTAGCCTAAAGATTCTGCCCGCAAAAGTAAAAGAGAAGGGGCAAGCAAACATCCTAGTCTTACTGATCTTTGAAGGGTGATTGAGTCACCGATTACCTCATTTAGCATGATCGAGCTGTTCGAGTTTCTATAGAGATTAGAAGCTACAACAACTGTGGTATGCCAAGTTTTTCTAGCACTCTTTCCATAATGTCCCAATCGACACGATCGTATGCCTTCTCAAAATCTAGCATGAGTATTGCGCAATTAACGAGGAAGAGAGGCATAATTTTGAATCTGCAAATGCTATATAAAATGTGTGAATCAAAGGGTTCCTTTTTTATGCACCTTAGATGGCAAGGCTCTCTACTAGAATTATCCATGACGTTAGAAACTCTCTAGTAATGCCTTGATATTCTTGTAGGAACACCTTTGTGCAATGGGTGATGTGAATGTGAAAGTGTCTCTGAAAGAAACGCGTGAATGACTCATATGAGAGGTTTTGCTTTTGGAAAAACTTTGTGTTGTCAAGGAGCTTGAAGGTGCCCATTGTCTGACAATAGGAACTTGAATACGTCTGATCTTCTTTGTTTTGTAGATACTGTCATTATATGAAATTGAAAATGATCCTAGATATTGTTCAAATTGGTATTGATGCTTTAAAATGAGTTTCAAACCACATTTTGAAGTTTTAATAGATAGATGCACAGAGAATTCTTATGTCCAGAAAAGGTAAAAATGGCCTTAAGACGATATAGAGCTTGGGTAAGAACACACCTAAAGACCCAAAAATCAAACAAAATTAATAAATACAATATTATGCTACTTAGATTATCTAGACATAGCCAATCCAAGGGTTAGAAGAATAGAATAGAATAGAATAGAATAGAAGGTCAATGGTATTACCATGACTCTTTTAAGAGCTTTGCAAGGTGAAGGTAGCATGCCTACAAAAGAAATGGGGTTGTCTCCACTTGCACTTACACAACTGAGGAGGACAAAGGTCCTCATGCACTGAGAAGCTAGTTCCTTTGAGGACTATGATATATGACCTTAACCATGATATATGATCCTAAGGAAAGCCATTATTTTTCCCATAACTTTTAATCTGATCATGTTCAATATTTTATCACTAACCTCAATCCTGATTGTTGGAGCCTTTTGTGAACGAAGCTTCCGAGAAATTCATATAAGGCAACTTCCAGGCAACTTCCAAGCATATATGACACAAGTAAGACAATTGCGATTTGTAGGTAATTATCTTTCTTTTCTTTTTTGTTGGGGTTCATTTGCTATCACATTGGTGGCGATTCTACAACCACCAAGATGATCTTTATTTACTCTTTTCCTTTTTTTTAAAGCCCTATTTTTCCTAAAAGCCTACATGTTGCTTTTAGAGGCAAGCATCTAATAGGAATACATAAAAGCATCTTTCTGCAACAATTAGACAACATGACTAAAATGCATGAAAACCAAGAGTTACATAATGCATCTCAATTAATCCAGGAATCCCCCCCTTTTTTCTTTTGGCCTTAAGCGGATCGCTCTGTCCTGGCATCAGATTCGGATGACGAAGCTAAGTAGAGCTATTTGAGGATTTATGGGCTCGTTCTAAATTTACGACTAAAATCTGAATTGTAACAACTGGTCTGCAGTGCGAAACAAAAGCGTTGAGGAAATTGGGTGGCCAAAAATGACTTAAGATGATAGATAGTATTTTTAGAAGCTTCGGAGAAAATTCCAATTAACTTTTTCCATATCGCAACTTCCAGGCAGCTTCCGAACGTTCGGTTATATAATACAGTAAGACAGTTGCAATTAACAGGTAGTTATCTTTTCTTTTTTTTGTTGGGGTTCATTTGCTGCCATGGAAATTTCTGAGCTTCAACCTTCTGAATTATTCCCTGTTTCACTTTCTAAATCTTTCAGTTTCAATTCAATGAGGTCCACAAATAACAAAGATTGTGAAACTCAACGTTGAGACTCAAAGGTGGATTTTCTTCTAGAAGACCATTGGCATTTTAACTTCGATTCACGAGCCCAAAAGGATCTCTCGAAAACATCATGGCTCCCAATGAAGAGGAGATGAAAGCCCAACTTGAAGAAGAAAGGAAGGAGATGCAAAAAGTTTTCAATACTCTTGATTTAAATGGAGATGGTTTTATCAAAGATTGAAGAGTCAAGGAGGAGCTCATGGCAAAGCCGGGCCAGTCCTAGCTCAAGAGGAAATTGAGCTTATGCTAAAGTCTGTGGATGAAAATGGTGATGGATTGGTTGATTTTGAGGAGTTCATTTCTTTGCATAAAAGTTCAAAGAATGAAGAGGAGGAAGAGCGGGAGTTATATCAAGCTTTCCTACTTTTCGACCATAATAATGATGGATTCATCGGTGCTCAAGAGCTTCATACTTTGTGCTAACTAATTTAGGCTTTGTCCAAAGAACACAAGGTAAAGGAATGTGAGCACATGATAAGAGGAGGGATTCTCGATGGAGATGGTTTGGTAAATTTCTCGAGTTTAAGCTCATGATGTCTCCCAGGCAGTCTGCACCTATACCTTCATTCTAGAAAGTTTCTTACAGAAGGGCCATTTTCTATTTCCGAAATTGCAATGGTATTCCTAGGTGTTATTATGTTGATGCCGAAAACATTTTATTATAGACAACAATGATTTTCATTGCCATAAATTTACATCTATATAAGAACTCCACTCTCCAAATCAGTTCTTACCACTTGCGGTAAATTTACATCTATATAACAACTCCACTCTCCAAATCAGTTCTTACTACTTATATTATATCTGTGAAAATAACTGACAATTCACATGTTAGTGGATCAAATGTCTTCATGCAACATTTCTTGTCTTATCTTCTTTATTAAAATGGGAGCGTGTTGGTTTCTGTGTCAGAACGCCGCATATGCAGATGCATGTGGCGTTCCCTCTCGCCCCTACGGCGTTCCCTCTCGCCCCTACAGGACTATTTTGGTCGCCTGCGTCTTTTGCCTCTCTTACCTGTTGAAACTTTGAGCGGGAAGAGAGCGCGAACGGCAACGATGGCCTGGACCTATCTGAGTTCTTTTTACGCTGTTTGCTTTTGGCACATCCTTCAGTTCTTGATAGCATAGCAGAAGGGTTTTCTTGCAATCTTTTTGTTATATTGCTTGACACTCCCTTTAGGACAACGACGTAAAAGATAAAGGGCTTGGCTTTAACAAACATTCTTGCTGAGCAATGTAATACAGAGGACACAGATGAGCGACACATGCTGTGGAGAGGTGAGTAGCCAGAGGTGGGATCTTTTGCAGCTCTTGAAGAAAAGAAAGACTTTGATGCCACGTTGCCCATGTCTGCTTTTATGTCAACATAGAATTTGTGCCACGACTTCAGGGGTAAGTTGGGCAATTGTTTCAGTGATGTCGATTCTTGCTTTCGCCGACGCAATTAATGCAGTCATGGGTGCAATTTGGAACCGTCAGCCTGTTAGAAGAAATCGCAGAAGAATCGACCAAATGCGAGCAAAGTACAGCTAGATTGAAGAAAATAGCTAGCAAACTTCTCTTGGGGTCGGGGGACGTCAATCTCAATTCTGAGAAGAAGAACTTGATGCACAGGGTAAACATGTCATATTGTTGGTGATTTTAATATGGTTGAGCTTGAAGCTGATAGATGTGGCAGAGGCACACAAGTTGTTCAGGGATGTGAATGTGAGCAGTGGAGGTTGTTTGTGCTGGATTGGAGATTGACGGAGACCAATCCTTTACATGGTATAATGGCTGGACTGGACCATGTAAAGCTTATGCTCAGCAGGATCACAACTATTATAATGTAATAGCTGCATGCTGGGTAACTTGCGAAGGACAAATATGCTTGATAGTTCTATATCTGGTCACAATCCACAGTGGATTTCTGATACAGCGCCAGTGCAGAGATGAATAGCATGAACTTATTTCAAACTTAACACTCACTATCTGTCAGACCCTGAGTTTAGTGCTGGATGGAGGCATGCTTGGTCCTCTACATTTTGTCATCTTCGGAGGATGTCTAGTGTCATTGCTGCTTTGGCAGCCATTAAATCCGTTGCTAAGCAGTGGGGATGTAGGAAGGCTCAAGAAAGTAGAGGCCAGTTACCAGCTTTGTATATGCAGCTTTATTTGTGTCGTTCACAAGCCCTTCATCAGGTCTTCGAAAGAACGAGATATTGGCAGAAATAAAACATATAAACAAGGTGACCTAGCAATTGCACTAATGACCTGTGGTGGAATTGCAATTTTTTTTTTTTAAATGAGATTTTAGCTTGTTTTGGAGTTATGATTTTAATTTTTTTTATGAAAGTAATAGATTGCAATTCAAAACGAGTATTTCTAGAGAGGACTTCAGAGCTTGTTGGTTTGGCACCACCATCAATATCCTTATCACCAAGTTCCTATTTCTCGTCAGGCATACTTTGTAAAGAATTAATTCTCGACCTAATAAATGCCACAGAGTCCTTGTCAATATCAATTGCAATACAATTTTGTCCTTTCCTCAAGGCACATGCAGTAGTAGTTCCAGAACCAGAAAATGCATCAATAATCCAATCTCCTGGTTGAGAGAATATTTCGATCAAGGTATTGATTAAACGTTGAGGTTTTTGATATGGACTGACAACTCTTCCTTGATGCACAGGATCTGTAAGTTTCTGTAAAATAGCTGGACACTAAAAAACATTTCGCAAGTCCATTCCAGTAGTATTATAATGGAGAATGCTTCTTTTTTAATCTAATTTATAGTAACCAATGTGGAGCATCTCCCACCATGTCTCACATTTGTCTTCAACCTGCATACGAGTAAATGAGACAAAGTTTAATCATTGCTATGACAGCATAGTGAAGGTATTGCATGAGAATAGGTAAAATATTGAGTAAATGAGACAAAGTTTAATCATTGCTATGACAGCATAGTGAAGGTATTGCATGAGAATAGGTAAAATATTTTGTAAAAGGTAATGGCTAAGGTGATGGTCATTGCTATGATGGCATAGCAAAAAATAAACAAGTTGTTATAGACAAGGACTTACCATATTGTTGGCTCATAGCCCGCATTGCAATGTTCCTTCATTGCATCCTGGACTAGACCCGCCTGATTGCTAGAATGAAAGACAACTATTCTCCACAATCGAGCAGTGTTTAGTTTCTTAAACTTACTCAAAAAAGCATCGAACTCGGCATAAGTAAATGCACTTTCATCTCCCCGACTATCTGGCAACTTGAAGCCATATGGAATATCAACAATGCACAAGGTAAAGTCTCGAGGATTCAAGGCTCTATCAATGTAAACACAATTTCCTTGAAACACTTGGTATAAATAGTTTTGACCATAGAGAGTAAAGCTCTCAAACTCAGACGGCACAATACTTGGGGCAGCCGCCTGTTTTGATTTGAGCTTGCTACGTTCTATCTTGCATAGCCTTACAAGATTTAAAAATCCTGGTGGCACAGGATCCTTCTTTTTCTGCAAGCAAAAGAACACGTCCCATGAAATGATAAATTATCCAAAATGACAATGTTAAATGGAAGGAAAAAAGGAGCAGCGCCCATAACTAGAGAAGCAACTGTAGTTAAAAATATTGTAAGCCTATGATGGCATAGCACAACATAATATAAACAACCGAGTCAAACCTTGTGAGTCTATGATGGCATAACACAAAAGCATTTAAAAATTAATCCAACACGGCATGTAACAACACAACTAGAAAACGAACATACAAAAAAGTATTAGGTAGATGACTTAAAACGAAAAAACTGCATACCCAATTGGTGAAGTTAGAGGCATATTCATTTATTTTTTCGTCAGAGGAAAATGTCGGATACAACTCTCTCACTTTTTCCCAGTTTTCAAAATTAAGGCGTAACATAAGATGTTGTCGGCAGAGTGCACAATCCTTTTGGCTGCAACAAAAAGCTTAGAATTCAAATAACAAATTCACTTTCAAAAGCACAACAACAAAGTACTTACTGCTTAAACTCGCCCTGCATTTCTTCTAAGCTGAACTCACCAGCTACGACCTTCTGCAAAATGTCACATATTTTCTCAATATTCCTTAGGCCTTGCATCTCCTTCCAATAGGTAATGCCCGTGTCCTTTTGTTTGGTAAGATCAGTTTTCTTTCTTTTGACCTCCTTGCCTTTACGTTTAATCTTCAAGGTGCCTTCCAATATCAAAAATTCTTTTTTGCACATCTCATATCTGAATGGAAACAGAAAAACAGTAAAGCTTTTGAGAGAAACCTATGAAATCATGGCTAAGAACAAAAGAAACACTTACACGACCGTGTCTAAAGGCAAGCTGGAAATAATTGTCATACTTGATCAAAGACGTTCTGGCATCTACAGTCGAGTCAAGCAATACTCTATAGCGCACTGTTCTTTCAATTGCAGATATAAGTCTTGGTCATTCTTAATGTCTTTGCCCTGATGTTCTGCTCGAAAGAGCTCGTACTCTTTGTGCATAAACTTTATCTTATCAGTAAAACTCATGCTCATCCTGTGCTCGTTATCCAGATTGTGGCTCATGGCAAGAAGTTTTGCTTCTGAATCAGTGACACCAACATAAAAGAAGGCAAAGATTGGGGAAAAAGCATGGGCTTTTGTTTCTTTGTACAACTGCCTTCTAGCTTTAAAACTGTGTGTACCACCCAAGACAAACTGCCTGTAACTTTCATCTTCTTCCTTCACAAACTGCTACTGCACTGCTTAGGATCTACAATGCATATATATGGAGCTGTGGTAGCATTAGGTCTATTCTAATCCTCTCTCTCAAGGTCCCCATGAGATGACCAACATATATTTTTCTAACTTGGAGAGGCCTTTCACCATTTTCATCTTTAGGACACAATTTTACACAGTCCACTAGAAGATGCACAACCCCAGGAACACGACATCTATTTTCAATATCTTCCAACTTTTTAGAAGCCATGTCCTTATCTTTACTAGCAATTTGGGTACCTGGACCATCTGGTACGTAAACCTTGGTTTGCTTTTTTTCCAGGTTTCTTTGTCTCCTTCTGTGATCTTTTTCTTTTGGGCTTCTTTGCTTCCACTACCACCACGTCTTGTTCTTCAGACTCAGAAGCATCCTCCTCAGTGGGCGGTGGACTCTCTTGTGGACTAGACTGCTCAAATGGTGGGCTAGGAGGAGAGGGGGAAGGATCAATATCTTCTGGATCAACTATAGGAAGTGGTGAACATTTTGTAAACAGAACTTGCTTGATAATGGAAAATAGATCCTATAAAACCAAGCATTTTATCATTAGAACCTGCTAGTAATAAAAAACATGTCTTGCTGGTTCCTAAAGTATGAAGGCTATGAAGTCATGGCAAGGCAAAATACTCACTTTTCTCAAGGTCTTCATGTTATAGGAAATGTACTCCTGGAGGTTCTCGGGAGAAGACAGACTCAATTTAAAGTATCCAATATCAACAGAAAATGTGCTCTGCTTCATGAGCAATTGTAGTGCACTTTATGTGGCACATTCCAAACAGCTCCACAGAAAGAACACGTCCACAACTCTTGAAATCTTTCAGCAATTGTTTTTCTTTTCCAGGAATAGAGCATATGTAAACATAGAGGGAGCTTACAGCATCACTTCCTCGCACTAAAAGCCATTGCTGGTCTTTACAAGAATACGTGTTGGGTTTAGTTTTAAAAAATGTATTCTCCTTTAGCGCTGTCTTTTCCTTACGATACTTCATCTTAGGAAGCTCAGTAGATCTCAAACCGCCACCAGCGTCCCTCTCTGTTTCAGTCCTCTTGCATTCCCATGAACACAAGTTTAGAAAACACTTCTTGTGTTATGTCTATGATGTTAAAGACATCTTGAAGTTTTGAAGGTGGAAATGCTCCAACAAATATTCTAGCACAAGACAATACTAAATATTATAGTATTTTTTGCCTCAAGTAAGAAAACACAGATCGATTACAGACAACTAAACATTGTACTACTAAGAAGTGCTGGCTCGAGGAGACGAGATGCAAGTTGCTTTAGTGGATGGTGCCATCTACAATTGCCATGTGTTGAGAAGAGCTAGAAGAGATGCAAGTTGGTTTGATGGATGGTGCCATTTACAATAGCCTTAAAGCCAATGTGCCTTATTGTCCTTGTTTTCCAACCTAATATTGCTAGATTAGTGGCTCGATCGATGGAGAGCTCCTTATTAAGGCCTTAACTGCTAACTTGTACAAAAGTTCTTAGGCTAAATCGTATCAAAATCTTTACAAAGTCTTTGAGAATCTAGAGAAATCTGCATGAAATATTCGCATAATTTTTTGCTATTGAACATTATTACTTATAAGTAGCATCCGAGAGCAATAGTGCTATTGGAGAATGGAACGACAAATGTGCCTTGATTTTTCATAGTGAGATTCTTTTCAGTTGTTTGAAGATCGAACCCGTTGGAAGGAGCATGTTTCAGTGCCCAAACTTATGTGATAGTTGAAGGATGCCTTGTTATTTTCTATTCTAGGATTCAAATGTTTATTATTGTAAGTATTGGCAAACTTTGTGTTCAATCGTATTGTATCCTTGCACCTTTTCATGGAAAGGGCAAGCTTTGAAGCCAAGTCATCTCTACAAGTTCCAATAAACTCTTAAGATTCCCTAGCAAGAATGGACTCAGTTGTGGCATGACCACCCATGCTCAACATTACCGTGGATAGACATTGGAGCAATTAGCTGGTGCCTTCAATCCATCTTTTGTAAATTTAACTTTTGTGGTCTGTTCTAGAAAATTATTCATGCAAAGCATGACATTGATCGAATAGCTTTCCTCAAAGCCTAGACTTTGGAACACAACACATTGGTGGCTTTTAATGATTTTTTATTTATCAAAATTGAGGACAAAAATTCATTTTGTCTCTTCTTATCGCAGTAGATGTTCGGCAATTTGGACGGCATTTAAGGCAGCTCCTTTTCGTATTTGATCACCACATATAAAGATGTCCAACCTACAGAAAACATACAATGAAACTGTGTTAATCAAAAGGAGTACTGAGACAAAAATGGTTACTGTAACTCATTCCATGGGTCCTTTTGTTTGTTCCAGCTTAACTATTACTTGATGTCAACTGTTCTAATGGCTAAGCTTCAACAGATGGTGAAGTATGAACACAGTCCTTGATGTTAGAGAACTCTTAAATTTTATTGTTATTGGAAGTTGTATTCTAACCGATATTGAGTTTTATAACGTCAAAATGGTGTGCAATATAAAACCAGCGTTGCTCACCCATGGTTTCCATCCTGAGATATATCTTGCCTTATTCTTCCGACAGCAACATCATCCTTGCTTGACACCTAGGCACAGATCAGAGAGATGATTTAACGTTGTGTAAAAGTGTAGATGCTGTAGGTAAAACATTCATGTGCATGCAAAAACATTACCTCCAGTGGTGTTGGGAACGTGTTTTTAGCCCGATCATCAATCACTATAACACCATGTGCCTTTTCTAGAATATCTCTTGCGGTCACCTGTTATCAGCAAGTTAAAATCCTGCTATGACTGAAATTTAATTAAATCACTAAAACACCATATGCCTTTTTCTAGAATATCTCTTGCAGTCACCTGCTATAGCAAGTTAAGATCCTGCTATGACTGAAATTTAATTAAACAAAGAGAACATACAAGTTAGTTATGAACAACACCTCATCTATGGGCTTCTCAAATTGCAAATTGATGCTTTCAGCATGTGCCCGCATCACAGGCACACGTATACAGGTTGCAGTTATCTTCACATCATCACAGTTCTGTTCAACAATGAAACGGGTGTAAGTTATGATTCCAAATCTTCAAATGAAAGGTTTTAGGGCTTTATAAAGGTTCTGGAAGCATATACTAGTTTCTCTGCAAAACTCAGACAAGAAGAAAAACAGTAGCATGCTCACCCATATTTTCTTTGTTTCTTGCACGAGCTTCAACTCCTCTTCATTATAGCCATTTTCTTTTACTGATGAATTGTGTGAAAATAGGTTGAAAGCATACTGCCAATACAAATATTTGTCATGATTAACTCTGTAAGTAGCAGTTTAAGAAGTGCAATATCATACCAATGCATAGAAAAAATGCAAATTGTAAGTATGTCGTAATATTACCTGCTGATTAAAAATGTTGCAAGTCGGTTTCTTCCCCGCCAAGACCTAGATATCCAATTTCAGTTTATTAGCAAAGAAAAAATGATTCATTCACACGACAATGTTGACGTTTCTTGGAAAAATATGTTATAAGACAGGACAAAACCTCTTCTGTTTGTTGTCTTAGTTCAGCCATGGCAGCAGCACCAGCGCCACTTGCTGCCTGATAAGTGCTCACAACCATTCGCTTAACCTGCAAAATACAACCTTAAATATCAGACAAATATACCAAACCAATGCCCCAGTAGCGGCCAAAAGCCAACCCCAAAGAACATGCTTGTTATGGTGATGTTCAGTGACAAGAAAACCCATGGCATTCATGCCAGCTCTCTTCCCCACAGATTTACTCTTTACGTTTTAGGTATAGAATTGAGACTTTTTAAATACAATGAATGAATTATTGTTTCTGATTAGCTCCAGCGAAACTTCTCATTGAAACGGAGAGCATATAAATGTCATTGATGTTGGTAATCTTTTCTTATTAACGGTATTCTTCAGCATATTCTTTTTGGCCTAATCTCACTAGGTAGAAAAGGTTAATTTCGGCAGCTCAGATATTGACAGTGAAAGTCTAACAAATGCATATCCTGATAAATTTCTTTTGGAAATTGACCGTGCTGTAAATAGATCGGGTTTTGAACATCATTGCCGAACTTTCTAAGCTATATCCGCCAATCAATTCAGTTATCAAGTCATTATAGGACTTAGGTTTCTAAGAACAACAAAGTCCTTGTGCTGATTCCTGTTAGTAGCAGAACCTTCCGATGCCCTTCCAATACTTATGAAGTAGACCATAGCCTATCTAATAAAAACAATCAGATGAAGCATACAATTTCTAAATAGAAATAGTCCTTACACAATAAAAAAGCATCAACATACCTTGGCATGCCGGTGAAGAGGTGTCACTGCTACAAGGGCTATTATCGTTGAGCAGTTGGGATTAGCAATCAGAGCCCCTTTTCCATTGCTAAGTCTTATATGTGACATGGCATCTAGATTCACCTGTTAGAGATTGTCAATATACTTCTAGATACAATGCATACTGTAAATCAATGTATAAAACAACTACCAACTTCAGCTATAGTTCATATAAACCACTTAATATCGTAACTAGTTACATGTACCATACAAAACCATCATTGGCAGAAAAACGGTGAATATTATTCAACCAAGATGAACACTGTTCATAGCTGATAAGGGCACACTTATATCCCACTTAATATGCTAATGAGCTACATGTAGCATATAGAAACATCATTAGGAGAAGAACAATTATTCTCATTCACCCAAAATCAACACTGTTTGTAACTGATAAGGGCACACTCATATTGGATTTTTGATCCCTATGTAAACTTTTAGTCTCGCTTTTTGCATCTCTCAATCCCCTTTAACTTATCTCAAATAAAGGGGAAGGCACACATAAACATTGGTACAAGAAGCGAATTAAAAAAAAACATGTTACGACCACAACAAAATACTTATTCTGGATGTGTCAAACTGATGGCCAGCGTGCCCTACTTTTATTTGCTTTGAAGGCTTTAGTAGTATTATGCACCTAGAAGGTTCAAGGACACTCTTTCGGGGTTCAGACCTAGGTCGGCACCTGCAATTTGGCATTTTACCAGCTCCCTTCTTCTTTTTTCTTTTTCTTCCTTGCTACATACATTGTCTCTCCCTCACAACCTTGGAGTAGTTGTATCTTACTAGAAATGATCCTCTTGCATTGCACCACTCTTGCAGATCCTTAAGACTTTTTAGAATGCAAAAGATCCAGCAGGACCAAGTGATTCTTCTCTTTCTTTCCAATCTAACAGCAGTATTCCATTCACAGTTGTGCCTGACATAACAGAGCCTAACTAGGATTTAGGCAATTCCCTTAAAAAAAATTGGAGCCTTTACTCTTTTGCAATCGATTGGTCGGTTGGGAAACGTCCAGCCTGTTCAATTTCAGTCAATGCTCAGCCCATTCTTGTGCTATTTCATGTTAAGTGCCCCCCCAAGGTCAAAAACACCTGCTGCAAACTCTCCAGCCCACAAAAATGTTCATGCGAAATACATAAAGCAGAACATTTAACTTGGTGATAACTAGAGGCATTCTTTGACAAGGCTGCATTATGCCTTTCTACACTTCTATGAATTGATTCAATGAAAGATTATATTAACGTCTGCAGACGACCACCTGGGTCTATGAGATCAAATATTACATCAGATCATGTACAGCTAGGGTGCATTATAGCCACCTAGAAGGTGCATAGAATATAAAAACCAAATGACACCTTGAAAACTTAGAAAGGTTAAGAGATGTCTTTTGCCTAGCTGCAGGTGCGAAATGTATAAGTAAATAGTTCAAATAAGAGGCAAATATTAAATATGAACTAAAAAACTATAGTGAAAATTGATGTGAAAGCAGCTCGACTAGATTGAATGTCATGGTTAAAGTGTGAGTAAAAAAATCATCCTGCTGCAACAAAGGACAGGATTATGCTATATTTTCTTTTTTCCTGGGGGGAAGGGGTACTAGTACTTTTGTTGCTTGTATCTAATCAGAAGTAAGCATAATAAGATGCTGGAAAAAGTACCTCGGGTACAACAAGGGGAATACCATCAACCATTCGAAATGCTGAGCTGTTATCTACCACAATTGTCCCTTTTTCCACTGCTATGGGTCCAAATTCCTTACTGCAATATCCGCAAGAATAGAACAAATAAAGCAACTATACTGAAAGAACCTGTACATCTTCAGGCATGCATCTGAATTAAGCCAACCGTTGACTAGGTCATCCAGTACCTGATGGAACCACCAGCACTAAAAAGGGCAATGTCGATATTTTCAAAACTGTTCTTTGTCAGCTCTTCTATCGTATATTCCCGCCCCTGAGATAAATTCGAATGAGATGTCTAAAGCTAATGAAAAAATATAAAGCTGGGCTAGGTGCAAGTTACAGTGCCAATATTCATCTTTGATAATAGAAAAGTCATATTTATGATTGTTTCCAGCAGTTAAGTGAAAAGTTAAAACACACATAGAGATAATGAAAGTGGAACATTGAGCCTCTCCAAACGACATTATAACAGCCGCCCTTATTATTGAGGAATATTAAGCAGCTCAAAAAGTATAGCACACCCCATATCTACATCTAATACGAGGCAAAATGGGGATATCCTGCCAATGCTTTATAAACAATACTTGCATCCACTGCAGTGATCGTAAACCTGATGCTTGTGAAATTGGAATGGCATTTAACAGATCAGATCATTCCACCACTAAAGGGATTCAACAGATCAGATCATTCCAGTGCAGTGATCGTAAACATGATGCTTGTTGAAATTATGGCATTTAACAGATCAGATCATTCCAAATGATTAGATATGACTAAGGGATGACCTCCCCAAGGACACTACAAACATTTAAAAAAAAGGACTTGTTCATCAGCATTCTTTTCAGCAAAAAGGACTAAATCTTAAAAACATTAAGGCATTTATATTCACCTCGTATGTAACTTTCTTCCCTGCAGATCGTTTACTGGCTAGCATTCTCAAGTCCCTGTAAGGAAAGTCTCGACTAGAAAGCACGCTCAAAAACTCCTGCCCAACTGCTCCTGTGATACCAACCACGGCAATACTAGGTCCACTTTCACTAAATCCCATCCTGATCAATCCTTTGGCCCTCCTTTTGTTGGGCGGGGGCACCAAAAACGATTTCTGGCAAGAGCCCATATGCAGCCGAGGCTTGGAAACGAGTAATGCATGAGCAGAGGGAAGGTGCAGAGCTAAGTCTGCCGCCATCGCCATCGAGGTCTGTAGCAGACAGTTCTTCAAAGGGAAGGCAAGAGATTCTGGGCAGGGTTTAAGAGGACAGTTATTTTTTATAACTAAAAACTTTTTTTGTCCATCCCTTCAACTTGAAACTCCAAATCAACAAATGTCCTTAGAGCTTAAAACCGTGCAGAGCTTGTTGCTAAATATACAACACGAGGGGGGGAAGCCATCAAACACATGAAGGGAATTGATCTGTTTTTTGTCAACAAAAAGGGGATTACAACAACAAATCTTATCTTTGGTTTATTGGAAGCATAGAATATAACTTTTGCCAACGTTTTCGACAGGATTGCTAGAAAGAAGTTGTGGGAAGAATTAATGCGGTTAAGAGTCTCCCTAGAGTTGCAAATTGCAAAGAACGCAACCTTTGCCAAAGCTATCGACACGGTCCCTGGGAAAAATTAATGCGGTTAGGAGTCCCCAAGAGTTGCAAAATCACGGTGTACATGCTATATGTAACACGCTCAACCCGAATGCCACTATCGAGCGAAGTTAGTGTTTGAGTGTGCCAAGGGTGTCCACTCTCCCCATGCAGCTTTGGATTATACATTGATCGGCTTTGAGGATTGGCTTACTCAACATGGAGGTGGAAAGGCCAGGCTTGTTCATCATTCATCTGGCAGCTAATATATGTGGATAATGTGTATCTCTTAGCTTACACCCCAGTAAATATGCAGCAGCATCTGGATGCACTGAGTGCTTTTTGCCAGGGTGCTAGGCATGATATTTGACCGGAACCCAAGTGCGCATGTGTCATCTTTTGAGGCAATGTATAACCTTGCTTTACTTACTAAGAGCAAGATGTGGAAGTAGTCCAAACGTACAAATACCTAAAAGTGGGAGTTCACTATTACTACATATTAGAATACGTATATTTGGCAACGGGTGACAATAGGCTGGAAGGCTTTCTATGAAATGCAGAACAACTATCACAGAGCAGAGTTTTACGATTGGTCACTAAGCCGCACTTGTTTAGGGTGCTGGTGGAGATGGTTTTTTTGTATGGAGTGGAAGTATGGAGGGTCCAAAAAGCATCTCTCACTCGAGCACTTGGAGTCAAGTCCATGGTCCTATATCGAATTCTTTTGCAAGAGGCAAGGTTCTTACCTCTTCAAAGAGCTGTTATGGAACGTGGTAATCCTAAAAAGATAACACACCATAATAGAAGAGGGAGAGGAAGTCGAGCTCCGCCTGGAGACATATGCCTTCCAAACTTCGCTTACACAATGATCATGGGTCCACAATGCCTTAAAGCCTATTGAAAGGAGAAACAAGCTATTTAGTTCTTAACGGAACAAGGTGGTAAATATGGAAGACACGTGCCTTCTAAACCTTGCCTACACAATGGCCATGAGTCCACAATGCCTTAAAGCATATTGAAAGGAGAACTGAGCTATTTAGTTCTTCAGATGGAATGTGCAAGAATAAGGTGAATATATGTAATAATGAGGATCGCAATCGCCTAAAACAATAACTAGACGCATGCTTCCTAAGTAAGCTTTGGGATACCAATGCTTCAGAGCTGCTAAAAACATCGCACTACGAAAACTAGATTAATCCCACGATTGCTAAGGGTTCAGTGGTACCTGTTAATGCATTCATCCATGAAGAACGTAGAACAAATGTGTTTGTTCACACACAAGCACATTGTCTCAGAATTGGGACAGCCAGATGGGCCGAGAAGAGTGAGAAAACAGGGCCTGCTAATGCTACCAAGTGGGAGTTATTGAAGATGAGTGTCACTCTCTTCAGAACTGCCCAGCATTTGCGTATGTCTAGGCATGACTTAACCAATTGCTAAATATGATGATGAATACGGCTTCAATAGGAATATATCAGTTGAGCCCTGGATCACTACATTAACATGTGTAAATGTACGATTCATTAGTACGCTTATTACTGCTAAGGTTTTCCCCTCGAAAACCCTTCAAGGCAGGGGCTTTTTAATCCCGGACAGTAATAGGCCGATTACTCATTGTTTGTTTGTTATTTGTTTGTTTGGATCCTATAGGCACTTTGGTCTTCATGGACGATATAAGCCAATTCAATTCAGTTCAATCCAATTCAAATCTAACAATTTAATTCAATTTTAACAGCATTGGAAACACGAAAGTGCATATTCTTGAGCTTATATCCAGTTTCAACAATCTTAAAACTCATTATCCCACCTTACCCAATTTTGGATGCTTTGTGCCAGTGAATGCAATTGCTCTTGTTGACTGTCTCTTAGGATATGATGAGTTTTGCGCACTTTTTTTTTTTTTTTTGAGGGATAAAAAATAAACTTTATTTACTTTAAAGGAATGGTACAAAGCCATATGGCAGGGGTGTACTCATCTGCAAAACTGAGATGAGGATAGCTACATGGCTCCTTCTTGCACTATTCCCTAGTACTTCCTAGTGTAAGTTTAGGTAGATTCCCCATATTTCGACCTTTACTTCTTCTTCACCCTCGAAGGCTAGCCTGAATTTTTTCAGCCTTTCAAGTACTATATATAGAAGCTGATGTGGTGATATGTCTTCTTGATTTTCATTGAAGACCAAGGCGTTTCTCCTTTTCCATATTGACCAGATTGTCCAGGCCCTAGCTATATGAAAGGCCACCTTCTTCATGGTGCACCATTCTAGGGGAAGGATTCCCAACAATAATTCCTTGGTACCTAACGGGTATTCAAAGCTATCCAGACTCCATGCCCATACTACTTGCAGCTTCTCACATTCCACCAGACAATGTTCTATGGATTCCTGTTCGGCCTCGCACAAGGGGCATACTGGGCTGACGTTATTGTTCCATTTTGAGACTAGTTGATTGACCCTTAGAACCCTGTGTATCACTTGCCAGAGGAAAGCATTAATCCGAGGGAGAAGATATTTCTGCCACGCATCTCTCCATTTGAGGTTTTCCTCCGTGATTACGAGTTCCCATTTGGTTGGTATTGGAAGTAAACCCTTAGTCCTCAAGCTTCTGTAACTTGATTTCACAAACTTATTTGGCAAAATCGCGGGGTGCAAAGCCCATGGATTTTGATCTCCTGTAGTT
Source organism: Isoetes taiwanensis (assembly GCA_021234155.1). Classification (NCBI taxonomy): domain Eukaryota; kingdom Viridiplantae; phylum Streptophyta; class Lycopodiopsida; order Isoetales; family Isoetaceae; genus Isoetes; species Isoetes taiwanensis. Next base: position 868,492 of record JAJEKV010000065.1, on the reverse strand, counting down.
ATAGTGTTTGGAAGTACTGTGGCCACACATTCCCATATTATTTTGTCTCAAGTCCCTTTAAGGCAAAACGTACCTGAAATTCTGCCCAACTGACTAATTGCTCTCCATTGTACCATTGAGCACAAGAATCTATTCCACAATTTTTCCACCTCTTTACGATCCTTGCATCAGCCACCATACCTAAGGGGCCCTGTTTGTTATGCAAAACCACTGGAACCCACCATGGAGGGGAAGTCTCTGCTTTGAATTTGTTGATGTCAAGCGTAAATAGTTTTTTTATGATTTTCCAAGCCGAAATTAATCCCTTCAGGAATGGAGAAGCTTCTCTACATGGCTTAAGATCAAAAAAGAGTGACCATGGGAGTGAGACTTTGACTGAGGGCTTACTATGCTTACATGACGCTAGTAGAGCCTGGTTGATGAGGTGCATACCTGGAGACTTCACCTCTTTCTGTAGGATCTTCCATATGAATTTGGCTATTAATACTTTGCTCTGTAATGATATGTCGACCATTCCAATTCCTCCTTCTGTCTTATCTCTCTTGCACTTCCACCACGCGATTTTGACCACTGCCCCTTCTTCATTCCCTCCCCAGACAAAGTTCGGAATAGCCCTTCTAATTCTTGTGTCTTCTCCTTTGGGGCTAGTAAAATTGATGACGTGTAGACATGAGTATTGCTTAACACATGTTTTGCAACTGTAATCCGACCTGCAAGTGATAGCTTTGCCACCTTCCACCAATTTAAGTGTTTCTGAAGGCCTAGTAGTATTTCGTCCCATATTTGTGCCTTAGCGATATTGATGCCCACTGGAACACCTAATAGGTTGGAATGCTCTCCCTCTGGAATTATTTTCCATGGTAGGATTATCAAGCATGTGGGATGTGGTTCTTCCAAAGCTATTGAGAAGGAGGCTAGTAATTTGCTTGCACATGACAGGTTCTCTTCCTCTGCCTCTATAAATAAGAATGTGTCGTCTGCATATTGGTTACATATTTGTTGAGATCCATCCAACATTTCTAGTCCCTGAATCATCTACCTTAGAGGCTTGCCCTAATATTTGTGAAAGTGCTTCTGCTGCAATATTGAAGAGGAATGGGGGCTAAGGGGCATCCTTGCCTGATGCCCCTTTTTATGTCAAATATTGAAGAGGGTTCACCTTGGAATAGGACTGAGGCTCGAGCAGATCGCAGAAGTTTCATGACCTCTTCTGTAAAAAATTTTCCACAACCTAGCTTGAGCATCATTTTTTGCAGAAAACTCCATCTGATACTGTCATAAGCTTTGGTAAAGTCTAGCTTTAGGTAGGCCACCTTTTGTCTTGTTTTTCTAGCCCAGTGCAAACCTTCAATCTTTGCCGCGACATTGCTCGGATACTCTCGCTGGTAGAAAGCCGATTTTGCTTTGTGAGATGCCTTCAGCTAGAATTGGCTTGATCTTCTCTGCCATAGCCTTAGCTATGATTTTATAGAATGCAGATAAAAGTGTGATGGGCCTCCAGTCATTGATTGTGCTTGGCTCCTTACTCTTGGGAACCAAGGAAATACATCCTGTGTTCAATCTGGGATTTAGATTTTCAGCTTGCATAAAGTCCGTGTATGTAGAGAAGATATCATCCTTAACCCATTCCCAATTGCATTGATAGAATTCTATGGGAATTCCATCCATACCCGGACATTTATTTTTAGCCAGTAAAAAGGTGGCCTTTTGAAGGTCCTCCATAGAGAGGGGAAGACTTAATATATCTTGCTGGCTAGAGTTCATTATAGGTGAGACTTTTGAAACCACCAGCTCTTCGAAAGTCTCTTGAAATGGTAAGTTATGTTCTCCAAAGAAAGCTTTGAAATGGTTATATAGATACCTTTTGAGATCTCCTGGAGGTTTGAGAATCGAGCCGTCATTTTGAGTGATGGATGATAGTGTGGAAGATCTCTTCTTTTCTTTCATTGTCTTGAAGAAGAACTTTGTGCATTTGGGTGAAAGTATGTTGGTGGGTATCAAAAGCATGCGTCCGGACGCATGCTTATAGCAGGGTTTTAGCCCGCTATCAGCACCCCTGCTTTTGCTTAATCTGGGTGCTGATGGGTGTAACTGCCCGTCATTTTTTTTACGCCCTTCATGTACTCGCACGTCCACCTCACGAACGAACCGTTAGGAAAATGATTATGGGATTTTGGCTGGATTTTCGCGCGAGTGGTGTGGTAGTACGTTGCAAATTGGATTACTTCATCATGGCCCGCGAAAATTCTCCCTCCAATTCACTTATCCTCCCTCTCTCGTGAATTTCATGGCGCCCCGATACCGGCCTGGAGGCAATCACACGTTTAGCATTGGATTTTTTCGGCTGATGAATCCGAATCACGGTGTTCCGCATTTGTTGGATGTCAATGCAACACAGGGGAAATATCACGTGAAGATCCAGTTTCCTCCGCAATTTACAAGAAATTGGATGCAGCGAGAAAGAGAGAATACAGATTCTGAATAAGATGAAAAAAGCAAAATACCGAATCCGGGAGGATCTCGAAAGCATGAGACGCCTTGGCAAGAAATAGCCAAGCAAGTAGTTGATTACTTCAATAAGCTCACCAAAAGCATTCACCAACTCAAGGCCGATATGATGAAGAGGGTGGTTCATCACCAATGAAATGGAAATCTCGAACCTGGAATTTTGCCAAATCCAAAGGGAGTGCAAGGCGGCGGGGTGCTTGCTCAACAACTTGAAACAGACAATGGCGTACCACAAAGAGGCAAAGGAATCATGATATTTGGAGAGCCGTAACCTCTACACTTGTGATGGCTTCTTCCACAAAATCGAGATGCAATTCCACTATGGCGGGGCTGTTAGGTACATCTAATTCTTGCTTTCATGCCCGTTAGTTCTTCATGCTTTCAAGTGCTTATGCTCTGGCGAGTGATGTTGGGTGGGATATGTTCATTGATCAATGTGCAATATTTCTTATGATAGGTTGCATGAGGTCAACTATTGCAACCGCCGCATTAAGGAAATCGGAAGCCTTCCTTGGAAATGGTCCGTGGTCTTGTTTCCAAAGAGGTTGAGGTGCGATTCTCTCACCCCGCTTGCAAGCAAAGCATAATGTAATTGCGGAAACAAAATAGCGTAGTCTCTCCTTGCAAGAAAGATGTTGTGAACACCGCTGAAGAGTCGCTCTTAAATTTCTTATCCCTTGCACCTTATGGAGGTCACCAATGTACAAGTTTCCATATATTCTTTTTTTTTTGCTTTATTATTGCATAAATATTCCTAACCAAAGGCCACCATTCAAAATTTGCGGCTATATCAACAATACAAAAAGGCACATCCCGAACACCTGCTTTGCTTAAAGGCTTTCGAGAAGTTGAAGCCTATTTATGTAAAGAAAGTATCGTAAAGGGAAACCTCGTTGTTGCATATACCATATGAAGTTGGAGTATGCCCGGGTAGCAATGCAATGCATTAAGGTCAAAAAAACGGATTCCATGGTGAAGAGTGCAAGTGCACCCGCGAGGTCTGTGGACTGGTGAGAATTGTCTCGCCAGCCAACATAAATGTGATGACTCAACCAAATGAGCTCGAGGGTCGTGGTTTGCAACAAGTTTTGAGAGGGTGAAGAATGGTATAAACATGACCGCCGATGCGGATATGTCAGTGGTGTGGCATAAAAGTCTTCCTATATGTCCAAGAGAAAGAGAGAATCATGAGTTCTTGCTTGAATGGAAGACATTTGAAAAGGTAATACTCTTTTATTGCTTGTCAAGCATGCCGATATGTGTTTGCCATCCTACCGAATACTTGCTTTGTGCTTTCAACATGCTTAATCTTCCTCTTATATGCTACTGTACCTTGTTATAGATTCTAGTGGAGACGTAAGAAGTCGGGTGGAGTTGCACCTGCTATCGAGGAAGTGCTAGGTGGCAAAAGTAAAGAAAAGATCCAATGCCACCAAGAAGGGGAAACAAAAGTAAGAAATCCAAGGTAGTCGGTGGGACACATGACCGGTTTAAGTCGACACAGTTGAGAAGAAGGGAAACAAAAGTAAGAAATCCAAGGTAGTGGTGGGACACCTGACTGGAGCAACACAAGTTGAGAAGAAGGGAAACAAAAGTAAGAAATCCAAGGCACTGGTGGGACAAACTCGAAGCTTCAAAGACAAGATGAGACCCTCAAATGGCAAGGGAAAAAAGAAAGGACCAAAGCCACCCTTAGATTGTCTTACAAGAGAATCCAAGCAGCTGAAGGATTTCATTTCATATCCGCGTTCCACATTGAAGATATTCGTGCCACACAATTGCGAGGGCTAGATGGCGTGCCATGCAATTCGTGGAGTTGCCCGGACAATATCCAAGATGGCACCATTGTTTCTCAGAATTGATTTTGCAGAGAATTACAAAGATAAAAAATACAAAGGGAGGTTCAAAGCCGGCATTGGCACAATGATCGATAACAATTCTCGTCCACATCACATTATAGGATGGACAACAAATCGGGATCGAAAAGCTATTGAAGGAAACCCATTTTACTTGAGTGATGACAAGATTCATGACACTCTTTTTGTGCAAAGACCGTCTTAGAAAGCACAATTCATGGCTAGTATCAAATGGTGTAGAATTCTCTAGGCATATAGTTTGGTCGATGGTTGTTCTAGCCAATTCAAATCTGCCTACCATTCTATTTCCTACCAAGATATCACCACGAGCTAGGGAAAAGAAATAATATGGAATTTCTTTGGGACAGCCCATGGTAAGGAGAGCACGATGGGCAAGGGGCGCCCCTTAAAGGGGCATTCACTAGAGAGCAGCTCAAGTATGATGGAGTGAGATTTAGGGTGTTGCCGATGCTCGCGGAATTCGCTTACGCAATGGAATGAAGGTGCCAAGAACCGGGACATCAAGAGGTAATGTGCTTTCATCCGCATTCATCCGCTTTTGACGTGCTTTCATCTGCTTTAAAAAAGTGCTTTCATCCGCTTTTTCCGGGCCGTGTATTCTCAGATTGTGCCTCTCAGACCGTATGTGAACCGGCAGCAATACTTGTTGCCGGCTTTTTGCGTGCACTTCGTTCATTGGAAAGGATGATGTTGATAGGACAGTACCCTATTGACCGCGGCTGTGGTAGAAGGGACCAAGATTATACCGCGATCGGGACATACTTGGCCAAATCAAGCACAAGGGTGGCTCATAGAGGTTTAAGTTGTTTCGTGGGTAACCGCTTTGAAAGGAAACCGGTCATCTTGTGTGAACAAGCTGAGGTTAAAGAATTGGAAATATGTTACTCTAAAGCCGTAAAAGTCTCTTTCGGGTGAAGGTAATCAAGACGAAATGGATGAGGCATTTTTTTGAAGGTGATGGAGAATGGCTTAGTGGAAACATAGAGGAAGGTGATAACTTTGCTGCTAGTTAGGTGAGGAGGGAAATCGGAGAATGCAGATTTCTATGTGGTGAAATGTGTTAAGCCGAGGCATATCCTTGATAGAATTGTCAAGATAGCTGGGTCGACCTTCAATGTCGATGAACATGTGTTGGCTGGTTTGTACTATACCGTCCAGCCCGATGGTACTTTGGGAGCTACTTGAAGACAAAGGCCTGACCTTCCAAAGATACCATCACGTATCAATATCAAGTTTGAGATGAATCGATTCCCGGCACCAACAGATTCTCCCTTGATCGCTACTCACCGATGATCATTGATACCCGCCATATGAAGGTTGAATATGCTTTGACCTAGTTGTTTTATCATTTTGACAGGTCTGTAGTTACTTGTGTACTTGTCTCAAATTTTGATCATTATATTGGAGACAATGCTTGTGAGAAAAGTTTTGTAGTATTGGACCCACACATCTGGAGTATTTTAATATTGGAAATAATGCTTGTAGTATTGAGAGTAAGCTTGATATATATTACAGAAAATTGTACACTCAAGATTAGAGACATCTTACAAGATCACTCAATACTAATCATGCATATATATTACAAAAAAGTAGTATACAATGGTTACTTCATGTGTCATCGGTCTTCAAAGTCATGCTCGTCGCCAGAAGGGTGCCCAAAGAAATTCTTTGTACTTCAAGAGGAGCATTGAGGATATAGTAGGCGAGACAAGGTAGTTGTTGAGACAAGAATCCAAAGACGCAACCGCCTCCGGCCAACCATGCATCGTTGAAATCAATTTGTGAGATCGCTTTCTCAGATCGTATGAGAAGACAAGTATTCCAAAAAGTCGGACACACAAACTTCTCCAAAAAATTGTCCTCTTCTTGCCCCTTGAAAGGCATAACAGGAACGGTTGTGTGTGCAGGGTTTAGAAACCCTTTGTGTAGGCTGTCATCAACCAAGAAAATCATACCATGATATTGAGGAAAATCCTCAAGTACAACCTTCAACTCCTTGAAAAAAAGTTGTTTTTCTGTGCTGGTTGGATGCTCGCATGCATAGCAATGCTCTTGACCATATATCTTCAAGAATCTGGTCTGCAAATCAGGGAACAATGCATCCACCATATCCCTTGTATTCCGAAGTAAAGAAGCACTCCAAATCACAACATCAAACCTCTCTGCGGTGCTCCACAAACTCATGATACCTCGGTCCGCAAATGAGGTACTTACTTGCGCTTTTACAACATGGTTCATTTGTGGTGGATGCAAGATTTTCCCGCTCATTCTCCTCTCATGTGGCCGTGTGCAAGACACCATTTATGTCAAAGCATCATGCACTTCCGTCTCGGGTGTCCATCCCTCCACGCTTGCAACCACCGCCGATGTCCGCCGCATCGCGGCTTTGTCCGTTTGGACTCTGCGGAAGTGCTATCCGGACGCGTCTTTGGTCGTTTGCCGCCTGGACTCGGGTTTATCTTTGCTACCGTGTGATGGAGAGGCCGATAGCCATAGTTAGATACATCCTTATCTCAGATCTCCCCCGCCCCCAATGTATGGGTGTTTTCTGGCTATCGGTAACCCTTACCAAGTGGTGGCTTAGGGGACTAGGTGGTTTGTCAACCCCGTCCCACGTAAAACTACTTTCCTTGGTTTCCTCGAAAATCAAAAGTGGTGCTACAATTACCAACCAAAACTTGCGTAACATTATGCCAAGTGAAATAAGACAAGTAAAATAACCGCTTGATCTTAAATATTGATTGCACCTTTTGTATGTAATAGGTTGTTTTTGCACTTTGGTTTCTTCATTATCCGTCTCGGGTTCTTTCACTATCTTCACCTTCGCAGAGTCGAAGTAAGCACCACTTGTGGCTGCCTTCTCCTTCCTTCAGCAAATGCATATTGATCCCTAGGTTGAAACTCAAAACAAATTTTACAAGGACACAATAGGGGAAAATAAATATATTCCGTATTAAACAAAAAAACCTTTTAACCGATCGTTTTGGCACGCCTTGTGCAAACAAAATTGGGCCTGAAACAAGTACATATAAATTACATTAGATCGAGGGTTTTTTCCTAGTGCCACACGCCTATAGGCACGCCCTCATCAACCGAATCATCGACTCACACCCTCACTCGGCTCTATAACACTTTTGGTCCTGGACCTTGTGAGCCTTGTGATTCGGCCCACAACCTTGTTCACCTGCTTATCCACTATATTCGGGTCTTCAACATCCTTGTCTTCCCCTGCAACAACAGTGTTAGAGGAGGCCTTTGTAGAGGTTGCTGCAGAATTTGGAACTATATTGTATTTCTCAAAGATCGTAACCATCGAATCGCTTTGGACCGTGTTGGTGTCTTTAGCACAGTGCTTTCAGGTGCTGCATTGTGCTGCTGACTGCTTGCCTCATGCTGTTCACTGTCTACAGGCGCTTCTAATGTACCCACTTCAGGAAACAAACGTGTACCTTTTTTGGCTGTTCTTGCTTGTGGAGTTCGAGTCCTTGTAGACTTGTGTCCGGGGGTCCTTTTACTAAGAGGTGTTTTCACATGCTTCCTTTTCCTGTTGCTGTCTGGAGTTGTAGCTACCACCTCATCTAAGTCAATTGTCTCAACTTGCTGTTTGTGTGCTGCCCCAGCATATAAGGGTTCCTGCTTGACTGTCTTCCCCAATTCCTCCACTAAGCCTGCTGGAACTGTTTCTGAGCATTCGAGGCAGTGCGTCTTCTCCATAAGCAAACTTCGTACCGACATGATATACGTGGGCCACATTTCACCTTGGACTTAGGGTGTAATCATCCCGAATGCCAGCCCCGCATGTGGAGCATCTCTCCTCATGTCCAATTGGCAACCCGAATGTCACAGATAGATGCTCACAAGCCGGCCAGCTCTCCTTGTAAGCTCCCTAAGCCTGCTGAGATTCTCGTAAGTGCCGCTATTTTTTGCAAGTCGCACTTCATTGTTTGCAACCTCGCGCCTATAGTGGCCACTTGTTGAACTATCCCCTCATCTATCGGGCTACCCCCATTTCAACAAGGGCTTTGAGCATGTATCGCCATGTCTTTCTCTCTCCAAGCTCAAGAGCTCAGCAGAGGCACCAAAGATCGTGACCTCGTGATCGCTTGAAGACGTGAGATGTTGTCTTTAATTTTCGCGCAATTTCTCTTGTGAAGCCGAGAAGAAAGCTCCCTTAGCCCGGGACCGACAACTAGCTCCTTCTTGAGACTAAATCAGCCTCCGCGTGTTTAGTGTTTCCGCAAATCGCGGCACATGGCTTCCAGGCGATATGTTCTCCCCATAAGTCGTGGTAAGTTGTTGGGCACATTGCAAATCTCCCAATGGACGGCCTCCCTTCTAATTTAATACCGCCTCCGAACCGCCTTTCGCTATGCTTTCAGGTGCCGTGGTTTGCCGGGATTTGCCGACCTACGCTTTTGCGGAGCAATCGCTGGTGGGTTCACTTTTAACCTTGCCGCCGTAGGCTCTACTCTTTGCTTTGCAAATCGCCCAATTAACCTTGAACTTCGGGATCCCGCTTTGCTCTCGTGCGCTTATTGAATGCAAATATGTATGATAATTGTCTTTCTAACTTCTATTCTTCAACCCGTCCGGTATATTTTGCTTTCGAAGTTCTATTAGAGCTTCTTCGTGTTCGCCTTACCTTGTCAATGGAAGTTTTGCCAGAATGACCCCGCTTGGTATCCCAAACTTCATTGTACTCACCGCAGATATGAGATCTGTTCGAAATTGAGAGGGATGAACGCCTCGCTTTTGGCGGACCCGCATACGCATGGAAGTCTTCTTCTCGGGCAATCAGCCAGTCCGGTCTTAAGGGAACGCTTCTTCCGGCCCGGAAGAATGCAAGAAAATCGAATTAACGTGGTTGAACCCTAAAACCCATAGAAATTTTGTTTTGTTGCTTTTGCTTACCCTAAGAAATGGGTTCCGTTGGAATTACCGCTTGAGCCGGGCGGATCAATCACCTTCTTTACCATGGTTGATCCGCTTTGTTTAATGTGGAAATCCGAGAGCACAAATTCGCGGGTTGTCTTGAACAGAGAAAGTTGGGGAAGAGAGATTTGGAAAAACACAAATTGAAAGTTCGCTCGTTTGTCTAGTGGTTCCAGATTGCGGGTCGTCGATTCATTACCGGGGCTGCAAACAGGTAATGATTGTATAAACCGCACCGGCTAGACGAATAGATCGAAGAATATAGGTGGTACTATATAGGTGAAGGGTGGGAAAAAAATATTTGAAGGGTGGAGAAAAGTGTATTTTGGGTGCTGGTGCTGATGCTGGGGTCGTGTTTTTTTGCTACCCACCAGCATACTTTCACCCATTTATCGCTTCTTTTAGCCAGTCAATCTCGCTTTACATCCGTTTTCCACCTTGACCTCTTCTAATGTCTTAATCTGTTCTATTATCCTTTTCTCAGCGAAGTTGGCCATAAAGGGAATCCAGTTCTTCCCTCTCTTTTTGTACTTTAGCCTTACCCCAGCTTTTTGCATAATTTTTAATATTTGAAAGAGTCATATCATGGTTTCCATAATGTTCCGTTTAAAAAAGCCGATTGCCATATGCTTTTGCAAGTCTCCACAAAATCTGGGCCTTTCAAATATCTGGTATTTAATTTGAATACTATTTTAGATGTTCTAAACTGACACTTCTTAGTAGATATCACTTGTGGATTATGATCGGAGATAGCATTCTTTAATTGATTGGACCTTTGAAGTTTTGCGCACTTTTGCAATGTATTAGACATAAAGTTGTAAGTGTTTCTGTTACATTCTATAAAAGTGATTATTTTTATTTGGCATCGCGTTTATGAATTTAAAGCTTGTTGATTGTTATTTGAATTTGGAGTTCTTGCCGATTTTTATTTTACCATTGTCTATGGATATAAGTTTTTGAATGATGTTCCAATCAAATTTGATTCACTTTGTGCCATGTAATATTAGTAATATTTCAATCTTTTTAGGTTACATCATCAAATTGAAGAGCATCAACCAAATAAAATACAACTAGAATAGAAAATGGTGCAAGCATGGACCACCCATGCACCAACAAGCATATATTTGATGGCAAACAATGGCATTTGCACTAAGTGCAATGTTTAACATACCATAAACCATAAGGAATGTCATTCCACCTACCTATTTCAACATGAAGCCTATGTGAACTCAGCCTCATCCTGTACATGGCATGCTTATGCTTCGTGGGAATCCCCTCTGCCAAGTACTTTGCCTCCTGCAATGTAGGATGAGTCCGATATAAAACTTCTTTTCTATTGCCCCATCTCTCCATGTCCTCTGAAGAACATTCATTTTGAACCATGTGCAGATATCATCTTTATACAAGGCTAAATCATGAATATCCATCCCCCATCGTGCCATCCACTAAGTGACATCAACAAAGCAGCCCTTAACCCATGTCTCCTCTAAAGCTAAGTGTGGTAAACTTTCTTGAAACATAATCTACAATACCTTATAGACATAATTAAGGGACCTGTAAAGCGTCTCCGCCTCCCAAGCAGGAGCATCCCACATTCCCTAACATCATATCATACGGAGTTTGCATTTTTGTTCCAAGTTTAGAGCAAAAGAATTTCTTATAAACTTTCTCAACCCTTTTCCAAGTCTCAAAGGCCAATCCAGGATCCCATACTTCACATCCATACAAAACCATAGATTGCACCCGCCAAGTTATGCTAAAATTCTTATCTCTCGCTTTGGTACATCTACATTGCATTGCATACAATGCTTTGAGGCCATCATTGACCTTTTGCACCACTACTTCATTCCAATTTGGACTCTTATCCACTAATATCCCAAGGTACTTAATATAGCTACTGGTAATTTCTACAAGTTCATCTTGATAATAGAGCTGTAAATGATCAGTCTTGTTTGCCCCAAACACAATCACTTTGGCCTTATCCATATTGACTTGCATGACTTTTACATCACAAAATAACGAAAGCGTATCCAAATGCCTTTGCAACTCCTGTATGTTACCCACAGACGGTATCAAATCTTGTGGTATTTCAATTGTAACCAAAAATAGATTTCAGATTTCAGATTTAAGCTAGGTAAGCTTGCTAAAAAAAAGAAAACTGATGGCAAGAAAGTTGCATGCCTTTTGCATCATAAAATAATGAAAGCATATCCAAATGCCTTTGCAACCTCTGTATGCCACCCACAGACGGTATCCCATCTCATGGGATTCCAATTGTAACGCCATCGGTAAGCGTGCTAAAAAAAGAAAACCGATGGCAGTAAAGCCCATTTTCTATTTTTGGACATTCTTAAAGAGCAATTAAAACTCCTTTCTGCCCTTTGGGGCATGGTCTATTAAACCACCACACCCGAGATCTGGGGTTCAAACATGACCAACAACGGTCTATTAATGGGAACCTTAAAAGCCCATTGCCTTGAGGTCGCAGGTTTAAGTACGACCAACTGGTAGAGACCTTAAACTTGCCATATATTCTAGATAATCACATGCAAAACAGCTCCTAGCATATCACACCTAGGTAGTGGATTTGTTTCCATCTGATATGTGATGATAAATAGAACAAAAATAGATTGAAAGCAAAAGACATTGTAAGATCTCAATCAAAGAAATTAATTGTAAGTATACATTGACAACATGTAATCTCTCCATATACTGGAGATTCAAGCCAGATGTAACATTTGGAGGCCTTAACAAGATTGCTTTTGAAGAAAACTCTATAATGTTGTTTGAACCCAAGAACTGTTTGGCAATGACTTGCATGCAGGCTGCTAATTTATGAATATAGAATACCTTAGGGTGACCAAATGCAAATTTCTTGCCAAACTTATTTGGAAGCATTGGTTGATATCCATTTGACAAGAAGGATTACTTGTTCCTTAAAATGTCATACCTTCCAATAGGTGGAGTTCCAAGCAATTTCTGTTTGGTCAGATGGTGATAGTTGGATTGACGAGACATATTTTAAGTAAATCCAACACAATTTTAGATTATACCAAAGATTTTTACAAATTAAAAACATTTATTGGATCCATTATACATGACATCAGAACAGCGGGTCCTGTCAATGTCTGCTGTATATTTAAAAAAAAAAAAAGAGATTGCAAAAGCAGAACGTATGGTCTATCTATTTTAAAATCTTCCACATCTGTGGCATTGAACGTGTATCCAACCTTTGCATTGGATAATAGTTCAACATTTGGTAGAAAGACGGTTCAACCACATGTATATAAGACAACATGCTCGAAGGCACTTCCAAACATGCTTGGAACTCTGCATGCCAGAAAAACCTTCTAGCACTTATATAACAACATTTAATGTTCCATTTACATGACATCAGAACGGCCTGATGCATGCCTGCTATATGTTTCTGTAGAGAAGCTTCTTGTAAAAGTAATACAGGATCTTATCCTCTATTCCAAGACTTGCATGCCAGTGGTGTCGTAATCTCAGCAACGTGATCTGGAGAATGAGTGTTATAAAACAGCAACGGATCTACAACAAGGTCCATAAGTATCTGGTAGCATTCTTGCATAGCTACCTGAAATATCACAGGATATATAGATCAGTTTTCTAGTTCAGACTCTTGATATGATTTTTAAGACATCAGATCTTAGGATAATAATGTACGCAGCCAGATAGGTTGTTAAGGAATAAATCGTTCTAAGGATTCACATTCATTAATCAAGACATGCCAGGAACATTTATGTTAATTAGATTTCAGCAAGTATACCATGTCAATATTCAGTGTTCTTCGAAGTGAGTCCATGTGAGAGGCAGCCTGCAGAGGCACATGTTCGTCCAGGATGCATTGGATCAAACACATGCTTATTACTGATGGTTGATAAACCACAAACTCCACCTCTGCATGATAACTGGGTCAGGATGATTTATTTCTTTTCAAGATTTAGTCACATTCTTATTATGTGCTGATGCTTCCATGTCAAAATTTTGAAAGAGGGCAACAAAACATGATTATGATGGAAAAAAACGTATTAAGGACAAAACAAAAACTGGGAAAAGGAGGTATGATCTCAAATATCTATCTCATTACCTGGAAGTAAAATAAGCAGTATTTCGTTTGCTCTTCGCAAAAGTAGTTGGAGGAGATGAGATGGAACTCCCATATCAGGGAAATGGTCAATAATGGTTGCCAGGAAATCAGACACAGTGATTGCCATTGCGCACCATCCAAGGGACTGGAGAATCATGACCTCCATTTGTCGGACACTTTGTTCATTGAATGTTATCCCTGTCAGTGCCTATGCAGGTTACAAAAGTAGGTTAGAAAGGTAATAAAGTTACATGATTATCTTAGAAAAACTGGCAACTAGAGAAACATTTCATAAAATAGATGCAAGACCATAACCTACCTGGAAACAGCAGAGATTAATAGCATGGCTGTTTTCAAATTTGGCTGCCATCCAAATACATGCAATGGCAGAAATGTAGATGTCATCAGTCTTTCCAACCTGATGACTATAAACTGTTAGTAAGAAAATAAGAACCACAAAATAGTTGAGAAGAAAATAAGAACCACAAACTAAGGTTAGAGACATGTTAAAAATTCTAAATCTCATGGTTATTACTTACATCTGAACCACGTGCAGTTGCGAGGAAGCGATCAAGCAAGGAAATAGCATGCTCAGCTGTTGAAAGTTGTAGCCTAAGAAAATCCATCAACTACAGAAAGGGTAATTTAATACGCAGCAAAAGCTAGCAATTAAAAGGTAGACTAAAAATGCAGGAGGTTACTTACCTTGAGCATCCATGACACTGTCTGTTGACGTGCATTCATCAGATTAGACCGTCCCTCACATTGCATGATATCAAAACCTCTTAAGCTTCTAATGTAAGCATTGTTGAGCCTGTATTCTTTCCTGTTTTGTCTTTGCAGCAACAATGCTATGGATTCTCCAAAATCTTGCTTGGTGCAATCACAACAAGCATCTTCTCTCAAATTGCAATCCTCATCAAGCCGAGGAATTGAAGTCCATTCAACATTAGCTGAATACGTTCTTGTAAAATCATCTGAAAATATATCAGACAACACCATTTCAGATTGAAGAAGGCTTCCTGAGATTGAGAGCATATGCCTCCATTGCCTTTCAAAATTAGGCGTGGATGGGGCAGCTGAATTCCTGTCATAAAGCTCAACTTCGAGGGATTCTGAGCAAAGGAGGCTGGATACGGAAGAAGTTTTCATTGCGAAAAAAATTCCCAGCCCCTCTTATTTTTTGATGCTAATCCACAGAACCCACATTGTATAGCAGAAAGTCTGGGCCAAACTCCGGCAATACAACCGGCCAAGCAGCAGATAAGACAAATGAGGCGTCTATCTGCCGAGCAACTCTGAGACGGAGATGCAGAGCAGAAAAGGGCGATCTGATGAGTTGGGTTTGGAGCTGGAAGAAGGAGAAATAGGAGTGTCCAGAAGCGTTTAAGGGATTGGGCAAGAAGAAACGCACCATTGTGGCAAAGAAAGAAGTGGGCTGATGAAGATCCGGCACAGATTTGAGAATTTGGATCCAACAAGAGAGGAATATCTCGCTGGTCCTAGTTGGCATTCTTGTTGGCGCACTTCCGTTTTGGCTTTCACGATCTTTGAAGGATCCTTTGGCTGCTTCACATTAAGGGTCTTGCTATTACACCAATCATTTGCCTTTTATTTTCCTCCTTTCAAAACTGAAATGAAATAATTCTTGATAGGAACAAATAATAAATCAATGATTTCGTTAAAAAATCAAATGAATGATTTCGTTAAATTATTGGACGTATAAAGGGAAAATATTACTTGCCTTTAGATTCATTGTCTTATTCTGAATATGTATGGCTACATACCTCTTTCAAAAATTACTCAATCTCAAAAGGAGCTGCTGGATTAGCCATTGTCTTTACAAAAATTGCATGATGCAATGTTATTTTGGCTGGACAAATGCCGATGGTATTTAGATCGTGTTTTTTCAGGTTATTTGATTCCAGTTTGTCAGTTCGTAGACCTTCGAAACAAGTTGTTATCTGAAAAGCTAGCATGTAAAGTCTTTTTTAATAATGAACTAAAATTTGTTGGCAAGAGAGTGAGAAATTTGTTTCGTTTACAAAATGATCATTTGCCAAGCTTAAATCTAATGGCCTGCCCATCAGTTAAGACCTAGCATGAAAGGTTATGCCATGTCAACCATAAAACAATTGAAATGATTAAATAAATAGAGTATGATAAATGCTATTGAAAACAGATTGGAGAACTTTATATGTGTTTATATGTGCAGGTTGTATTCTTAAGACTAAATAAGAGCGCCGAAGGAATTCTTGACTTAGTTCACTCAGATATTTGTGGACCTCTGAATGTGACTAGCATGACTGCAAAAAAATTATTCATAACGTTCATAGATGATTTCAGCAGAAGAACTAAATGCTATTGCTTAAGGACAAATCAAGGTTTTGAAGCATCTAAGCAATTTGTAGCAGAAGTTCAAATAGAAACTAGAAGAAGAATCAAGTTCTTACATATAGACACGTTCTTCTCAAATGAATTTAAAATATTTTGCGTTGAACATGGGATAAAGAGACATTGGACCTGCAAATATGCCCCACGGCAGAATGGCATTGCGGAAAGGAAGAATAGAACCACCCTTAATGTTGTCAGAGCCATGCTTAAATATTTAGGCATACCCAATTTCTGTTAAAATGGGGCAGTTCATACTCAAAAGCATCTTAAGAGAGATGCGTCAGATGCGACACATCGAAAGCATCTAAAGCATCGAAGCATCTAAGTTTTAAGATGCGGCTAAGATGCGTTTGAAAAAAATTTAAATTGTCAAAAAATACCTTCACTCCAATGGAGCCTTAAATACCTTTGATTTATAGAGACTTTTAGAATTAAAATACAGAATATTTATGAATAATAGAAGAGAAAACTATTACAGATCTTGATGTTACAGGTTTCTTGCTGCAGATCCTTTTGCGTTGTTGCAGGTCTCATGATCGGCTGCAACATACCTTTTTTCTCTGTTGCTGACCTCCCAATCCAGATGCAAACTTCTGGCCCAACTCTCGAGACCCTACATACCCGGTTTGTCGCTTGCCTCATCGTCAACAAAGAGCTTTGACGAGAAAATGGTTACAGAAGGCCAAAGAGGCAACAAACTGCACCTATTTTAGGGTCCTCGATATCAGGCAACCTAATCCAAGTGTTTTTGGCAAAAAAAAAAAAAAAAAATTTGAAAAAATAAGGTGAAGCATCTATGTCAGATGCGGGTGTCGATGCGCATACATCTACATCTAAGCATCTTATTTTAAGATGCGCACATCTTATGAACTTATATTAAGCATCAAAGGTGCAATTCCAAGTATCTTTTGCTCTAGAAAAGAACCATCCTATGGTAGATTTAAAGTTTTTGGATGTTTTGCATTTGCTCATGTACCTAATGAGTTAAAACTTGATAATATATTGTACATTACATATTTAGTTGGATATGATGATCAGTCAAAGGGGTATATACTTTATGATCCAGCCAAAAGGAGAATAATGATAAGCAAGATGTCACCTTGAATGAAGAAGAATTTTACAAAGTTATATCTAAAGTAAATGCTGAAATGAAAATGATAAAAGTGAGGGTCCTGCAACATTAGAGGAGTTGCTCCCTATTAATCATGAAACAACCAATGCCCCAGCTGGTCTAAGAGACCAATATGATGCAAAGAGTATGGATGATATCTCTAAGATAAATTTGGATACTAGTGCCTCTAAAGAAGATGTTTTGCAGGAAGAAGAACATGAAATAAATTTAGTAAGTGTTGCTGATGCAAGAAGGGGAAGGAGGACAAAAGCATAGATGCTTCAAAAGAACTGGCTCATGGACAAGATGATCTTGGAAGAAGCAGAGAATTAGTGAATATTATTTATGAGACCTTAATGCTATTAGACTTTGATATACTCAAGATTGAAAATGAAGCCTTAATAGAATAGAATAGAATAGAATAGAAAGAATATGATAGAATAGAATATAATAGAATGGTTTTTATCGTCCACGGAGACCAATCGGTCTATGGGACTCACTGAAGGAGCGGAGCAAACTTATTACTGTCTGGATTAAGAAATCCCCTTCGAGGGGAAAACCCGTGGCAGTAATAAGAATGTTGTCAAACTGTACAAATAGACATCATGAAATATATATACGTCGGGCGAATGTTCGACTTACATAGCCGATCTCGCAAATCCATCTCTTAAAGGTACGATCACAACATCCTTACTAAGGTCATGCTCAATATCACATGTCGCGACTGGCCAGGCCTGGCCAACTTAGCATAACCTGTTAGGATTTGATCATTTTCAGTCGCTTTCAACCCGAACAGGAGCATGGGCGCTTTTCAAGAAGCTGGAGCAAGCCAAAAATTAGGTAAATGGCTATTCTATTGTGCAATGCCGACTTCTAGTCCGGCAATAAGTTGGATTAGCATGTTAGCTTAGCCTTAGAGGCCTTATAGATTCTGAGATCACAAGCCCTAACAAAGGAACTTAACCATGATGTTTAGGTAGGTAGATTAGATGTTATTCTATGTTTCAATTCTATGGATGATGATGTTCTATTCTATGCGCACTCCTGTGTATTAGGAAGGGGAGTAGAGACCCTGAAAGCCTCAGTAGTTGATGTTCCTAGATAGCCTCATTAATTCCCAATTAATGCAGCCTATGCATAAGAGCCCGCCTGGCTGTGGGTGGCAGAGCTAGACTGGACAAGGAAGACTTGTCCAGTTACAGTTGATCCCTCTGGTGTGTAAAGCCTACCGGAAAATACTGTGGGTTAGGCCTAATAGTTTGCCACTAAGTGTGGGCAAGGTATGGGCTCGACACATCTTGGGTGATGCATCACCTTCAATGGGGTTGAAGTCATAGACGAGCAGTGGCTCTCTAGCCTGCCTGTAACTGGCATGCATCTTCTGGAGGGAGTGATCTCCTCCTGCCTCATCGGGAAGTGGGGAGATGTAACCCAGTAGTAGCCCCTTTGGCTATGCACTCGGCAGGCTACGGTCAGGCTCCAAGACTTATCAGCCTATCTGCAAAGTATGCACAGGAGAGGCGGATGGAGAGGACTACCCAACGGCCATGTTCTTATACCAGCCCAATCCATTTTCCATGAATTCTGTCTGCATTGACTTCTGGAGGCCCAAGCCATCAGTCGATCCCTATGAGCCTGAGCCTTAGTAGGATTTCCCTTATGTTGATGTTACTGATGTTGTTGTTACAGATGTTACGTTATGGTGAGCTATCCTTCGAGGTGGATATGTATATTATTTGATGCTATGTGCTCATGTTTGATGTGCTTCCATAGATAGTAGGTCCCTTTGGGAGACGAGATGAATGATACATCCATTCTTCCCCATTGGATTCTTGTCTGTTAGCAAGGATCTGATGTTAGGTGGACGGCCTCATGTTAGCGAGGGCGTTGACAGGAGGGATGAACTCTGGTATTGTACGATGGGAGCATTATATACGCGCAGGGGACGTCGCACCCACATCTTTACTGCGTCTTCCCAGCCCGTCAACCTATTCGAGAATCTCGACTAGCGATTTTGCAAACACCAAACTGACCTTGGCTGGGCATTGCAGGTCACCTGCCTTTTAGATGGGAACAACTCTGCTAGTGGTCCACTTGGTATTTTTTTGGGGGGAGGGGGAGACCTTCCTGTGATACCTGTCATAAGTCTACGCGAGAACAAGGAAATACGAGAAAATACTTGAAAAATATGCAAGAAATACATCCACTTTGTATTTGGAGTGGGGCCTTCCTGTGATACTTGTCATGAATCTATGTGAGAACAAGGAAATACAAGAAAATAATTGAAAAATACGTGAAAATCTGATATATAGAATCAATAGTGCAACGACCCAAAGGCAAGCAAGAATGCGGGGCAGATGCCTAGAAGGGTCACGACTGGCGTTGAACCGAAATATCCATGCTACGGTCAAAGGCTCCTTAATATACTGGAAAAGGGACCTCTTTTCCACAAGAATGCATGTGGGATATATGCACCTAAGTTTAGGATCCTATAAAAATTAATACGGATATAAGAAGGATGCAAGATAATGTTTAAAGTATTGGTATTTCACTTGGCAAAAGTGTATGACTTGCAACTAGAAGGTTGCAAGTTTGAGCTGAGCCTAGCCTTGTGCAACTACCTTTTTGCATCCACATGACGACCAGGATTTCCCTTAATGAAATCTTTTAAGTGGGTAACTTTATAACACCTAGTGAATTTCGATTTTGAAGGTTAGCTAATAGAGGCGATTTGTTTTTCTTGGATACTGTTGAAGGCGAATTATTTATCAATATAATGGAAAATGTTTCTAAGGTATGGGATGATATGTTTACTGATGGAGAAGGCATTGATTCTTTGATGTCTCATTCCTTAACCGCAATTGGACAAGGCAAAGTTGAAGTGTGAAACAGATAATGCCCAACAAGGCAACTTATGTCATACTCAAAGCCTTATGTTTCTTTCTTGCAGGTGTGCTACCAATCCCATCTTGTTCTAATGCCAAAGAACTGTATTAACTCAAAAAGCTTAAGCATTTGCCTCCATCCTAATTCCTTTAAACTTTTAATGTATAATGTTATAGAGAGTTTGAACAAATTTTGGAATTCAAATACTAAAGAACAAGATAGCTGCCAGGCCACTATGACTACATGTCAAAATGGTGATTTTTTGGCACACATTGGTCTTGAGAAACTAGCATTCACTACAATAACTGAAACCCAAACCATATTAATAGTTCTGACAAAAGCAATATCCATTTATCATCATATACATACAAATAGTTCAGCTGTGATCCAGAGCTTTTATCGACCTCAAACTGCACAATACTATTTAGCACATCGCTGTATCATTTGGAATTATTTGAGAGTCCCCAAAGGAAGTTGGCTAACTGAGCAGTTAAAAAAAAAAAAGAGGTGTAAAAGTTCTAATCAGATTTCATCACTTGTTAAACTCGGTATAGTAGAACACCTGATCCAGTAGCCTCAATTAAATGAGAATCCTACGACAAGTATGAGCATATATCAGTAATCTGCCTATAAAGAAAATGAAACAGAAACTCATAATTATCCTACTCAAAATTGCATTCATTTTCACATACTTATTCAGGTGTGCTTCTGTTTGCATAATTTTCAAACTATTTTTTAAGTTCAAACCATTTATCTTATGTTTCTTAAACCTTAACTACATATGAATTGAATCTTTAGGAATATATAGAAGTTAATCACGAAACAGAAGTCCATCTCAAACCTTAAAATGATTATAGTCCAACCACATTTGCCAACAAGATGATGTTGAGCCAAGATGTGAAAATACATCTTGAGCCAAAGGGTCATATAGACCTCTTGAGCAAAGTGATGGCCATAAGCTAGAAGCGATCAGGACCTAGAATAACCTGTGATTGTTGATCAAATGCTGGCCCCCTTACCTTAGGTTCGAAATAGGATCTGCAGGAAATATCATCTGATTTCAATTGAACCATGTAGGGCCGAAATTTGATGGTGAAAGCAAAGCAAGATAGCACATGTATATGCCATCAAGCCTAACGACGAATAAGAACTCGAGCAAACTGGAAATACTCCAAGTTTCTAGATGACCTATATATACAATCACCTTATGAGAAGAATCTTCAAGAAATCGTTGCCATTTCTGAAAAAAGCCAACAATCGCCAGAAGTTCCTTATCGTAAATAGGATAATTAATCTCAGCAGCCTAGAACTTTTGAGAATAATAGGGATCAAGTGTAGCTCATGATCATACACCTCTTGTGACAAGATGCAGCCATCTCGAGTCTCTTGGCTATCACATCATGTCTCAGGGTGTTTTTATAGATCTAGAGAATGTCAACATAGTTCTTGATTGGAAAACACCTCTTTCAGTTAAAGATGTATAGTGATTCTTGGGATTTGCCAAATTTTATCGCCACTTCATCACGTACTATTCAGAGATTATCTGGAGCTATAGTAGGGATTGGAGTGTTGTTCAAAACATGGGCTGAAGCACCGGATCAGAACGCGGAGCAGAAATAGAAACTAGAACACGAACAAGAGCAGAATCAGGAGCACATGATGCTGTACATACTAAAATAGATGCAAGGGCAAGAACTGTAAATGAACTAGGACTAGAGCGAACCAGTAAACCGAAATGATCTAGAGCACCAATCAATCTGTGGGTTATGCAATTCGAGCCAGGGAAGACCTAAGACTATTGGCGCATGTGGATTAGCAAGAAGATTGAATGAAATGTTGTAAGAAGCTCCTCCAAATAAAGCCCGAAGAGGTGCAGTACATTCTGTGATTGCACCCGAAGAGATTTCAGGTCCACCAATCATCCCAACAAAGCTGGAATGCTCGACCTTGCTTCTAGATATAGCGTGCTTAGTAGCTAATGCACTATTCATAAAACATGAATTTGCACCATTATCAAGTTGTGACAAAGCATCTACCCTCCCAACCTCTGATTCCAATGATATAGAGATGAAAAATTCTTTACTGGTCCGAGGGAATAAAACCTTCCGTACAGCCAGTCGTCGAGAGATCCTTGCTACTCGAACTGTACTCAGAAGGTTTGATTGCTTAATAGGACATCCTAAAGCGATATGGCCAATCCCTCCACAATAGAAGCATAGATTAGCCTTTCTTCAGCACTGCTTCTTGGGCGCACACAAAGGCCCTTGAACCACATGATCAATTTGCATAGGCATCGGGCCATCTGATTTCGGGGACATGGGAGGTGCAGAAGCTGTTTAGAGAAACATGGTAATTATGTCTTTCTTGCCTACGCTCAAAAAGATGATTATCAGAACGAACCAAAAACTTTATAGCTTCATCCAAGGTTCTGGGATACTCCATAATCAGCAACATATCCTTCACATCATCGAGGAGCACTCTTCGAAATCAATCCCAAAGAGCCCCATCTTCTCAGACCGTGTCTATGGCAATTTAACGGAAGTCAAGAAGTTTAAACTGAAGCTGGACGAGAACCTTGCTTGAGATTGCCAAATTTGGAATCGATGTCTTTAAAACGAGCCTCAAGTTAGCAGTAATTGTGACAAAATTCTTCAATTCAGAAGCCCCTTTCTCCAGTAAGGGGAAGAACCAACTCAAAGCTGATCCAGAAAGAAGAGAGGTAACTAGTCTGACCTGTTCCGATCTGTGGGTTACTTGTGAGTGTGGAGGCGAATAACAAGCCGAATATGATCCAAAAGAGCTCAGAGCTTGGATCTAATGCCATCAAGTTTCTCTTGCAAACCAATCTTAGGCTCTGATAACCTTCTCCCGGAGCTAGAGGCTAACTCATGAGAAGCTACTCGTTCCGGAGCTCCTTGTTATCCGACTGCAACTGCTGATACACTTGCATAAGTTGTTGGACCTGTTGTAACAAGGACGGAATCTCCTCCATGAAGACAAAAACCTTAAAGATAGGTAAGGAAATACTTAAGCTCCGAGTAAACAAAAATTGGTAAGGGATTCCGGATCAAACTGTCATGAACCTACGGAAGAACAAGGATAATGCATGGAAAATACTTGGAAAATTATGCTAGAAATACACAAAAATCTGATATATAATCAGGAATCAAGAGTACAATGATCCGAAGACAAGCAAGAACACGACACAAATGCCTAGAAGGGTCAAGGCTAGCATTGAACTGCAATATCCATGCTAGCATTGAAGGCCCCTTTATATATTGGAAAAGGGGCCTCTTTTCTGCACGAATGCGTGTGGGATATATGCACCTAGAATTCGGAATATTCCATGGCCTCCTGGAAACTGGTACCAATATAAGAAAGATGCAAGGTATCTTCAACAAGTATAATAATTCATTTCATAAAACTGTGATTCACAGTTAGAAGTTTGCGAGTTCGAGCCTAACCTTGTGCAACTACACTTTTGCATTCGTATAACGACCATATTTATATATACGAATATAATACCCGTATGGTTATTACAACACCTTGTTAAACAAGGCAGTTAGGACTGGTACTATGGATGGTCCTGCCACTTGAACAAGGCAGTTAGGACTGGTACTATAGATGGCCCTACCCACTTGAGCAACTATGCCTACATACCTTCCAGGTCTGGTGCATTCCCACTGGCAAGATGCTATAAGCCTTGTACAAATATGGGTATAATATACATATGGTTGTTATATAACCCTGTTGAACAAGGCAGTTAGGATTGGTACTGTGGATGGCCATGCGTACTTGAGCAACTCTGCCTGCATACCATCTAGGTCTGGTGCTTTCCCATTGGCAACATGCGATAAGCCTTGGACCACATATGCCTTTGTGATTTCTCACGTCGGGCCTTCCTACGGGGGTAATGCTACTCATGCACCCTGAGGATCGTAGAGCTGTTGCAAGTATTGTCCCCACTGCCCTTTAGGTTGTACTATCTTATTGAGCACCTTTCATTAGAAGGTCCTGGGATGACATTCCAGGAGATAGAACATTTCCCTTTGATGCCCTGTAATGTATCTGGCTTTCTTAGCCTTAAGGAAAGCGCGGTATTATTTGGCTACATTTGAGCATAGAAGCGTTCGTGAGAGCTCTTTGCAAGTATTGTCCCCAATCTTTCGAGAGTAATGTTTTCTTTAGGTTGTACAGGCTTTTTGGGCACCTTTCACCATAAGGTTCTAGGATGACAATTCAGAAGGTAGAACATTTCCCTTTGATGCCCTGCATTGTACTTGGCTTTCTTAGCCTTATGGAAAGCGCAATACTGTCTAGTCGCATGTTGGGCATAGAGAAGGGCCTATAACTTGGCAGAGGTAGCATTTGTATTCCTTGCACTCAGCATCAAACCACTGGTTACATGTGAAGGGTTGTGGTTCCTGAGGTCTGTCGGGGGCGGCTTCTCCCAAATCACTGGCCTGAGCATGTCAATCAACTGACCTATCTATTAATGGAATTCTATAAAAAAAATTGACACTTTTGAACTAGTCTATTTGCCAAATAGCAAGAATATTGTTGAGAACAAGTGGCTCTTTAAGACTAAAACAAATGAAGATGCAGTGACATGAAAACTTATGGCACGCCTTGTTGCTTAAGGCTCTCTCAAAAGAAAAGCTTGGACTATGAGGAATCCTTTTTCCCTTTGGTGAAAATGAATGGCTTGAGAATGCTGTTGGCCATAGGTAATGCTCGTAATCTGGAAATACACCACATGGATGTTAATACTACTTTTTTAAATGCCAAATTAGAAGAGATCTACATAAAGCAAGCACCAGGATTTGAAGAAGGAAAAGACAGATATAACAATGACCCAGAAAGGATCACTGGATTGTAGCAAAGAAGGTACCCAGATATTTAAAAAGGACAACCAATGATGCAATAGAATACAGTTCCAGACAACTGATACTTCAAGCATCCCAGTGATGCTAACTGGGGAGGGAATTTGGGTGAAGGGAAATCCACCTCTGGTTATTTGACAATTTTAAGAGGTGCACCAATAAGCCAGAAATGCAAAAACAAGCATCTACATCTATGTCTAGTGTCGAGGCTGAATATGCATCATCTGCTTTATATGCTAAAGAAATCTTATGCGAAAGAACGTTATTTATAGAACTTGGAGTTGAACTAAGCATGGCTTGTGATGGTACAAGTTGCATAGCAATGTTAAAAGATCTAGTTTTACATAAAAGGTCCAAATACATTGAAGTGGAGCTGCATTTATCAGAGAAGTTGTGCAGAAGAATATTATCATATTGATTTATGTCAGATTGATTTATGTTAACACATTAAATCAATTGGCAGTTATATTAAGTAAGCCACTGCCTGAGTCAAGATTCACAAGGTTAAAGATTCTTAAATGGACTGCATAATATAACATGAAGGGGTAACGAAATGTTATCAGGTTATATTTGTGGTGATATGGCTTTGGCCTTGAACATGCTCAGTAGACTCAGAGTGTTTGGACATGCATAATAAATCATAGAAAGTTTTCCAGTTTAGCTAAAACATTTACATGCATGTATGATTTTACGGTCATGTTTGTTGAATGCAAATTGACCACTGGAAAAAAAAGGGAGTATGAAGCATAAATAGAAACAAAAGTGTATCTATCTATCTATTAGAAAATTATCTTATTGAAGTAAGTCCTTTTTAAAGGCCATATATCTGAAGCCAATGATTCATATGAATTCGTTCAGCCGGACTAGTCGGTCGTATTATGCCAATAAAACATAAAGAAGTATGGATTGTTAAATCACCTTGATTACAGGATCAGAATAGCTTCTTAAGCCGATGGAACAAGACTAAAAAGGCTTGGGCTATTGAAATATTGAGATCAACATTGCTACAGTGTTCGGGTCAATCCCATAGCTACAATGATATTCTATTAATATTCAATTGATATTCTTTACATTAAATATTGGCCATGTTTACTCTTCCCACTTGAAATAGTGAATGTTCAATTGAATTTGAATAGACCATTAACTAAAGGTGCCTATATCTACGAATATAAATGTAGGCATTTAATAAACGATAGTTAACTAATGCTCTAGGAAATGCCTACTTATTAAGAAACAAGATGCTAACGCATCAATGGGTTGCCATTTGGAAAACCCATTGATGCATCCACAACCACGTAAGTCACAACCAAGCCTACATACCACCTTGGAATGGTTCGATAAGTTTTGTAACATAGCATGGTATAGAATAAATAATGTAATTTAGAATAAGATACTATATATTTGAGCACTCTCGAATATCTAGGGAGAAAGATGAAATTTTATGTTGTGGATATGAAAGAAAGATTATCAACCAGGCAAATTGGATGGGGAGGAGAAACAAGACAAGAGAGTGGGCCGGGGTCAAAGAACTAGATCAAAGGATATGCTAAGCTTGCAAAAATACCCACAGAATAAGAAAGACGGTGCTTCTGTAGCAAAAGTCAGATCATTCCTCAAAGCTATAAAGTTGAGACTATATCCGAATGCTTTCCATAGGTCCTACTCATGCAAAATTTAAGTTACATAATGGCGATGAACCTGTGCACTAACCAGCTCAGTGGCTCAATAACCATGGAGTTATGCAATCTCACACATTTGAAAGAACTATATCTCTACAAGGTGATATTCTCTAGAGTCTAGTTGTGGAAGGAAATCAGCTAGCAGGCACCATCCCAAAAGACTTAGCAAGGTGCAAAAGCATGAAGCAATTGCAATTGGCAAACAACCTTCTAACACCATTCATGTAGACTTTAACTCATCAGAAGGTTTAAATTTACTAGATTTATCAGTTAATAAACTACAAGGTCATATTTCTTGGGATCTTGGATTTTGCTGGAAGTTGAGTCGTTTAAAGCTTGAATATATAGCAAAATAACAGGGGGTTCCAGGGGGATTTGATATGGATATAAAAAATAATAATTCCTGAAACCATAGACCATATATCTCTATAACAATTGAATGGTTGTTATAAAAAAAAAAAAAACATAAATTCAAGATAAAAAATAATCACATTAGCTCACTGGGTATATTGGTTAAAGTAGTCTTATTAGGACATTGAGTTATTTTGGTAGAGATTCGAGCCCCCGTATTTCATATTCTAAAATCTTAGGCAAAGCCATATAGAGGTTCGATATTCCCTCAAAACCTTAGCCGAAAACGTATTTCATATTTCAAAATCATAGGCGCCTCCAATCATAAATGACTATAAGCGAAATGAGAGGTGCTAACAAGCCCCAACATACGATCTGGGCCGTAGGATCGATGAATCCGACGATTGTGGTAGTCCAGGGTGCACCTCGTTTAGAATATGTAGCAAAATAACAACTTGCTTTATGTCCAAGTAGCTTGGGTGATCTTTCCAATCTGGAATCCTTGACTTCTCTAATAACAAGTTGAATGGTTTATACAAAAAGAAATAATGATTGTTCTGAGTTGCTATGCACCAGGGGAGAGCATACTGACAGATCAAATATGGAAGCCATTCTTCATGTGCTCTCCAAATCAGAGGTCCTATTAAGAAAATACAGAAAATTAATTTTTCTAACGATACCATATATGACCAAACTGCAGAGCAACACAATGTACAAAGAACCACATCTGCAACAAATCAGAAAATACTGCATTTCTCGGTCAAAGCAGGTGCTTCGACGACTGAGTAAGAAGATAAGAAATAGAAAATCTAGCCTTAAGAGGGCTTTTTTCCATTGGAACAATGATCTTGACACTTTTTGACGAGGAAATCGTCAGATCCCAGCATTATGAAGTCTTGGGTACAATTTCAAAACGTTGTTCTGAATTTCTAGCCTACATCAAATTTTTAGAACAATTTGCCCTGCAGCAAAGTGCATTTGTTCAGTCTCAATTTCAAATTGATAAACCTCTTTTGTGTAACCAACAACTATAAGATGTTCAAATGCAATATGAATATTATGCAATTGCATATGTACATGCTGCAAACCATTTGAAACTACAAGAGCAGATGCAAGAGGACGTGAAATCAATGAGCTAATGATTTCAAACTACAAGAGCAAATGCAACATGAATAAATTAATGAGGTAATGCACTACAATATGGAGCAAGATTTTGGGAAATAGGAGATGAAATATTATCATTTGCTAGTCTCTCTAGATTGTTTTTCAGTAATATTATCATTTGCTAGTCTCTCTAGATTGTTTTTCAGCAATCAAAACACTAATGATGAAGCATGTTCCGGTCAGTCTACTGTAAATATAAATCTTCTCATAGATGTGATAACAGTACATAATGGTCTGATGCTACTTTCTATATCTAAGAAAATTTATCAGCATATAATTGTCATCATTTGTCGAGTGAATTTCCAATGAATAACTTCAGCTAGTGACAACTTGCATGTTTCTTCCAGCTAATGCCGTTACTGGGATGTACATCGGGTTGGGCCTGTTTGAGGTATTTCTTCAATGCTCTTCATGCATGTCTTTTTGTTTCTGATAGGGTTGTGCCAAATATATCTTAACTCAATTTTAATTTCATATTAGTAGCGCTTTCAAGCAGGTTCAATCCTAGTTTCTATGGATTAAGTAATGGTGCTGCCAAAATTAGAGATCACTGAAGTCATGCATTATGGTAACAAAAGGTGTGTTTATGTGCTCTCCACTCTTTTAATCTGCTCACCTTCCTTACACACTCTTAAAAATAAATGCAGAGCCCTTGAAAGGAAGATGGGCAATGTTATATTTTTCACAGATGTGCTTCGACTTAATTCCCATCTGTCCATGATGTTTTGGATTATCCTTACAGCTTGGTCTAGCATGATAGCCTGCATTATACATAATCTACCAAGACACCCAGCCAGCATCCTGAGTGCTTTCCCAAATGTATCATATAAATGAATAAATTTATCTGTACGTTAAATCTATGTAAAGTCAGATGGCCTATGGACATACTTAATCGGAAATTGACATTGGCTTTCTACATGTACCATATCGGTGGCATTCCAAAGTATTGTTTATAAGTATCCTTTCTATTTGAGCAAGTTAATATGCATCTATTTTAGTCTGCATGGCTTTTGAGTACTTTTTTCTGTATATATGGTTGTATATATAAGTTGGATATTCCTCATCCTCTTCTTTCGAAATGGCAAGCACTTGTAGCACATTTGCCTCAAATTCTGCTTCCCGAAAAACTCCTTCTCCTTGTTCTGCTTTTTCTATTTGGCTAATGGCTTGGGAAATTGCTGATATATGCAAGGGCTCAAAGATTATAGAAAGCTTTATGTGTACAAGTATATCAATTGCATTGCTATTGGCCTCTATGCATTTCGTGAAATTTCCCATCACATGAGCAATCTGACCTTGGCGATGAAGACTTAAACCCATGGTAAAATAGAATAGAATAGAATAGGATCGTGACTGCCTAGTCTTTCCAGCTCTCCTTGAATTTTAATTGCCTCTTCAAACTGACCACACAGGCATAAAGCACCACAAAGATAAAAACCCACCCAACAAATCGGCCAGTAAGTTTTTGCTCTTTTGAGCAAACAAAAATCCATCAGGGTCACATTGACGATTTTAAAAAAGGCCAGACACTGCCAAATCGATCTATGAATGTCAACAACTAAATCCTCTCTATTCAGAACGACTTATTTCCCGGGCAAGGGATTTATTTTGCTAAGATGTAACAGCAGAAACCACGTGATCATGTATAATCAGCATATTTTGGTTGCTAAGTGCTTAACGCATCCGGCCATATTGGCTCCATAAATAACCTCTAGCACATTGCATGTTTTCCCTGCTTTGTTTCCATATGAAACCGATCAAGAATATGCAGGGCCTCTTTGCAATTTTGCTTTTAGGACATGCTCCCTTGCTTTTAAGGAAATCCACACAAGCCCTACATGCCCAACGCTGAGGTTGTGTTTTCAGAATTTAGAAGTTGCCATGAATTCATATGACAGCTCAACAAAGGCCAGAAACACACTAGATGTGGATTATGGCATAGCAAGGGTTTGTGTTAGGCTAGAGTGCAGGTCTTAGGGATTGATTGCTTCAGAATTTGATCCAAAAGAATAAGAATTCGTCTCCTCATATGAGGAATAGAAACACCTTTTCAGAAGAACCTTCTGAAGATGAATAATATCCAGTGTGATGGTAGAAAAGATTGAAATATGTGTTAAAAATAATGTTGCTACTGTTTCGAGGTTTCAACAACCAATTGAGAGTTATGCAGATGCTCTCTTCCATAGTTGAGCAGTTGTTTTACTGGGTATGCTTTCTGCTCTTGTTTTATTTAATTGTGTATGCTTTCTGTTCTTGTTGTCTAGCCATGTCATCTGTTCTTATAGTTGATGTGGAGCAGGTACCCATCGCTTATTCGGTGCTCTTGGATGTTGAATGGCTGAAGAGGCACACATGGCGTATTGTGCATGATATTATCATGGCGCTCACAAACACACTTGATGTGCTGCATGCGACAAAGAGAGATAGAAGAGTCTTCCGGGCCGAAATCAATTGTGTGCGTGCTATGCTCACTTCCAGGATCCATTGGGACAGCTTGCCAGGGCGCATCCACGCACCATGCATGCTTGAATGTTGAATTTGTGTTTCAAATGTGCATATATTTTTTTTATGTCAAAGAGTTGTTCATTCTACATAAGTTTCTGTCACATGCACTTCTGACATGATGTCAAGCTACATATCTTGGCACTTGGATGCTATGTACTTTGCCATTTGGGTGGCTATGTTTCTTGCTTCTTTGATGGCTTCTGTAATGCCTTCTTTTTCAAGCTATTCATTTTGCCACGTGTACAGCTCATATTTTTTTTTTGTCATGTGTATGGTTTGATCCAGTGGACCATAATCTGGCAGATATCAGAAAGGGTACAAATATAACCTAAGATTTTGCATGCTTTTTGCTGGTATTCGTATATGAATACATGCTGGTACCTTGGATTCCAAATAGGGGAATCTAGGGTTTGAATGTGTTTGCTTGTTGGTCGGGAGGGCTGCGCTTCACGTGGGCATGCCGCAGATGGCGGTGTAGGTGTTGCTTGGGAATTCGTGTCTGCTTGCTTGCTTTCTTCCCTGAGGCCATGGCGGGAAGAATCAAAATCAAGGGATGTGAGTTTCTTGGGTTCGGACAAGAGCTTTTGGAGCAGAAATCGAACAAAAGAAACAGGGTTTTAGTCAGAGGCCAGATCTTGTCGGAGTAGAGCGACTTGCAATGAATTGCTTGAATTGATTTGAACTTGGATCGGCTCAAAATACAGGTACCTATAAGTTTGCCATAACATGCGCAATCTGTGGATGTGGCGATGAAGACCATGGCTTGTTTTAGGTATGGGCTTTAGCAAAAACCATGGCAGAGCTCTGTTTCTAAAGGTTTCGATGTTTGCATTGGGCTAGGCAGAGGAGAGAGGTGAACCCAGGCTTGCTCTTGGACAATGAAATATAATTTTCTTAGTAATTTATCATTCACAACACAGGGCTTTTACAAACAACCAAGCAACCGGTTTTTCTGCAGTTTTGGTGCATTTTTGTATCAGCTTCGAAGGGAGGGCCGAATTGCATGCTGGATCGATGGGCCTGGGAAAAAGAGCCGATTTGCCATAAGTATCGATGATCCTGATTCAATAGTTCATGAACTCCTCATTCAGTAGTTCAAGCACAGTAGTTCAAGAGCCTTATGCCTGGAAGAGCCTTGCACAATTTGGTTTTGTTTGGGTACAGTAGTTCAAGAGCCTTATGCCTGGAAGAGCCTTGTACAGTTTGGTTTTGGGTAATGTATAGGTATGCTGAAATTAAGTTTTGTTGGTTGTATGCATGTGAATGTGCTGCTCATCCGAAATCATTTGTTATTGCTGTTCATTTGTTTTTTATATGTTTGACAGGGGCACTAACTTGTTTGCTTTATTAGTGGGCTTGGCCCCTAAGCATAGCATCCATCTCTTGTATGGGATGACTATTATGCTTGGATGAGCATGGGAATCATGCTGGGGTTCGACTCTCCAGGCTCATAGGAATTTGATGCTCATATATGCTGTGGGAATATTCTATTGTGATGGGGTTTGACTCTCCAGCTCATAGGAATTTGATGCTCATATATGCTGTGGGAATATTCTATTGTGATACATAACTATGGGATGGTCTTTTGTTGGAGGCGTAAGTCAAATGGAATGGATTTGACCCCATCTTGACTTGCATTGAAGGGCTGGGAGGCTATGAGAGGGAATATTTGTTGTACCCCAATCTACTGGTCACCAAAATTCGAGAGACACCCCAAACTATAATGCACCCCAAACTATGGTTTTGACTTTTTTTTTTTTTAAAGCGATTAGAGTTGGATGAGCGAATTGAGACCCCCGAGACCAAGAAATTGGAACCACGCTGCCTCAGGTACCGCCAAGGAACAAAATCTCCACCTTCCACCTGGCTTCGCATACAATCGTCACTATCTCTCACTAGAAGCCAAAAAGTCCACAACCAACCATCCAGGACATGGATGATCTGCCTAAGATTTGTGCAGGTGGAATCGACTGTCTGATCCGGTCAAATTTGGTGCAGAGTGCAAATTCGATGCCTAAGCCAAAAACATACCGCTAGCCATGAATTCATTGCTAAGAATGGACTTACCTTTTAGATCGAGACCGTGAGGAATCGCATCGTGAATGTGATCAATTTGCTCTTTTAGAAAAGTTCCGCCAAAAATATCCGTTGAATAAAAAGGGCATCTTGGGAAATACGAAAACATTGAAGGTAAAGAGATACGAATTTTTACCAGGCCAATAACGCTGACCAAGGGCATGCCATGAATTTTAGAAAATAGAGGGCATTTCGTGAATTAGAGTAAAACTTAAGAGCATTTGAGAGTTGTTACCTCTAAAAATCAGCAATTCCTTGCATTCGGCTGGTGAAGTAGACTGTCAACTCAGAAAATAACATTCCATAAAACATGCTAGGCAAGGTTTCATTCAGAGGCAACTGGTAGCACTTCAAATACTCAATCTCCGGGAGGGAGATCACTAGTTGATGGTGGATATTTTGAACAAATCAACACTACAGTAGACATGTCATCACACTGCAATTAGATCATATTCCTCAACAATTGATTGCGCATAGATATAGGATGATGCCCAAGCATCCTTGCCAAATTTCTCTAGGTTTGACTAAATGAGAGATAGTCTTCGTCAAGTCTAGTCAATCTTCTTTGTTCATAGAAAATAGATTTTCTCTGTTCATAGGAAATAGGCGAAATAGACTAAGAGCATGAACACGGATCCGAGTGATGTATATGAGAAAAACTGAGCATAAATTTTGATGCCACTTTGCTGTGCTGTCAACAAGAACATCAAGATGATCAAGGACACAAATAAAAAACGTTCCAAGGAAAACTAACTATTTTCTCACAAGTTCCATTGGCTCTGGATCTGAAGGTTCAGCATTGTGATCTTTACGAGTTCTCCTTAACTTCTGACACCAGCAACTAAAAGCTTTTTCAAGAATCCGCGGCTTACAGCAGGACTTAATCCAGACTTTAAAAACCATCTCTTGATTTGTCATTGGAAGAGATTTTACAGCATTGCAAAGCAATTCACCCTTCAGAAGCTTGCAATCAAGGTTAGCAATATCGGGCAACCATTTACTTAGGAGGGCCACTCTCACTGCAACGGACACCATCACTTTACCATTTTGCAGTATCCCAAACATCTGATTTACAAAGGAAAAAAAAAGCTCATTTGATGACATTGTGTTCCATATAGCATTAACCACTTCTTTATCAGCAAGTATTTCAAAAGTTATCTCAGCAACTTCAGATTTATCCAATTGGTTAAGAATCCACCTCAAATGAGATGACAGTGCATCCTCTTCCATGTACCCATACAGCTTACACCAAGACTTAATCCAGATTTTAAAAATCATCATCTGATTTATCAATGGAAGTGATTTAACAACATTGCAAGTCATTTCACCTTTCAGAAGCTTACAATCAAGTTCAGCAATAATAGGCAACCATTTACAAAGGAGGGCCACTCTCACTGCAATGGATGCCATCACTTTGCCATTTTGCAGTGCTCCAAACATATGATTCACAAAAGAAGAAACCAACCCTCTGCCCAATCCACGTGATATAGCGTCAACCACTTCCTGATCATCAGTAAGTATCTCAAATACTTTCTCAGCAACTTGACATTTATCCAATTGGTCAAGTATAAACTCCAAACGAGATACATAATCTGAATATTCATCCTCTTCCATAACCCCATAACCCAAATCATTAATCAGTGGGCGTACACACCATTGCAGCTCTTCCAGCAGGATGCCGTCATTCAATGTTCCAAATGTAGAGAAAAAAATCGGTTCAACATTGTCTATCATTAATCCTTCAGCAATATCCATAGCCCCATGTCTAATCAAACTAAGAATAGTATCCTTCATCACGTCCACAGGCTTATCAGGTATAGAAAGCTTATCTGCGAGGCCCGGAGTGGGCGTTAAATGGAAGGTAGAAATGCAAGACCTGATCAATTCTTCCTCTTCAATGCTCCAAGCAACAATTTCCAGATAATGCATGCAACCAGTGATACAAGCATGGAACAAAAGTTGGGAGGCTACCTCTAAGATGCCGATGGCCTCTTCAACACTGCCAAATGAAGCATAGAGAGATTCCCTCGGAACATACATCAGTTTCATACATGCTACATACATTTGTAAATTTTTGCAGCTGTCCAGAGTGAGCTGCAGGGGAAGTTTGTCATGGCTTGATGCCCAACGTTCTGAAAGACGAGCTTTAAAAAATTCTGATTGGCAAAGGATATGAGAATGGAGATGCAAGCGTGCATATGTCTCACCTTCCATTGCCTCGAGCGTGAGCACCACATCTGCAGTCTGATCATCTCCAAATTTGAAGGGAAAATCATCGATGAAATCTGCGGGTAAAGCATCCGATCCTTCCATCATTTATTGGATTCTTCTACAAGCAACGATTTCCCCACCCGCCTCCACCCAAAACCAAGTAAATTGGGCAAGGGTAACGGACCGATCTATTTAGGGTTTTGCAGCCATGCCGTGCCAGCATTCCCATGACATTTTGGGAAAACTGAGGCAGTCTAACGTATTTGGGTTTTTTTAAGGAGAAATTTCACTCACCTTGTTGAAATTTCAGGCGGAAATTTCGAGCTGACCTGGCGTGGCGTGCCACGAGCCGCGAGTGGCACCGCCAGGTCTGCTCTCGAATTTCCTTCTGAAATTTCAATGGTGAGGAAATTCTCCGTCGAAACTTTAATCCACCTTAAAATTTCAGTCCGTTCTTGAGAAGCTCTTGAACTCTTCTGCCGCTAGATTCAGGCAACTGGAAGAAAAAATTCAGAAGAACAAGCAAAAGTAGCCTTGATTGAACCCGGTTTTGTGTAGTAGCCTGGGCGATATCGGACGATTTTGTGGTATGAATCCGACAGTAAAAGAGAAGCCAATATCGCTATCAAATGTCTTTCTTAAAGAAATAGAAAAATAGGTTTTTGTTGCTGTCTATGCATGATGGTTTGTTGAAGCATATATAAGAAAAACTGTCGGCTTATTTTGCGAATAAAATCTAAAGCGCCAAATCTAACAAAGCTATGTCGCACTCTGAACTCAAAAGCCGGAGTCACTCTATTCACAAAATCCGCCATAGCCGGCCAAATCCATTTTCTTTCAACTAGGAGAGCAAAGATCTCATTTTTTAAGCCGAATGTATCATACCCTGAAGTAGATGGTTGGGTAGAACAAACGGACGCACGGAAGAAAAATCGAGCAAAAAACAGGCACCGGTTTTGCCCTAGCAAAAAACCAGCGGCCGCTGGTTTTGTCTAGGGCATGAAAGCTTGAGATCGATTGAGTCTCAAGAAACAGAGAGAAACAGTCAAGGGAAACGGAGGGATAGCAAATACCCGCTAGAAGCCCGCGATGATGTCAAATGAAAAGTTTCGTGATTTAAAAATTAGCTGAAAGAGGACGAAATTTTAAGGTGGTTAAAATTTCGGGTTGCCCGAGGGGCACCCCTCTTGTTGGAGTGTGGAGTGTCTAATAAAAGGACTTGATTTGATTTCATAAACCGCCGGAAGGCGAAATTCCTTGATTTTTTGATGTTTGTTTAAAATAGGTCATTTTTGCCCTGGGGTTTCTCGGCGCTTTACATAGATTTAACACTGCTTTAACACAGGGGATAAAGATAAAATGAAGTGAACTCTGTTGAATGAACATGTTGAAATTTTTGCTAATTTTAAGCAAAATGCTCAAAAACCATTTGTTCATGGGCCTTAAAGATAGATGGGCCCGTGACGGTAATGTTAGTTGGCCAACCTCCCATATTTTTGAGATGCATGCGAAGTTTTAGTAATTAACCATGTGAAGTTGGAGATTACTCTGGGTTTGCCTGCTGTATTAAAGATGAGCACCTACTACCATCTGGAAGATGAGTTCCGGATGAAAGAATTCACGTCGTAATCAATGTTCTGGAACTATTGAAATTACTATAGGAAACCTTTGAACAATTTGAATTGTCAGTAGTTCATAAGTTGCCCATTGAATTTATGCTATTTATTGTCTGCCCAAAAATGCAGTCATACCTATATAGTCCAGCTTGTCATTGAGGAGTGCAATTTTTGCAAGCAGAGAACAAACTGAGCTATGTCATCAACATAGCCGAGAGGGTGTCTGTGTGTAACAGCAGGGGGAAGGCCCTATTTGAGTGTGCCTACACATTGGTCTACATGTCAAGATGGTAAATTACTTGTAAGATAAGGCTAGTTATCATATACTTAGTCTTAGCGGTATTATGGTTTATTTAGACTACGTTTTCCTTAATCCAGGATACTTGTTTTACTTTTTTTGTATGCACTAGTTAGTGGGTGCTTTACTTATGAAGAGATTTGACTGTGCTTTTTGAATACGGTTCATTAAATGGGTGGGTAATAAACATTTCAATGACAGCCTTAAAGTTTGCTAAGATTCTGCGCCTATTGCATTTGGAGGTTGCATGGGCAAGGGGAATTAACCCCCTCTTAACCATCATCTTTCCATCTTTCTAAACCTACCCAACAAGCTCCAATACGAGGCCTCCATTTCTCCAGAAATACCAAGAGAACCTCTTATTTTTAGCAGGAGATCTCCTATTATTTCTAGCTATATAGCTAAATCGGGACTTCGCCCAGTAGATTACAAGAGTTTCGCGGAACTTCCCGAATGAAGGTGTAGACTAAAGATGTGGTTGATCTTAGTTAGTTAAGATTGGGTTACCTCTAGTGGATTGTTAATAAAAGATCGTTTGCTCAACGTCAAGGTAAGTGGATGAGTCTTCCGTAGTTTTCTTGATTCATTCTTGTCCAGAATGACAAATAGCCTCTCAAAAACCTGCAGAAGCCGGTCAAGGAGCTTACCTTGACGTAGTGCAATGGAAAGGGGTCAGGCATTCTTGCCAGCCCCCTGACTTGCAGAATCCGATGGAAAGGGGTCAGGCATTCTTGCCCCCACCCCGGATGACGTGTCGTGGGGGATCGCAAGAATGCCCTCAACCCTTTCCATTGCACATAATGTAGACGACCGCCACTTGCAAATTCTTGGAGTTTTCACTTAGGCCCCATCCCCATTAGCCCAAAAATTAAAGGCACCTTTGCCATGTGGCGAACCCGGTTCTTCAAGTTACGTTCCTATTGCATTTTTTTTTTCTGAATTTGGTTGACGTGGCCGGGTTACCTTCCCTTTTTCCAGAAGTCATCGAACGCTTCTGAGTTCCCCATTTGGGAACCGGGTTTGTCGTTTTTGTGTAGATCCGGCGGGTTTGATCACTTTGTTACCCCATGACTCCGGTAAGAGCAATGTAATTTGGCGCCATCAAATTCGTCATTGTAGATGTCAATTTCCACCATTTCTTTAGTTTCTTTCCTTCCGGAGACAAGAGAATAGCCGAAACCCTTTTCTTGAGCCATGAGAGGAAGCAACGGTGCTGGGTCTGCTTTTAATTTTTTTGCAGCACAACAGCAGCAACATGATCAATATGAACAGTTTCACCAGGTGAGGTGATGTTTACATTGTATTGCAAATTACTTTCACACAATTTTCGATTTCCATTGTCTGTATAGTTACTGAAATTGCTAAAATGCTTAAATTATGATTGCACAGAACTCATTCAGTAGGATGCTAGATGAGTCTGAAGATGAAATTGTGCATGAAACTCAAGGCATGGGATGCCATGACATGCCTACTGCTGCATTTGGCGTTGGCCACCATGCTTCAAATCCCATGTCTGCCATTCCCACTGCAAGGCAATATGCTAGCACACATTGGACAGCTCATGAATTATTGGTTCTACAGCCAAGAAAGAAGATGATGAACTTCGTCTATTTGGTGGGGGAAGAGAGAAGATGAAGAAGAAAGAAGTTAGATGGAATGACATAGAAGAGTATTGCTGGAAGAATAACGTGCGCAGGTCAGCCAAGGCATGCATGAGCAAGTGGGAATCTTTGGCGTCAGACTTCAAGAAAATCAATGACTATGAAAGGCAAATTCCAAGTGGTAGAAATAGTTATTGGCAGATGGCAAATTCTGAGCGCAAGGATAGCAATTTGCCAATAAACTTCTTCTCCGAAATTTATGAAGCTATGGATCGATGGTATGGCATGAAAACCGCCAGTAAATCCGGGCGTTTAGTTTCAAAGTCATCTATTCCAGCTTCTTTCACTACACCATCAAAGTTAGTTTCGCTTTATGTTTTTAGTTTCAGCTTTGATTGTTTTGCTTAATTCATTTTGTATGCTTCAATTTTGAAGGAAATGAACCGGACATCACTTTCGGAAGAAGAAGATGTTAACAACGAGAGTCTTACCGATGGTGATGGGAGTAGTGTGCAACCAGAACATAGCTCGGGTAAAAAAAGAGGAAGGGTACCTCGTGGTGTGGATGGGTGGATTAACTTAATGCAGAAAAGTGAGGACACTAGGATAGAGTGGAGGTCAAGGCAAGAGAGCATGCGTAAGAAATTGCATGCTCAAAAATGAATATGCAAACGGAGTTACATGAAAAACAAATTGCATTGAAGGAGAAAAGCCTAGAGATTGTCGCTTTCTGAAATGAAGTGCACTTCAAGTTATTGCATCCGGGTTCATGCAATTATGTCGTAATTCAAAAGCAATAACAAATGGAGGAAAGAGAATTCTCTTGAGATTAAATCTGTTGTCAAACATTCATATTGAGAATTCTCTTGAGATTAAATCTGTTGTCAAACATTCATATTTGCATTACTTTGTTTGAATTGTATTGTATTTGATTTAATTTATCTTTTTCTCCTTGTATTTGATTTGTATTGTATTTGATATACACTGACATTTATGTAATAGGGCACTAGCATGTTAGAATCAGAGCTTGGGATTCGAACCCAAGTATGCCAAGACTCTGTCTCCTTCAAACCCCTCCCGCACCTATATTTGCATACACGCACCTGTATCTGCACTCAGCCACATATTTTCTATGACAATCAGTCATATATATATTTTCTCATCAACCTGGATATATCCACTTGTCAAATCGTGCATGCCCTTCATATAGAAAGTTTTTCAACTTGCCTAAATAATAGGATGCCCGGGCCGTCCTTATCTTCCAAATTGCCGTTGACTTTGACCCGCTTGACGGTCAACCCAAAACCCTAAGTGGCGTGGCGGGGGGTGTCAGTGTGTTTCTAGCGAGCCCAAGAACACCCTCGTAGGGTGTGCCCGCCACCTTTGACTTTGTCTTTGACTTTGACTTTGACTTTGACCCTCTTTGCCATTTGCTTCTCATAGGTCTTCCCCATTCAACCGCTTAACTTTGAATAACATGACACCATTTAACAACTCTAATCTCCATCGCCCTTTGCTTCTCATAGATTAGAATATCACATGACACATAATTTTGTCATTTCCAACATTCCCCTTCATGTGATATTCCCTGTCATCACATTGTAACAATTTCCTTATTTCACGGAATCGGATAAAGGTAGAGCCTTTGTAAGAATATCCCGCTCTTTGATCACCAGTACTAACATAGGTCAAATGCACTCGATTTCTTTTGACCATATCTCCGATAAAATGAACTTCCATTTCAATGTGTTTTGACCTTTCGTGCAAAACCGGATTTTTTGTCATGGCAATACAACTAGTATTATCACAATAAATGATTGTTGGTCCTCTTTGAGCAAATCCAAATTCGCCATAAGCCTTCTTTCCCAAATAAGTTCCTTAGTCAACGGTGTCAGTTGTACTTGTACCTTCACACTAGATAAAGCAATGCCGCTTTTGCTTCTTGCACTTCCAAACAACCTGGGGCTCCACCTAATAAAACAACATACCACGAAGTTGATTTTCGTTTGTCTAAATCTCCTCCCCAATCAAGATCACAATAAGCCCCCAGCAATTGTAAGTCGGTTTCATTAAATACTATACCAAAATGCATTGTACCTTTTAAGTATTTGAGGATCCTTTTTGTCGCAATCCGGTGTCCTTTACCAAATTGCCATTGTACCCCACGAGAATATTAACTGCAAATGCAATGTCCCACTAGTACAATTGGCTACATAGGACAAACAACCAATCAAACTTCAGAAGGTATTTTCTCCATTTGTTTTTGCTTTCACTGCGTTTTTGGACTCATATCTCGAGAGATTCTCGGACTGTGAACCATAGGAGTATATGCCATATTGCAATCTTCCATATGAAATTTCTTCAACATGTTTTGAATATGCCCTTGTTGACTCAAAGCTAATATCTTGTGATTTACCCCTCAGTAAACATCTATGCCCGAAACCTCTTTAACTCTCCAAGATCACTCATTTGGAATCGTTTCCTTAAGATATCTTTGCAATGATTTAGTACTTGAGTTCCCTTTGATATCATAATATTGTCATCAACATATAAAGCAATAATACACCAGGCATCTCCCATTTTGAACCTATAGATATTACCATCATAATTGAGCTTCTCAAAACCTTGTTCTACAAGATATCCATCCATACATTTATACCATTCCCTAGGAGATTGTTTAAGACCATAAACCTGCTCTATTCAACTTCCAAATTTTTCCTTTTTTTCCTCTTCAAATCCAAAAGTGTGTCTTAAATAAATTTCCTCCTCTAACTTAGCATTCAAGAATCTTTGTACTTACATCCATATGATGGATTTCAAGATCACAAGCATTAGCAATAGCTAATAACATTCTCAAACTATTTATCTTTACCAATGGTGAGAATGTTTCATCAAAATCTTCTCCTTTTTTTCGTGTAAAGCCTTGTGCAACAAGTCCGGCTTTAAATTTCTTTGTATTTTTGTCTACTCCCTGGTTTTATTCTATAGATCCACTTACTTCCAACTATATTCTTATCGGAAGAATATCCACTCATTGTATAAGTGTTTGTTCTTTTGAATGCTCTCATTTCTTCTTCCATAGCACATTTCCAGTTCTTTCCATTCACATCTTGAACTTGCCTTCATATAATTTTGTGGAATCTTGTGCGTTTCAAGTATCAAAATGTCAAATACAAGATAATTTCTCCTACCGAGATCTAAGTCTTTTACTTTTTCCAAGTTCAGTTCTACCATGAGACTCTAAATCATGTTTGGCTTCTTCGCCAACATTTGAGCTTCTGTTAAATCCTGGTTTTCTTTTTGGTCTATCAATTTTATCCACTTCGCCTCTTGGTGTTCAATCTCTTGCTCAACACCGATTCCACTTCCGCTCAACAACATTAC
Organism: Isoetes taiwanensis; assembly: GCA_021234155.1. Classification (NCBI taxonomy): domain Eukaryota; kingdom Viridiplantae; phylum Streptophyta; class Lycopodiopsida; order Isoetales; family Isoetaceae; genus Isoetes; species Isoetes taiwanensis. The sequence continues at coordinate 826,905 of JAJEKV010000065.1, read as the reverse complement.
TTGGAATCATTTCTCGACTCACTATCGAGTCACTCAAATCTACCGCCTCCAATCCTTGAGTTTTTTCTTCTTCACTTATTGACTGATTTGTTTCCTCAATACTATCTTTCCTTTCACTTTCACATGGATCTTCAAGATTATCTTAGGAATTTTCCTATAAAATTCGTTTTCATTGAAGACCACATCTCTACTTACTATAATTTTTCTTCTAGCGGGGTCATATAATCCGAATGCTTTTGAGTTAGAATCATACCCTACTAGATAAGATACGTTATGCTCTATCATCCAACTTTTTCCTCGGTTCTTGAACATGTACAAAGCATAAACACCCATATGCTTTTAATCTATCATAAGAAGGTGACTTACGGACCAAAGCATTTAAGAATTGCACCTTTAATACTTGATGAAGGTAACAAGTTTTGAATGTAGACGGTGTCTTCCACAGCTTCATCCCATAAATAATTTGGTAAACGAGAATACTTCAACATGGATCTCACAAAGATCAAGCAAGGTTCTATTTTTCCTTTCTCGCAACTCCATTTTGTTGTGGTGAGTATCCGCATGTCAATTGCCTCTTGATTCCCCCTGTTTACACAAAAAGCTTTAAATTCATCGAGAGATATATTCACCTCCCCAATGGAGACCTTATGCACTTTATCTTTCTTCCGGTTTCTAGCTCGGTTTCAGCAAGATAAATAACTTCAAAGCATCACTAGCTTGGTCTTTTGTTTTCAAAATATAACACTTGGTTTTTCTTTTGAAATCATCAATAAAGCTCATGAAATATTTATGCCCACTCAAACTAGTAACATTTATAGGACCACATAAATCAGTATGTACCAAATCCAAAATGCCCTTTGCTCTTTTGTGTGACCTTTTAAATGGCAATCTTGATTGCTTTCCAAGTTGGCAGCCTCCACATAAAAAACTTTTCATTTTGTACCTTGGCGGATATTAATCCCTTTTCCTCAAGCCTTTTAATTATTGCGGCATTTACATGACATAACTGTTATGCCATACTTTCACATCCTAATATTCCACAAGATTAATTTCATGAAGATGCTCCATATTCAATCCAAAAAGATTACCAACTCTTTTGCCAATAAACTTTAATTCACCATTAAGAAACACTTTACAATGGATCTGTTCAAACAAAGACTTTATATCCCAAATCCACCAAACCGGCATACGGATATGAGATTTCTAACAAGATCCCGGCACACACAAAAACATCTCTCAATTTTACAATTTTGCCATTTAAGTCAAACAACTCTAAAACTCCAAGATCTTCTATTTTCTTCAAACCCCCATCACCAAGTTGCACACGTCCTTCTTTCTTTTCCCACTCCTTAAGCATATGCAAATCACACTTTTTTCTCGCCCCGAATCTATAACAACAAATTGGTTATTGCTTTTCCTTGAAACTCTCAAACATTGCAAGTTAAATTCTTCCTTACCTCCAAGGTGTCATCCTCAAGTTCACCTTCACTACTATCTTGTTTTTCTACCACATTAATACTTGAGCCTCCTTTGAATTTTCCCCTTGCCCCCGCCACCTCTATAAGTTCCGAGGAAAATCTCCCTCGACCTCTTCCCTTTTTTAGGGCTTGGGCAATCGAAAGCAAAATGACCTTTGCCTTCACAATTGAAACATCTAAATTCCTTCTCACTATTGTTTGGACACTCACTCTTTAGGTGACCAAATTGATTACATGCATAACAAGGTCCTACTTTTCCTCTTAAAAACCACCTCTTTTAGTCTTACCTCATACAAGATCTCTGAGGACCCCATGAGCTTCCTCCCGAGTAATAGTAGACTGTTCAAATTGCGTGCGTTATCATTCGATAGCATGCTCCTTGGAAGTGGCTACATTTTAAAGTAAAAGTTGCCAAGTGACTATTATGAGATACTGCTCTTGCCAAAGCTAGTATTTGATACTGTTCATTCAAGATATTTCCAGCTCCCTCAAGATCTGCAATAATGGAATCAAATCTCTCAAAAAGTCAGTCAAGTTATCTTTCTCAAACAATTTCATCTTCCTTAACTGTTTTTCTAGCACATCTATTTGTGAAGAACTTTTTTGTTCATAGTGCTTTATCAAATAATCCCACATTTCCTTAGGCTTCATGCCTCGAAGCTTCAGTTTTAAGGCAGTGCCTACCTTACACATGATTATGGCCTGGGCCTCCATAATCTTAGCTTCATCTTCTGCTCCAGAACTCAGAGAAGTTGCCCTTCCAGTAGACACACCTTCACCTGAAGTTCCCCCTGCACCAGATTGAGCATTACTACTACTAGCAGCAGGACTTGAATCACCTGAGCTAGTTGCACCCCTTACTGGACTACCATCAAACAAATACCACAATTTTTCAAACTCCAGTACAGCTCTAATACTCTCCTTCCAGATTTGAAATCCTCCATCTCCTTTAAAAACTTCAATAGAGTTCAATAGATTTGCCCCGAATCTGGTTGTCATTATCACAGGGCAGGATTTAGTTAGCTCTGATACCAATGTTAGAATCAGAGCTTGGGATTCAAACAAGTATGCCAAGACTCTGTCTCCTTCAAACCCCTCCAGCACCTATATTTGCATACACACGCTTTTTGACCTGACTTTTCGACCACATATTTTCTATGACAATCAGTCATATATATATTTTCTCATCAACCTGGATATATCCACTTGTCAAATCGTGCATGCCCTTCATATAGAAAGTTTTTCAACTTGCCTAAATAATAGGATGCCCTGCTGTCCTTATCTTCCAGCTGTCGTTGACTTTGACCCGTTGACCGGGCCAACCCAAAACCCTAAGTGGCGGGCGGGGGTGTCGTGTGTTTCTAGCGAGCCCAAAAACACCTCGGGGTAGGGTGTGCCCGCCACCTTTGACTTTGACTTTGACTTTGACTTTGTCTTTGACTTTGACTTTGACCTACTGCCACTGCTTCTCATAGGTCTTCCCCATTCAACTGCTTAACTTTGAATAACATGACACCATTTAACAACTCTAATCTCCATCGCTTTGCTTCTCATAGATTAGAATATCACATGACACATAATTTTGTCATTTCCAATATAGCATGGTCAATTTCTGCTGGTGGATGGATAAAAAAGATTGAGTTAGGATTTTGCTTACAGAAGCGTGACCTGCAAGCGCTAGCAGATGCATTGTATACACATCTTTACCTAGGTCTTTTCTTGAGGGTTTAGCCATACTGTAAGTTAATGTCCTTTGTAGGTCTGACAAAATCATTGCAGGAACTATCATTTTCAAATAGTGGTATTGGGAATGCTGACTTGCAACTTCTGGTCAGTAAAAAAACCACAGGATAATATTTCCATTTCAATGGCTCTTTTGAAGCGTTCAAATTTACAGCAGTTTGTTCATAAACATTGGCCTAGCTTGCTGATGTAGCAACCTGGCATCATGAGGCTAGTAATGGCAAAAAAACTAGTAATTGACTGGTTCATGATATCTTTCTACATGTCATTCACATTTCTAATTCATTTTAGGGATTAATGATTATTACACTAGTAATTTGCATAAGTGGTTATTTGCTCCTCTGACAGTGGCTTTTTTTCATTGCAAACAGGAGCATTTAGACCGTCTTCATCATCCTATTGTTTCTCACAATTATGGAGTCGATTATTTGATGAAAGTTCATAGATTGGCACAAGGGATTATAGTGCCCGCTTAGTCTGTCACAAAGAAAAATTTAAATCACGAAGTCCAGGTTCGTATGGGCAAGATGCTTGCCGAATTCTGGGGAACGCATTGTGGCACCTCTCCTGAGCTTTGCTCATCTATGGTTATGGTTGCCTTATCTGATGAGCTTGCTATTCATTCTCAAGTAGATGCAGAAAAAAAAAACATTTTTGAGTGGTATATTGCCTACAAATGGTCTAAAAGCTATTGATCTTTCATGTAACAAATTGTCAAATTGTCCTCTATGACAAGGGCACGAGGAACGATGATATCTTGATAAATGTCCTATGTATTTGTTCCAAGCTTGGCAGCTCTGCAATATCAGTCTTGTTCATCTACATTGTTAATCTACATTGAATGTACATATTTTAAGAAAGTTCCAATGAAGGAAATTTAAAGAAACGTTTGGCCCTTGATACTTTAGTTGATTTTGAGTCGGTTTACTTTGGCTAGGATCTTGGTTTCAATCAACAACATCAAATTATTGCCTCGGACTATATGAGCGTGAGCCTCTATAAATCATACTTGTAATGCTAGGAAGAGAAATCAAATAAGTCCTAAAGGATAATTTTTGTCGCTTGTTGGGGTCAATTAAGGCAACGTTGAGATCAACCGAGTTAACTTTTTTCGGCAAAAAGGCGGTGATGCAAACCTCTTGTAGGCGGCATCCTTTTTGCCCCCGTTTTTCCTAGCTTTGACTCCGTTCCATGTTCTTCTCTTACTGCATATTACATCTTTCCCGATTATAAAGTTTTTGGATTGGAAGCAATGATTGAATGTCTGATTTTAAGAAAATTCCAATGAAAGAAATTTAAAAGAAACGTTTTGGCCCTTGATACTTTAATTGATTTTGGGTCAGTTTACTTTGTCTAGGATCTTGGTTTCAATCAACAACATCAAATTATTGCCTCGTGACTATATGAGCGTGAGAGCCTCTATAAATCACTGCGTAACTTTTTTCGGTTAACTTTTTTCAAAAAGGCGGTGAATGCTTTTTAGACTACTCATATTGGAGTTGTATTTTATCATTATGTGGAGAATACATTCATATATTGAGCTTTTTCTACCACTTCTGCAAAGCATAAGTCCTGCACCATTTGGGAGACTGCAATTTTTCCAACTTTGCTGCATTCAATCTGTCAATCCTATCAGGGCAGCATCTTGATATGGCACAAATTTGGGGCTTCAAATTGAAACTGTAGATTCATAATGTCCTGTTAATGAGAATTCAGCAAGTCCAACTCCATCATAGCTGCATACAATGAATTGCACAACAAAAAGCAAATGTATAATATGAAAACAGTACACATTTAATTGCACACCAAACAACAACTGTTTGTTTTGAACAGTACACATTGAATGTTTGTTTCCATTGAATGAATGGTCTATCTTCGTGTCCACAAATAATTGCATATGGGTGAAAGCATGCTAGGGTGTACCATCTAAAGTTCTTTTTAGGGAGTGCAAAACTATCCAGAAAAGTACCCAACACTGGGTACTGGGAACTTGCATAAATGTCTCAATAAACAATAAGTTTGAGAGTTCATTCATTCATTTTAATCTCTAATAGTATTGTGATCCTCTAATACTATAGATTAACATGTTATTGACCTTCAATTCAAAATTTTTGAATTGATTTTAATGGAAAGAAAATACAGAAAGTACCAGTTTTAAAAGTACCCAGTGTAGGTACTTTTGAGGGTTCAAAAAGTGGTAATTATCATTGTGAGCATGCTTTAATTGCCATATGACCAGTGCAGACTCAAAACCCGGTGCTATTAGGCTCCCGACCAGCGTGGCTCATTCAAGTATGGGAATGATGGGTGAGGCCCACTTGTACTCGATCCGCGGCTTGGGAGTAACGGTCACCTCTGTCAATCATAATATTGTGCAACATACAACATGCCAATATAGTTCTAGACAAAGCCTCCTTGTTTGGTTTGTAAATCTTCACATGGAAGGAGTTGCCATGACCGTTTCAAAGAGTCCAAAAGCACGCTCAACCGCCATACGCAGTAGAAGAATGCATGTAATTAAACTGTCGGTTATAGGAGGCAAGCGTGTACCGTGAAATGGTACAATCAACCATGGAAGTAAAGGATAGCCATCACCTATGATATATTCTCGGACACTAATATTTATTGATTTGTATTGTAGGCCCATTTAATGCGCTCTTGTCTTTCAACTAGTTGCGCAAAGTTTGAGATCCTTAATTGGCGTGCATCATTAACACTAGGGATAACCCGCAACCACGTCCAAGAATTTTGTCTGGCTATCAACTATAGCCCCAACAAGCATAGAGTAGTTACTTTTCTGTCAAACCAATCGACCTCGCTCTCATAGGCGGGGAAGTTCCATTAAGGCGTGTGTCGTCAATTGCTCCCTCCAGTTGGGAAAGCCATGTATGGATTGGAAGCCTCGTTTGACTGCAACCATTGCATCACCTGTTGGCCACTCTAAGTGATGTTGAGCATTATGTAGCAAGGCATGAACAAACTTAATAGTGACTCTGGCAGCTGTAGAAGATCCAATTCCAAATAATTATGAGATGCTCAAGAAACTATCACCAGATGCTAACCTTTTCAAAGCAATGGCCAACTGTTTCTCCAGCGTGACACCGCGATTTGGAATGTGAGAAAAAAGTAGGTGGAGTATTTGTCTCCAATCACGGGTGCCACTAGGTTGCAAATATAGTGGAAAGTGTCTTGAGATACTCTAAATAATTCTTTGAAACGACACGGATCCACTTGCATGACCCATCCTTCATAATGAAACCACCAATGCGAGCAGCGGTCCGAATATACCATATGCCATATCTTATCCCTGTCAAAGTCCCTCTGGGCATTTTAAATTCATCTGATATCATTGATAAGAATAGGATGGAAGACATTGAATCAGGGAATTCTCCAGACTCATCATAATCCATAATTTGTTGGTTTCCAATCACAAACTCATTCTCTGTATCCTCTTCTTCTTGAAGCTCAGTCAAACTTTCTAAAATGTTTAAATTTATTGTCATGGCCTTCAATAGAATTGCAATCAACATAAGCTTGGCTGCATCCATTTCTGGAAAACTAACCTGTGAAGCAATTGCAATACCTAGCTTCGGGTGTAGCAAGGATGAGATACTGCAGAACCCAGGTGCCTTTCACCGGAAAGAATTCGGAGCAAAGCAAATCGGATTGCAATGGGAACGTTTCTTTCTGCCTTCCCTTTGTTGATGTGGCGAAATTAAATTTTAGGTTCAATGAGAATGGTAGACGGTCGAAAAAAAATTGCCGCCCTTAATTTGCTGAGTGGCTGAGTTAGGAAAATCAGTTCAGACGTTAATGGGAATGAGCCCTAGATAATTTGAGGGGACAAGTTTATTGGTGCCGCTGCCTGCCACTAGTATGTGGTCAACCTTGCTATTTCAATGTTAATGAAAGATAAACGGCAACAGGAAACACTTTTTATGTCCAAAAATGATTCAGTAAGCAAATACGAAAATGTTAGGGCTTCCCGACAGGGTTTAAGGCAAGAGGTTTTGACAAAATCGCTCGAGAATAGGGAGCTTACATAGATTGGGAGAGATGGCTAGGCATTTGGTGCTCTGCCCAGACTTCGCACAAGGCCATGTTATTTCTATGTTGCATCTAGCAGAGCGTCTTGCATCTCGTGGCTTGCTAATCACGGTCGTTAATATCCCGAGTGTGCAGGAAAAGCTCAAACAGACCTGGAATTTTCCATCCGCCCTTCGAAGCCGCATTCATCTTGAATCTCTTGATTGCCCTGTTGATTTGGCCAGTGATGATCTTCCTGCCAATCTGCGTTATGTGGCCATAGTTGGTCTCAGCTCTGCATTTGAAAAGGTTATAGCCAAACTTCCTCGTGTTAGGAGTATCATTTATGACTTTGTTTCTGTTTGGACGCATGATGCTGCAGAAAAATTTAACATTCCTGAAGCATGTTATTTTCCAAGCTCTGCAGCTTGCATTGCTGTGGAGTATCATATACCCAGTTACTTTACGAAGGGCCAACCCTTTCCTGCCTCTCCAAATGTATATGTTTCTCCAAAACCAGGTTTGTTTTTCATTAAATTTTTTATAGACTAGAACTAGATGGATAAGTTTGGAAACTTGAATTTCTGCGTCCACACTATTGCATTATAATTTATTATTATGAACTACTAGTATGGTTACTCTTCTATGTCAGTCTTTGAAAACTCGAGTATGGTTTTATACAAAAGTTCGGCATTTGAATATTTTCTCTATACGTTGGTGCAGAATCAGAAATTAAAGCTGGCATGGCCGAAGCACTAAAGTCCATGCCTGGTATACAGTTAACTTCTCAACAACTGCCTTTACATATTCACAATCTTTCTTATCCATATCTGAACAAGATGGGGAACGACTTTATTACTTGAAAAAGTCTTCTTGGATCCTTTTAAACTCCTTTCATGAATTAGAAACTCAAGTGTTTGATGAAATGCAGAAATTATGGGGACCAAGGTTTGTTCCTGTTGGACCGATGTTTCAGGATGCTAGTCGCACTCAGTTGTCATCTAAGAAAGAAAATGTCGAGTGCCTCAAATGGCTGGATAGCTGTCCTCCAAATTCTGTGCTTTACATCTCCTTTGGTAGTAGAGCAGTACTGTTACTGGAAGATGTTACTGCATTGGCTAGGGGCTTAATACTTAGCAGGCAGCCATTTTTATGGTGATGAGAGCTGGCTCTGTTGCTGGAGAATTTTCTGGCGTTCAACAAACATTTTTAGAAGTGACGGCGAGGTCTAGGCCGCGTTGGGTGCCCCAGCAGTTGGTCTTAGGCCATGCTTCTATTGCTGGCTTTCTAACTCATTGCGGTTGGGGTTCTGTTATGGAGAGCATTTACAGTGGCATGCCAATGATTGGATGGTCGTTTGAAGTGGACCAGAGTACTAACTGCAAGATTATTATTGAAGATAGAAATATAGGCGTAACGTTCTCAAAGGGAAAAATAACTGAAGACGAGGTTCAGAAAGCTATTGAAGATCTAATGAGGGGATCTAGAGGAAAGGTTGCCAGGAATAATGTGGAAAGGCTTCGTGATGCAGGGAAGAAAGCTCAAATGAAAGATGGCTTGTCAAAAAGGGCTTTGGAGGATTTTGTGGAACATATGGCCGGCACTGGAAGTGAATGAAAGAAAGATGATATGCCGCACCTTCATACTCATCCGAGCTTGGTAAATTTCTTATCTATGAAAATGATATCAGAATTATGATTGAATTACGTTTTTGTATACAATGAAATCTGCTAATGAAGGGATTGTCTTTTAACAGAACCCTGTGAAGCCTGATTCTGCTACTATTACATGATGTATCTAATGTTGCCAATACATCTTCGGTCTTTATTGGTTAAGGTATCTCATCATTGCAGGAGATCTTTTGAAAATGTTTGGCAGGATATTTCATTATGTTTGTCGTGTCTGGAAGCTATGATATTCAGAAGTGATTGCTTGTGTTGAAAGTCCTTGCATTACTCGCAGAGAGTATCCAGGATAGTTAAGTGCTCAATTATCTATTTCAGAAATACCCAAGTAATGTCCCAAGTACAGAATGTTTGGCAAATCTGGAAAGGAATGCACTTAAAAAATGACATCTGATCAAGGATGATGTGAAAATAAAGTTTTTGCATATGATGATGTGTGTTGAACCAAAGAGTTTGTCCTTTAACCAATACTTGTGGACTGGGATGATAAAGTTACCGAATGGCTATTCTCCATTCGAATGGAAGTTGGACCCTCTATTTCTGTGATGTGAAACGGCAACTGTTCAGGTACATTTCACATTTCAATAGATTTAACCCCTTTCCAATGAATAGTAATTTCCAGCAATACTACTGCAACAAAGGGTTGCTCTTAAAGTCCTATCGTTGGCGCACCCAAATTAATGGGGGGTTTGATGTGTATATCTCACCAGAATCTATCATGATGCCAAAACAAGTTAAAGAGAGAAGTCAACTTACGATGAATTGTAGGTTTTGAATTTAAGTAAATCATGAGGGTAACATCTCATGCAAGCACCCTTATGTTTGGAGCTTTGTTTATATTGATTCCAACATTTATGTCAAAGGGGAACTTGCATGGGTATCTGGATCAGAAGAGGGACCTGTAGCAAACCCAAAGTTGGCTGTACTGAAGCATAATTGTTGGTTGGGATTCCTACATGTAGTTTCTTTTTCTTTTTGGATCAAAAGGAATTGAGACAATACAAGAAATTTATTGCAATGGCCTTGCTATGCAGGAGAACTTGCATGGGTATCTCGATCGAAAGAGGGACCTGTAGCAAACCCCGGTTGGCTGTACTGAAGCAGTTAATAAAAAAAAACTGCTAATTGTTGACTGGGATTCCTACTTGTGGATTCTTTTTCTTTTTGGTCCAACAAAAATTAAGACTATACAAGAAATTTAAAACAAAGCGACCATTTCTCTTTTCTAAATCCTTTTAAAGGGGATATTTGTGTTAAGTCAAAATCGCAATCTTAGTTCTAGAAAGCAAGCAAAATGTCAATCCCCCAACACTCACAGATGCAACCCTAGGGCAGGTCATTTGCCAAGTAGCATTGAGTTAGGTAAGGTTGTCCTCTCTCACCCACACTCTTTGGACTTTACATTGACCCGGTTGGAAGCCCAAGCCCGGCTTTTTGCTAATGGGGGGCGGTATACGCCTCTTGCACCTGAGTCATCCCAGCTCTCATCTATCGCGGATGATGTGGACCTCTTGGCCCACATACACGGCGAGGCATGCGGGCACACCTAGATGCCACGGACACATTGCCCGGCGGCGGACATGCGTGTCAACCCTGGCCAAGACTAAAGTGGTCCTCATATCCTCCTCCGTCATCCAGCTCCCTGGCTCACTTATCGAGGCGGATGGTAGAGGTTACACCCGGCTACAAGTACACGGGGTGGAATTTCCGCCCTCAATGTATTGGGATGCATCCATTCGCCTTCGGTGTGACCGCAGTTGGAAGGCGTTATGCGTAATGCAAAACAATAGTCAGCCAGGGCGAAGTATGATCGGGGCCACCGTCACACATTTGTTCCCGCAATTGGTGGAGCTAGTTCTTCTATATGGGGTCGGTGTGGGGGCCCAATGGTGTCTTTGGCGACTTGGAAATCGACTTAGAGCAGGTCCGAGAAGGCATTTTTGACCCGTAACTTGGGGTCAAGCCCCCGATTCCATATCGGATCTTGTTGCGGAGAGCGGGATTCATGCCCCGCGGCATGCACACATTGTTTATTTCCGAAGGTGGCCAACATGGGCGACACTTTCGGCTCCGCGCTTGGCTTCTGTTTGTGGCGGAGCCATGATATTTCGGGCTTGTTGGAAGGACAAGAGAGCCCAGCATAGCTGAACGTAGACGATGCGTAGGTGCGCCCGTGTACACGATCGCCGGAACGGATAGGCTGAGGGGTACTTGGACTCTTGTTTCGGGAAGCTCGGGACCACCATGCTCGGAACAGGTAAAGGTGGCACACTACAAACGACACATAAACTCCACTCTGGTTTGAGGCCCGAAGCTCTTACCTGCGTTCTCGGTTGCCCATGAAGAAGCGCGGATCATCGCTGTCCATTGAGCGGGGGCCCCACCATCTTCGGCTTGAGATGGGTGATGGGTTGGAGAACCGCGCCCGGGGCGCTTTGTCGGTGTTGCGGGGGGTTGTTGAGGATGAAAGCCATGCCTTCCAGAGCTGTCCAGCCTATAGTCAGATTCGGGCTCGCTACATTCTCTTGGTGCGACCTGGTCTGCCCCTGCACGAGCTATTCAGTACGCCGTCAGTTCGATCCCTTGGCTCCTACCTCCAGAAGATTTTGGATCTGCGGACTCACCTCTGCCCGGCCTACCCCGAGGTGCCTGAATTCATGTATTGCCGCCTGAGTCTTCCTATTGAAAACCATCTTGGCTTGCTTATGTGATTTTTCCATGCCTTGTGTGTTCCATATGGCCAAGCTGCCATACCTATCTGCAAACCAAGGCCCATGTGCAAATATTATATGCACATAATGTGTAACTTCGCTCTCCCCCCATGCATCTATGTATGCCTTTGTAAATGCATTAACAACGGCTGGAATCCCGGCTTACGCTCGTGAAGAAGTATTGTTTTACGAACAAAAAGTTTAAGTTGGACAAGGCATTCCATGCATGCCTTTTTCTGGTTATTCCATTAGTGGTTCTGTCCATCTCTGCATCTATGAGTTTTTTCCCAAAGTCCCATACATCTACCTTGGCACTTTCATTGCATAGAACGTGCTTTGCCCTCTCACCTCCAATAGACACCTTGGCTGGAACCGAGCTTCTTCCATTGGAGGACTGTCTAGTATCCTTCTCCAGCTTCACACATCCACCATGCAATCCTGCAGTTGATAAGACTGTCTTCACTTGTTCAATAGCTTCTTTCCGTTGCTTCTCATCCTTAATGTTCCAAACAAAGCACTCAAAAGCCAAATCATCTTTTCTACTATCCTAACAAGAGCATGCAACGCATAAATGTGAACTCTATCCAAGGGAATAGGCAAAATTGGGATCGATCTTTATCCTTGAGTGTCTATCGAAAGTGCTAAAAGCTGGTTACATTTGAGAGTACTCTTTGAGGGGCCATTTTTGTATCTTTCAAAGTCTCCGCGACAATACAAGCACATTAGAAACGAAGACCTAATATTATACATGGCTTTCTCGGTTTTCAAATCTGATGCGGTGGAAATTAATCAAAAAGAACCAAAACCTTCAACACAAACCTTCTTACCTTTATTATAGCTGTCCCACAAGCATAGATATACACTGCGCTCAAAACCCATTGCAACACTTCATTACTCTCCTTCGAACTTGGAAAAGGCCCAACCGCCCGCGTGATGATCCTCTGATTGGATTGAAAACCACTTTCGGGGTCTCTATCCTTCCTCTTTAACATTCTTTGATATTCATAATCTGCAAAGAAATGCCCGATTCATGAGTGTTTAAGACACTCTTTCATACTTGACTTTGTGGTGAGTTCCATTTCATCAAGCTTCAAACATACCTCTAACCCGGCCAAGTTGAATGCTATATTCATGTATATTATAGAAAACAACCATAAATTTGAGAATGCTTTTCGAGGTCAAACCACAAATTGTTTCTCTCATTGAGACTCATAATTTTGTTGTCATTGGAGATACCTTTGTTAGATCTTGGCACTGATTTAGTAAATGGTGCTTCACACTTAATGGAGTGCATTCCTCCAAGGATCTCTTCAACCATGGTGTTTCTCCTTGCCCTGACAAGATTCAAATGGTGTGGCCTTGGAACCATAACTTTATTTGTCCCAACCATGTTCAATGCATCCGAGAATTGCTTGAAGAGCAACCTATAAGTCTCTTTGTACTAATTCCAGCAGAATCACATACATTTTGAATTTTATTTGCATCCATTTTAGAACTCACCTCATTAAGAAGCATGTCCATAACAGATTTCTTCAAATCAGAATTCTCGGGTGAATTTAACATTGAAATGATTTCTTCTTTTGTGGCAATACTTCTCACAATGTTGCCAACATTCTTCCTCACGCCCTTCTTTGCCTTATTTGACTGTAGCACTTGCTTCATAGCATAAATTCTCCTTCGAGCAGCCCCACACTTAATATTAAGTGTTTCAATTGGCTTGAATTCTTTTATTCTCTCTTGAGCACCAAGAACAGTCCTCTTTGATCTCTCCAATCTCTTTTGCAGGACACGACATTGTTTCATATTCTTTCTAGCATCATTTACTGCTGAAATTCGTGCAACCTCTAATTGCTTGACACATTGCTGAAACATCACAATATCTTCCTCCAATTGAGAATTCCTTTTTGTTAACTGGCCGATTTGCTTATCCTTTTCCCTTCTTTGCTGCTCTAACTGATTTCTCAATTTGCACAACTCCGTATCTCTCAAATGCAAGCAATGTGATAAATTGTTATTGTGATATACTAATTGCAAACTATATTGTGCCGGGGCTCTCAGATGTACCTAGTAGCCCCGACTTTCCCTCACAAACAAACCTCACAAGGCTTGTTACACAATTGAAGTTTGGATATCTACCCGTGAATGGATTTCGTGGGTAAATTTTCTCTACTGTCCAGATATCAGCATGCTTGGCTCCACTCAATCTCAAAGCATTATGTTCTTCTTTGCTGACAATAGATTTTGCAAACTCTAATGAAGGCAAGGTAATTCTAAATTGAACCATGACAATGACAGCAGCTAGCAGAAACCATCCCAGAAACTCCATTGTTGTAATGTATACTGAATTCAAATGTTTCAGGTGCGGGAAATTCAAATTTGAACTACACTTCAAAATTTCTGAGCACTTCCAATGAGGGAAATTCAAATTTGAACTACAATTCAAATTTTTCCGAGCAAATGCAATGAGGGAAATTCAAATTTGAACTATAATTCAAATTTTTCCGAGCAAATGCAATGAGGGAAATTCAAATTTGAACTAGAATTCAAAATTTTCGAGCACTTACAATGAGGGAAATTTAAATTCAAACTCGCACGCCCACATGAACCCTAAACCTTGGATCTCGAGTTCAAATCGTGCAGTTGTTGTCTTGGAAAACCCCCAGACACCTCGCTTGAATAGGGAGATCTCAGGGCGATCTTAGAGACACGCCCGAGATCTCACGAACTGATTCCCAGAACCCTAATCGAGATTTCCTCTTCTCTCTCTAGAAATGACGTGGCCAAAGGGGATAGATCTAAGTGGGCTACAAGGATGCACTTGGATTCTATATTTATGAAGGCTAAATGCTCTCCAATATAATTAGGAAAATAGAAAAAATAAACCATAATATTTCTTAGGGGGACATCTTGAGATCCCATATTTTCTCTAATGTATTTATTGTGCCACCTGAATTAACCTCATCGTGAAAATTATGGACCTTTCCAGTGCCAAGAAAATTAGGTGCCCATTTTCGAGGAATGTACGAATACGCCTCAAATTCCAATTTGAATCATGGTCCTATTTTAAATACATATCATCATTGCAAATTCAAATAATTCAAACTGGTAAACCCAAACAACTTGTGCAGTACAACACAATCTTGTATCACGAAAATCTCAAAGCAGTTGAGATAATTCAAACTCCCCACATATGAAATTTGAACATGGCAATAGAGGATCAAGTCTTGTTCAATCATGCGGTCTCAGGCATTCTTCTCTAGCTCTCTTCTCCAGTGCCTTCAGGCCTCAAGCAATCTTCTCATGCATTCGCCAGCATTTTTTTTGCCACTCTCAGGCATTCTTTTCAGACCATCGGAAAGATTGAATTAGAGGTGAGTTCAAGACTTTCAAAATTGATCCTTCTAAACTCAAAGCTACATGTCATTTTAGTATGAGTTCTATAGCTATTTTTAGCTAGTCTTCTTTAACATCATGCTGAGCTTGATATGATAAGGGAGATTGTCATCCATTAAACCCTAAACCCTAGTTATGAGGGTATCAACGCTACAGACAATGGAGGTGACCGCATTTTGCTGAAGAGAATCGCATATGCGTGACCATTTGGAGCTTAAATGAGCAGCTAGTGAGGTATCATCACAACAAAAAGTTGTACTTGAAGATCGCAATGGCAATCCCGTTTAGCTGAAACAAATCGCAGGTGCGACGTTCTAGGGCACTTGAAGCTTAAATGAGAAGGGTGTGGTCCCATATTTCTAGCTTAGCTTGGAAGACATGATATAGCTCGAGCAGATCACCTAAGCAATTTGCTGAAGCTAAAAGCCAACTTAGCTCTTAAAATCACCACTGCGATTCTTCGGACTTGATGTTCATATATTTTGATACTCTTAGAGATGTCTTCAAAGCTTACTCTTCAATTAAAAGATGGGCGGAGGACAAGAGTGTGGTGATGGAAAAGTGTGTGGTGGTTGGCAAATCAAGGAAATAAGCATTGACATCCTCGACATTGACATCCTCCATTTAACACGCATTTGCTAGTTGATGAGATAGATTGGTCAAGTTGATGCTTAACAATAAGGATGTCTAGAAGCAAGCAATGTAGATGGCCTACGATATACCTTCTTCAACTCTCTACATGTCCCATAGTCTAGGAGCAGAAGGATATACATCAAGACATTGATATTGGCGTGGAAGACTCACTAGTAAGCATGTGCCCAAGGCTTCTTCCTTGCATATTAGGAAGGATAATCACTCAACCTGTTACGATCTCCTCTAATTCACCTGTAAAAAAAAACAAAGAAACTAAAGAAATAATCCGGTTTTGAAGGAGAAGCTCGATCCATCCAACCGGATTCACCAGGAAGTCTTTATCCTGGAGCAAGAAATCTTTATCCCGCCTAGACCAACAAGCTTGGCTATGGAGAATTAGAGGCAAAAATCAAGAGAGAAAGAGAAGTAGGGCTATGGCAGCGAGTCTTCGTTCCTCGTCCATCTACATGTGCTCTTTTATAGTCTTGAAAGGTCCTTAAAGGTAAATTCCCTTTTTGGCCTTTGCCCTTTTTAGAAAGACACATAGCTTTCTCTTAATGTTTAACCTTGGGCTCTTGGTTAGGCGCTTGGTCTTTCAAGCTAAAGACTAGGGTTCAACAATTCCTCGTAACAACAAGGTTGGATTGGTTGATATTAGGTATGTCATAGAGTCATTCTTGTGATGTATTCTACTTGAGTGGAAGTTAATTGAAAATATCCATATGGTGTTGCCATGAGTTTTTTTTAAAGGACGGCCAATATTGGATGGGCTTAAAAAAAATACTATAATAAACCCTTTGTTGATATTAACTTGAGTGGAAGTTAATTGAAAATATCCATATGGCGTTGCCATGAGTTTTTTTTAAAGGACGGCCAATATTGGATGGGCTTAAATAATAAACCCTTGGTTGATATTAGGTATGTCATAGAGGCATCCTTGTGATGTATTCTACTTGAGTGGAAGTTAATTGAAAATATCCATATGGCATTGCCATGAGTTTTTTTTAAAGGACAACCAATATTGGATGGGCTTAAAAAAAATACTATAATAAACCCTTGCTCAAATATTGCCATGTGGATCTCTATTTTGTTTTTAGCACACCAGCCCTACCGGGCCTACGTCCTTTATGTATTCTACTTGAGTGGAAGTTAATTGAAAATATCCATATGGCGTTGCCATGAGTTTTTTTTAAAGGACGGCCAATATTGGATGGGCTTAAAAAAAATACTATAATAAACCCTTGGTTGATATTAGGTATGTCATAGAGGCATCCTTGTGATGTATTCTACTTGAGTGGAAGTTAATTGAAAATATCCATATGGCGTTGCCATGAGTTTTTTTTAAAGGACGGCCAATATTGGATGGGCTTAAAAAAAATACTATAATAAACCCTTGCTCAAATATTGCCATGTGGATCTCTATTTTGTTTTTTTTTTTTTTTTTTTTTTTTTCATTTCTCTAGGCACCCTTGCTCAAATATTGCCATGTGGATCTCTATTTTGTTTTTTTTCTATTTCTCTAGGCCCAGATTTCACTATCCTGGTAGTAATTGAAGGGATGAATCAAAAGGCCACACATGAGTATGTGAAGCTTCTTTTGTTGTTCAATTGCAGGGTGGAAGATCGTGACTTGGAGTCACAAATCAAGATTTTTAGTGATGGGAAAGCTTATCGGAGATCTTGCAGAGATGCGTGAAAAATTTGCTACCTAAGATGACAAAAGTTTTGATTAGCAAAGCCGTGATCTACAATGGAATGTCAATTGTGGCAGTTAACCCTGATTTGCCTGCTATTTCTTTCTATCAAGTCTAAAAACAGACGCTTTAGCGAAATTTGGGCCTTCCTTGATCTTTAATGTGTCGTACATGAATTTTTTATATTTCACATATGGAATTATCCTGTTACAATTGTTATTTAAATTAAGGAACTTTAATGCCACGTCCTCAGAGAATGTACACCGTAGTCGAACCTCACCCTTATGGTTCTTCAAATAGTTACTACTACTATTGGAAGCTTTGGTGGTGTTTGGGTGGGAGTCTGTTCCCCTTACTCTAAGCACATTTATAGTGGTGTATAAGTCCCACCTCGCATTTTTATCATCGAAGGGATAGATGAGCAATAATTCATGCACCCTAAACTATTGGGATGTTCCTGCAATAGGTTATCTTATCAAGACAATCCATCCAAGCGGATGAAAAGCATAGTGGAGGACAATAATCTAATTACCAATGGTGGCGGCCGGGGAAAAAAAGGTAAAACTCATTTTAGTGTCATATTTTAGCTCCAATACCTCATCTTCTCTTGCATGCTAACATGAAGCTGATATGATCTTTTGTTGGCCTCTTATTTCTAGCTAGTCTCATATGATAAGCGATGCAACTTTCTTTGCATAGAATCTTGGGTTTTCAATTCATCTTTGCTTGCATAAAATTGTGGGTTTTCTATTGTTTTCATGCGAGTTACTAACCAAGAAAGATTTAGTGCATATATATCTAACTCATATAATTATTGTTGGCAAGATGCCTTTTAAATTTATTAGCGATACATTTATGTTTTTGAATATTCTGTGTTTCAGTGGTGGGGAAAAAAAATAGCAGTTTGAGAATTAAAAAAAAAAAACGGCCTCTTGGCCACTTAGTTGTCGACGACAAAGGCGGAGCTCTTCTTCGCTTTCGTCGGATCTACAAAGAGGAAGCCCATGACAACAAATATATTGATCATCTCCAAGGATAGCTATTTGATTTTCAGAATCGACAAATCTTTCGTTGCCAGATCAGGCACCATGTAAAATTTAATATGCATCCGGTTAGGCTAGTTTGGATTTAATAAGATTTTTATGAATCATTGTCAATCAATCTAGGTGTAATTTTTTGTGGTTTTCTCTAGATATAAATAGAGCTAGATTGCTCAAGTTTTTTTGTTCACATAAGGTATGTCGCCTGTTGAATTATTTTCAATTCCATTGTTTTTCTTTGGTTCCACGCAATTACGAAAATTACTGTCTAGAATAGACTGACCTGTATCTTTTTTCTGATTAATCCACTACTTGCAAGGATTCCTCTGTGACTGGGCGAGGAGAGCACACCTGTTTAGAGCTTTGGTCGAGCCGGTGCTGCTATATGGGGTGGAGGTTTGGGGCCCAGCAGTTAGCAAAAATACATGGGATAGGTTGGAAAGGGTGCGAAAAGCTTTGACATATAGCTTGGGAGTGAAGGACACCGTGCCGTATCGAGATTTTGTTGTATGAGACGGGGTTACGGCCTTTGACAAAGATACGCTATCGCGCAGGCATCTTACCGCTTCCATAAGGTGGATGGGATGGATGAGCATCGCTTGCCCCACAAAAAGCCGCGTGTTGTTAACCCAGGGCCCCGGTTGAAGAGGGTATGGCACGAAAGCAATCGTAAGGGATGGTTTAGGAGGTGGTCTATGGATTACCAACGGATGGTGGCACCGGCGGTTCCGATCGCGCGAATGGGCAATTTGATGCGGCTATCTTTGCCACCATGTGGGATGCCTCTACTCTTGCAAAGCCCAAGACGAGCACTATCACGCCGAGATTAATCCCGGCCTTGAGCATGGACCCCATCCCGTGCCGAAAGCACACATCTCGGTGAAGAAACGGAGAGCTATTGCTGCCATAAGGGCGGGTTCCCATTACCTCGGAATTGAAACAGGTCATTTGGGGTTGAATGGCGGCACGGGATCCCCGTGGAGGAAAGGATATGTCGGTGTTGTGAGATGCACGTGATAGAGGATGAGCACCATGCCCTCCAAATGATGCCCAAAGATATGCCCATGTCCGGCGGTGCACACCGATCTTAGATGCTCGACAACCGCTACATCGGTTACTTGCATCACCTATGGTAGCGCTTACTGGGAGCTTACATCCTGCCAGATTTCGGCCGTCGGACTTGCTCTTCGGGGCATGGTATTTGAGAGCCCTACTTGCTAGGGTTTTTCCTCCCAAGTGGGGTTTTTTCATCCCGTAGTAGGGTTCTACTTTGCATGATTACATTGTTTGTTTTTGGTGTTGGGGTTTTGGCTTTTTGCCTGTTCTCTGCATGTACCGTCTCATAGGCCTTTGGCCTCCGTGGACGTTAAAATAAACTTCCTTCCTTCCTTCCTTCCTTCTAATGTGCTCTCTACATGTCTTTTCCATTTATTACCTCTTGATCTGCTGGAGTAGAAGCTATTAACTCTGTGCTCTCAACTCCGGCAAGCCGCAGAGCATCAAAATCAGCTCATACATTTCATTATTTTGTAAGAGTTAAATAGTTTGCTGACATATGACTCAGTGAACTCTAACTATGTTTCATATTGAGAAATGTTTGATTTGAGCTTTTTTGCTACTAATTACGCTAGAATTCTTAGCCTGAGAGACATTTCTGACACTGGAATTGCAAAGTTATTTTGTTCTCTAAGGAACAAAGAAATGATTATGGCCAGATGTGGCAGTTGTAGCATAGATTTGCTGCATTAACATTTTTTTGAATTATCATAACATAGTGATGAGAATCTTAGGCTTACCTGTTACTGCAGATGTGGACGGTCTCGCTAAATTCCATATTTTTCAGATTGAACTTACCATATTGTGATGACATGCGGGCAAAACACTAGTTCCAAGGGCGAGATAAGCCTCGGGAAGATGAGGATGGTCGCTCCTGACGATGGCGCCTAGGGCTGCCGGCGATTTTCCTTGTAACTTGAGCATCTGGACTCCTTTTTTGATGATCTTTAGTTCTTTGGAAAGCTTGTCCCGAGGACTCTCCGTCAACATCAACTTTGTTAGGGTTTGCTATCAGGTTAGGGGCCGGATTTGGGTCTGTTTGATTTCGGCCAATTATAGTAGGGATGGGGAAGACAGATATTGCTCCAGCATCCAAGGCGGCGGCAAAACGGCGTGAGTCTACCACCAGTTTTGTGATATGTGATCCCCCAATTGCTGCGCAAAAAGAGGTAAATAATTCAGTTGGAAGCTCTTTGCCTTCGGTGGTGGCTACTTCAGTGGTTCTTGAAGAAAGGAATTTTCCTCCATTGCAAGACGCTGCGAATAAGGGGGCGGAAGTTAACGAGAATTTCCATCAGACAGGTACGATTCTAGTCCTAATGTAGTTCCTCAGCCTCAGGCAAATGATAGTGCTTGGAAGTCATTTGATTCGGTTGCAAAAGTTTCATATCAAAGATTTAGTGATTGGCTTTGTAAGGATATATCTAATGTATCTAGAAAGGCAATGATAGCAGCTGCTTTACAGGTATTGTCTGAAGGGAGTAAGGAGGAGTTGTCGATAATTTTGGACACATTGAAAGCCCAACAGATTCAACTTCAACAACAATTGCCTCCAAATGACATATTTTACCAGTTTGACAGTCAGAGTATGGTTCAAGCATCTGATATTCTTGTGGTTGAGGTGGACCATCAAGCTCATATTAAGTGTCTTTGAGAACTTATCTTCTGTCGCGGTTCTTGGGTATTTTACTTGGTGGCTATTTAGATTTTTCAAGGGTTCCATATTTGGTTATCTCGGCTTTTGAGGCGCCTTCAATTTCCTCCTTTTCATCCATCAAGTTCTTTGGCAAAAAAACTTTGTTCTTATTATATTTGAAAGTAGTGATGTAGAGGACTCTTTGGTATCAAGAGGCATTGATCCACTTGGTGGAGAATATATAATGTACTAGTATTATTCTCTTGGCTTTACACGGATATGGTTAGGTGTATTAAAGATGCCTTCTTTGGTTCTCGTTAGCTAATCTTCCTCCCCGATCTAATGGCTCATCAATTTCTAGTTGCAATTGCATGGGACTTGGGGTTCATATCTCACACACTCCATCATGAATGGTCCAAGAATTTGTGTTTCTATGCCGCTGGACTCGCCTTTACCAAATCGTATAGTTGTGAAGAGCGGGCCTTGGTATAAAAAACTGGATCTTAAGCTTCTGAATGGTTCTTAATGGATCTTAAGCTTCTGATAAGGAGGCTTTTGCTAGCTTTCGTCGAGGTACTCGTGTTCAACATTTTTCCCAAGTTCAAGCTCCCATTGTTATTTCTTCATCTCTTCATGATCAATCTTTGCCGGTTGCTTTGCATTTCTCGGCTATGGAAGATGCGCTACATACAGTTCCGGTGGTGTCATCCTTAGCACCATCACCCGCAGCTATAGTTCCTACTACTCTATATGATGTTGCTTCTGTCTCTCATTCTTCTGAGGTTGTTATGGCTGATGATCCTAGTCTTCAGTGCACTAAAGAGTCATGGCAACAGGTTAGTTGGAAGAAGGCAGGGAGGAAGAAGTCTGTTATGTCATCTCACGAGGCTATCCTGCCTCGTACTATTCAGTGGCATGATAATTTGATATTTGTTAATGATCATCTCGATGATGCAGAACAGGTTGATTGTGATGTGGCTATTAAATGCCTCAAGGTGGCACAAGGAGTAGGCTTATATTCTGTGTATGGGTGGTTTTGCTTAGTGGACTATTTCGTCCTCTAGGTTTTGAGTCCCATGTCACAGATCCCTTGTATGTATCTTGATTTTCCTTGATAATAGATTGTCGTCCTTCAAAAAAAAAAAATATTGTGATGACATGCAATCATGGTTACCAGGAACGGCGTTCCGAATGCCGTTCCGGTTCGAACATTCGGGGCATGCATGTTAGAACTTTTGTTCCCGTTCCAAATGTGCATGTTACCCGGAACGCCGTTCCGACAACGTTCCGGTAAGTTGGGAACAACGTTCCCAACTATAAAATTTGTTTTGACCATTTCAATAAAGAAGATCATTACATTATTTCAAATGTTATGAACTGCTGGTACAAGAGGCACCCAAGGATCTGGAACACTACATAAGCAAAAATATTTGTCACATATCAAGGCACGCTTTAATTTTTTCCTACTTGTTTGAATCTTAATCAAAGCACTTTATAAGCATATGAGCAGTTATATAGATATGGGCCGTGAACCAAATGATAAACAACATAATGGTAAGTGTTGTGTATGTTGACATGGTTCATACACTAGGCAAAGTTTTGGGGCAAATCTGGAAAGGATTTTCAAAGTGGGGATCAACACCTTTGTATCAAATTCACTTAGTTTGGGGACCCCCAACTATTACACTTGGCATTTAGCATAGAATTGGATAGCTTTTTTCTATTCCTTTCAAACACAATGGAGCTCTCGAAATGACTCTAAGTATGCTCCCTACATATGTTTAATGCATTGTTTAGTTGAAATTCTAACTTGAATGTATTTAGTTCGAGTCATATAACGTAATTGGCACTAGTCGGACTTTGACTATCTTACATAAAATTAGTGAGTTCATTGTCTTGAATATTCGGTGCTTTTAAAGCAAAGTTGGTAGCCCTAGAGTTAAAGTTATTTGTGCATGGCCCCTAGGTTCAAGATCTATTTTAAGACATTCCCTTATTGCTTGTTTTCCTTTATCGCTTGTTTTGGACCGATGATTTACATAATATTCTCACGCATATTCCTTCCTATGCATTCTACACCGTCCACCAGATCCATGATGGGGTCAAATCCCCTTTTCCACCTCAGCATAAGATTGTTTAACCTTTGCAATAAGTCAATATACAATCGTCTCACAAAATGGTTCCTAAGGGGATTTGGACCCCATGCCGACAAGCGAAACCACAACACTTACAAACATGTGAATAACCCCTAAATGTTCAAATCAAACCTCTAACAAAAGCACTCCTTCCCATTTAGGCAACCATGTTGTGCATGCAAGTCTGCTGAATATCAAGCAGCAACCCATACCTATGCCTGCCAAAATCACCAAGAAAGCAGCTTAAATATTTCAAATGTAACATCATAACTACACTTCTTTGCCCATTTTCCTGAACTTTGGCATTCTGCACACTCACAACGGAAATTAATCTTTTGCAGATAGTATTTCTAGTTCTCTTATTATTTCCTTTTGAAGGAAAGATGTATGAATATAAATGTATCTCCATCATGGCTAGAAGGATAATTACAAGAAAATCTTATCAGGCTGATTACAAGATCCATGAACTTTAACCTCTACAGACTAGTAGCGGATATAACCAGTCTGTAATTATGTAGCAGCCTCTGTTGACCCTAAACCTGGCTTAAGGATCAACCACAAGGAACCAACTTGAGCTTTCACTCAAATTGGGGTTAGAACCTCCAGATCACTTAAGGTGATCAATCTATGCAAGCAAATTTCAATGATAAGTCCAAAAACTTGAAGTTTTGTACCTTTCCCATTTCCAGAAATTGACACCTTTATCAAAACAGTTGTGGCATTGATATGCAAATCGATTTTTTGAGTCAACCACTATAGACTTAGTCAGAAAAGATGTAGGTACTCAATGGTAAAGCTTCTGACCAAGTCAGGAGTATAGTTTGTGAGTTATTCGAGCTCAAAGTGCAGTCAAAATTTGGTCAATAGCAGTCAAAATCTGAAAACAAAGATCGAGATTGGAATTTTGGAGTTGCCGGGACGAGTTGTTGAGAATCTCCAAAGCAAATGTGCTTTAGTGGTGATAAGGAATCTAGGCAAATGGTCAGATTGTCATCTGGATAAGCAAAAGTAATTTTTGTGACTGGATTTGGCAAAATACAGTCAAGAATAGCCAAAACAGAGTGCAAAAATTTCTAACTCAAGTTGTGAGTAGGATTTTTTGGATTTTTCAAGGCATATAGGTTCCAGATGCTTCAAGTATTGATGGCAAATGGGTCAAAGGTAATCAAAAGTACTCGTGGATTTTCTATAAAATTTTGAACAGAGGAAAAAATTGTAAAGGATCATAACGTAGATAATTTCTTCGATAGGCATCAAATTTCATTGATAGGAATGTAAATCAATCATAATAATGTTGGGAAATAATAATTCAAGTACTTCAAAATCAACTTCAAATAAAAAGTTTCAATAGATAATTTCCAACCAAATCTCTTGTGACTTGATCGAGGAGTACTTCGAGAGACTTCCAAAATCCTTCCAATCATGCTTTCGGCAATGATCACGATAAGGTTTGTGCGTTTAAGGGCCTTCAAGAAAATCCTTTTGTCGAATCCCATGTTTTTATCTTAGTTTTCAAATGTTTGTTTAATCTTAGCCTTGATTGATGGGTTTTATTGGGTTCATAAAGAGTGGGAAGGTCAAAATAGGTAGATTCCGAGGTTACGGTGCCAAATCCGGCGAGATTCGAGGTGGAAGCAGAAATTTAGGGTTCTTGGCTGTATTTTTCTCGAGAAATAAGCGACACGATTTCATATTTTTTCCCAGATATCCATGGAATATCTTTGTACTTTTTATTTTGCAAAGCTAGGCCATGGTTTTAAAAAGGTCACTTATAGAAAATTGAAGAGGTGGATCACTTTAGCAATGGCAACCCTAATTTTTTTTTTTGGGAATATGCTAAGTCCTTGGGCACAATGGTCAAGAATATTCCATAAAGTATACAAGTGTGGCATGGCATAATGGTAAGGACTTGCAAAAGGGTCTAGGCTAGGGAAATTTGCAAAAACAAATGTCATATGAAGTGAGAAAGTATAGAGGCAATGGGGGATGTGGATGTAATGGAGAAAGGAAAATTTGGGTAAGGCAAAATAAGGTAGGCAAGGGTAAACAAAAAGGAGGGTATGGGTGTGGGAAGAAATGGCTAGAAAATCTCAATGGATAGAGATAGAATATGAACAATGATTGGATGAGAATGGCTAAGGGATAAAATCAAGCACCATGGGGTCTTCCAAACTCTTTGACTTCCAATCTTCAAAAAAATGTCTTCCAAACTTCATAACCCGAATCTTCTAGAGCATACTTTTGACTAAGCATTTTGACCTCAAATAAAGTACCTCATGTAAATTTGAACCTCGAGCACTTGTTGACCTGAAGAAAGAACATCCTTTGACCTCCATATCAATGTTAAATGCCAAGAGTCTTCCAAACTTTGACCTAGTCTTCCAAAGACTTTCAAAGACCCAAGACTTTCCAAAACTTTGCACCCAAAGACTTTCCAAAGAAGCAAGATTTTCCAAAGATACTTTTGCCCTAAAGTAAATTGACCTAGTTTGAATGCATAGACCACAATTAGCATGTTGCCCTTTGGGGGCAACAGCCTCTATTATGCACACAAGGAGAGGCTAAAATTAGCAACACTTCTAGCAATATAGCTCTCCAAGCTGCATCAGGTACTATATGCCCACTGCACCTATCTGGAAGCAAAGCACAACCTAACCATAAAGCACCAGCGACTTATTCTACACGTACTAGCAATCAAAACATCCATCAACTAAACATACGAATGACCCATATGTGATCTTTGTAAGAACAAAAATCACATGAAGACAAACACCGTGGAGCCAAGTTAAACAAGAATGCTAATATATGAAGAAGGCGAAGCGCGATGCAAGCAAAAAATCTACGAAGGTAGAAGCAATTGGGTAGACCAAAGACAATAATCCATACCATAAAAAGTCGTCCAAGGATTCTTTCTCCACCATGCAAAGCCATCCATTATGATCGCATCACAAAGCCATTCGACGAAGTCTTTGCCCGGATTGAAGAAGCCCAAAACCTTATTACAAAACCAATTGCAACAACTCTGCTGATATCCAAAAATCATGGCATCTACTTCCTTAAATCCGACGAGTTTTGTGCTCCAACATACCGATTGCCTCAATGTGCCTCGCCTTGTCTGCCAGGTGTTGCTAATCCCTAAATAGAAAGTACGAGAACCCATGATGTTTGTGAAACCTCAATTAGAAAAGTGCACAAGAACCTTTGATGCTATGAAACCCTATTTCAACCATCGACAATCTATACCAACGTATCACGAATACCCATACTAAACCTTATAAAAGCATATGGTAAACTTGTACCTTTTCACAATTTTAGAGCTTTATTGCCTTTACCTGCTTCAAACGTCCTCTTATGAATGTCCATATGTGTGGTAGTATTTGAGTTGTTGATCATCTCTACATTCACATGACTAAGATTTTTGGAATTTATGTTGAGAAATGTACACTTACGAATTTAAAAATGTTGAGCATGTTTTATGCATGCTTGCCATGTGTTTGGCAAAAGCCATATTTTAAAGCTAGAAAGTTTAGTGTGGGGGAAAGTTCATGACCTGGCGGTTTCAGTGGAAAACCCACAGTGGCGCCGCTCTGGGCGGTGCCCTCGGGTTTCCACTGAAACCGCCAAGTCATGAACTTTATCCGACCGGCCCTTCACCACCGAGAATTACCCCGCCATGTCGGCCAGGGTATATAAGGTCCCTTTTTTTTTTTTTTTTCCTGTAATTCCCTTTTTTTTTCGCCACGTCTCCTCCGGCGAGACCTTCATCGAGGACGTTTTTTGAGGCGCCAAGTCGCCCGACGGCTTGCATTTTGGTTTGGACGACGATTCTGGAGGCGATAGGCCAGGATCTTTCAGCCGACGTAAGCTTTGTGCAAAGCAAAGGTTTTTTTTTTTTTTTTTTTTTTACTTTTTCTTTTATATGCTTCTTCTAACTGTGTTTTCTGTTGAATCTTGTAGGTGTTTGATCTTGCATTTATTTTTTGGAAGATATTTCAAGTTCTTGGTAATTTCGAGTTCTTTGGGAGTCGCCCTGAGGTTTACATTTTAAGGTTTGAGTTGCTGGGAGTCGTCTGATGTTCGGTTTAAGGTTTGAGGAGTGCGAGACAGTCATGTGTTTTAGTTGCCAGATTTCTGAGGTTCGATTGTAGAAAGTGTTTTTGCAGCAATACCAAAGTCATCTTGAGAGATACTGCACTGGTTTTGGATTCAACTGTGAAGCTTGAACCTGAATTGGTCACTTTTTCATTGTTTTCCTTTCAGCTGTGAACTTGAAAAGTGAATTTTCAACTGTGAACTTTAAATTTGAATGTTGAAACTTTCTTGAATGTGTTTTAGGTTTTGAATCACCGTTGACTGTCTTAAATTAATATTTTAAATCGAATATAATATCAGCTGGCAGCGCCACCAGAGCGCCGCCTGAAAACTTAAGCCCAAAATCACCTAAAAATAGCCTGAAAAAAACTTAGGCTATAATTTCAAGTAATTTATGGGTGGTGAAGGTTAGGATCCATTTTGACTTAAGTAAGTTATGCATTCACTTGGCTTTACATTTTGCATGGCCTTATTAATGCATGGTTACCAAATAGCTCGCTTATATGCATCCCTTGCATGTGAGGTATTATTTACATGAAGATTGATTTGTATCTTACAGTATCAATTCATTGCATCTCCTTAGCTTCCTTATATGTTAGTTTAATTACAGCTCTATTTATGAAAGAAGCATTAAGACTTCATTCCTTTTGTAATATAATGATGCATCTTCTACTTGGACTTTAAAGTGGAATGGCAAATTGGATTATAACTTTTCTCTAGCTTTCAGATACAAATACAGTTGTATTGAGATCAATATTGAGTGCCACTTTCTTGAATGAGGTAAGGTTGAATATGTTTTGTGTGATAAACTTCATTCGTTTGTAAATAGTACAATGATGCAACTTCTATTTGGACTTTAAACTGGAGTGGCAAATTGGATTTTAACTTTGCCTTTCATAGTTTTCTAGCATTCGAGATACAACTATATTTATGAAATTAATATGAATGCCACTTTCTTGAATCGTAAGGTTAAACACTAATCTTTTTTAGAAAGCTAAGCATGCTAACCACCCTCGGTGTTAACTTTTTGTTCATCTCATGCAAGAGAAAATGCTTTATTTACATGACTAACGCTCACATCAATATCAACACCAACACCAACATGCATCTTTAATGGATAAACCATAGAACTAGTCGAAAACTTAAGCAGGGAAAAAGCCATACCGATATTCCAATATAGATAAATGGCTTTTATCTTTGTTGAAGAATGTGAAGTTGCCAAACTCATAACGATCTACATTGAAATATCGCTATAAAGTTCTAAAATTGTGAAAAGTACAAGTTTACCATATGCTTTTATAAGGTTTAGTATGGGTATTCCAATATGTTGACATATATTGCTGGTGGTGGAAATAGGGTTTCACAGCATCGAAGGTTCTTGTGCACTTTCTAATTGAGGTTTCACAGCATCATAGGCTCTTCTGTACTTTCTATTTAGGGGTTGGCAACACCTGGAAGACACGAGGAGGCACGTTGAGGCGATCGATATATTGGAGCACAAAACTCGTCAGATTTAAGGAAGATGCCATGATTTTTGGATTTTAGCAGAGTTGTTGCAATTGGTTTTGTTTTGGAAATAAGGTTTTGGGCTTCTTTAATCCTAGGCAAAGACTCGTTGAATTTTTGAAGTATTTTGAAGTATGTTCTGTTTGTATTGTTAAGCTGACCTGCATGGTGGAGAAAGAATCCTTGACAGCTTTGCCGGAATGGATTATTGTCTTTGGTCTACCCAATTGCTGGTCTACCCAATTGCTTCTACCTTTCAGAGATTTTAGTGCTCGCGACACTGCCCGCTTCATATATTAGCATTCTTGTTTAACAGCTCCACCAAGTGTTTGTCTTCATGTGGTTTTTCTTATTTACAGCATTACATATGGGTCATTCGTATGTTTAGTTTATGGATGTTTTGATTCCTAATACGTGCAGAATAAGTCGCTGGTGCTTTATGGTTAGGTTGTGCTTTGCTTCCATATAGGTGTAGTGGGCATATAGTACGTGATGCAGCTTGGAGAGCTATATTGCTAGAAGTGCTGCTAATTGGCCTCTCCTTGTGTGCATAATAGATGCTGCTACATAATTACAGACTGGTTATATCTGTTGCTAGTTAGTAGGTGTAGCACAGTGATGTAGAGGTTAAAGTTCATGGATC
Organism: Isoetes taiwanensis; assembly: GCA_021234155.1. Taxonomy (NCBI): domain Eukaryota; kingdom Viridiplantae; phylum Streptophyta; class Lycopodiopsida; order Isoetales; family Isoetaceae; genus Isoetes; species Isoetes taiwanensis. Next base: position 797,434 of record JAJEKV010000065.1, on the reverse strand, counting down.
TTGTAATCATGCCTGATAAGATTTTCTTGTAATTATCCTTCTAGCCATGATGGAGACACATTTATATTCATACATCTTTTCTTCAAAAGGAAATAACAAGAGAACTAGAAATACTATCTGCAAAAGATTAATTTCTTTTGTGAGTGTGCAGAATGCCAAAGTTCAAGAAAATGGGCAAAGAAGTGTAGCTATGATGTTACATTTGAAATATTTAAGCTACTTTCTTGGTGATTTTGGCAGGCATAGTTATGGATTGCTGCTTGATGTTCAGCAGGCTTGCATGCACAACAGGGTTGCCGGAATGGGAAAGAATGATTTTGTTCACATGTTTGGAAGTGTTGTGGTTCTGCCTAGTCTGGCAGGGGGTTCAAATCCCCTTAGAGATAGTTTTGCGAGACGATTTGTTGACTTGATATTGACTTATTGCAAAGGTTAAACAATGTTATGTTGAGGTGGAAAAGGGGATTTGACCCCATCATGGATTTGTGTCAAGCATGCTAGATTAGAGAGGACATGAAGCTTTCATTGTTTTATTTTGTTTCTATATTCCATGTTATCTAATTTGCTCCGAAGAAACATGGATGCAATTCTTTGAAGGTAGTCTTAGGTGGCAGCATCAAGACTCTAATGTGTTTCTATATTACAAACATCAAGAGCTTGATTCAAGGCATGGATTTTTTTGTACGTCGATGCATTATAAACATTGTTGTGATGAAAAAAAAAAGGGAAAACCACTAGCGTTGGGATTCTCTTACACATGAAATGAAATGGAGTAGAGCAAACATTATAAACTTTGTAAGGAAGGAAGGAAGGTTCTTTTATCGTCCGCGGAGGCCAATCGGCCTATGGGACCCAAATTTACACGGGTGCAGCAAGCCCATTGCTACCCGATTAACCCCTTTAGGAGGGAAAACCGTCCGCACAACAAGCTGGCCGGGCAACTTGTACAAATATCCAATCCATTGGTCCAAATGGGACAATGGTTCTATAGAGGAGTGCTAGCAAGACATGAAGAGAATGTGGCAAGACGTGCCTCGCCAATTTTGCATGATGCAATGGCAGCTGCTACGAAGAAACGTCGACAACGGGCTTGGTCAAAATCGAATGGCAGGAATAAACTAAATGAGTGGAGAAGCAAGAGACAAAGAATTGGAAGCCGGTATTCCCTTTTCTTGTAATGTATGGTGTGCATCACTATCACGAATTGCTCTGTAATGTATACAATATGTTACATTTGTGTTATATTCAATATATTGTTATCTGATTTTTTATGAATCTCAAACTTTATAACAACTGCAGTTGTATCAGATCTGTAATGTATGGTACACTTCAAGCAAGTAATGTATGGTACACTTGAAGATGTTATATAGTTTGTATCTTAATTTGTACACATCAGAAACCCTAAACCAGGGGCAAATGAACCTGTTATATAGTTTGTATCAGATTTTGTGCAAATCAGCATATCAAATTCTTGGGGCAAATCAAGCTGTTATGACAGAATTTTAGAGCAAATCAGAATATCAAAAATCTTGGGCATATCAGAATATGTAGCAAAATAACAGGGGGTTCCAGGGGGATTTGATATAGATATAATTCTTGAAACCATAGACCATATCCCTAAAACAATTCAATGGGTTATTATAAAAAAAAACATAGATTTAAGATAAAAAATAGTCACATTAGCTCACTGGTTAGATTGGTTAAAGTAGTCTTATTAGGACATTGAGTTATTTTGGTAGAGGTTCAATCCTCGTATTTCATATTCTAAAAGCTTAAGCTTAAACCCAGATAGAGGCTCGATATACCATCAAAACCTTAGGCAAACTTCATTATTCACATCTTAAAATCATAGGCGCCCCAATCATAATTGAGCATAATCGAAACGAGAGGTGTCCGTAGGCTCCAACATACATCGGGCGTGGATTGATGTATCCGACGACCGTGGTAGTCCGTGGGGTGCACCTCGCTTAGAATATGTAGCAAAATAACAGGGGGTTCGTGGGGATTTGATATAGATATAATTCTTGAAACCATAGACCATATCCCTAAAACAATTCAATGGGTTATTATAAAAAAAACATAGATTTAAGATAAAAAATAGTCACATTAGCTCAACGTTAGATTGGTTAAAGTAGTCTTATTAGGACATTGAGTTATTTTGGTAGAGGTTCAATCCCCGTGATTTCATATTCTAAAAGCTTAGCTTAAATCAGATAGAGGCTCGATATACCATCAAAACCTTAGGCAAACTCAGATTCGACATCTTAAAATCATAGGCCCCCAATCATAATTGAGCATAATCGAAACGAGAGGTGTCCAGGGCTCCAACATACAGTCACGGGCCGCCGGATTGACCGATCCGGACGATCGTAGTAGTCCGGGTGCACCCTCGCTTTAGAATATGTAGCAAAATAACAGGGTTCGAGGGGGATTTGATATAGATATAATTCTTGAAACCATAGACCATATCCCTAAAACAATTCAATGGGTTATTATAAAAAAAACATAGATTTAAGATAAAAATAGTCACATTAGCTCAATCGGGTTAGATTGGTTAAAGTAGTCTTATTAGGACATTGAGTTATTTTGGTAGAGGTTCAAATCCCGTATTTCATATTCTAAAAGCTTAAAGCGAATCAGATAGAGGCTCGATATACCATCAAAACCTTAGGCAAACTCGTGATCGACATCTTAAAATCATAGGCGCCCCCCAATCATAATTGAGCATAATCGAAACGAGGTGTCCAGAGGCTCCAACATACAAACTGGGCGGGCGCCGGATTGACAGATCCGACGACCGTGGGTAGTCCAAAAGTGCACCTGGATTTAGAATATGTAGCAAAATAACGAGGGGTTCCGGGGGATTTGATATAGATATAATTCTTGAAACCATAGACCATATCCCTAAAACAATTCAATGGGTTATTATAAAAAAAACATAGATTTAAGATAAAAAATAGTCACATTAGCTCACTGGTTAGATTGGTTAAAGTAGTCTTATTAGGACATTGAGTTATTTTGGTAGAGGTTCAAATCCTCGTATTTCATATTCTAAAAGCTTAAGCTTAAACAGATAGAGGCTCGATATACCATCAAAACCTTAGGCAAACTTCAGATTCGACATCTTAAAATCATAGGCGCCCCCAATCATAATTGAGCATAATCGAAACGAGAGGTGTCCAGAGGCTCCAACATACAGTCTGGGCCGTCGGATTGACAGATCCGACGACTGTGGTAGTCCAGGGTGCACCTCGTTTAGAATATGTAGCAAAATAACAGGGGGTTCCAGGGGGATTTGATATAGATATAATTCTTGAAACCATAGACCATATCCCTAAAACAATTCAATGGGTTATTATAAAAAAACATAGATTTAAGATAAAAAAATAGTCACATTAGCTCACCGGTTAGATTGGTTAAAGTAGTCTTATTAGGACATTGAGTTATTTTGGTAGAGGTTCAATCCCGGTATTTCATATTCTAAAAGCTTGCTTAAATCAGATAGAGGCTCGATATACCATCAAAACCTTAGGCAAACTCACGTATTCGACATCTTAAAATCATAGGCGCCCCAATCATAATTGAGCATAATCGAAACGAGAGGTGTCGGAGGCTCCAACATACAGTCCGGGCCGCCGGATTGACAGATCCGGCGACGGTGTGGTAGTCCGGTGCACCTCGTTTAGAATATGTAGCAAAATAACAGGGGGTTCCGTGGGGATTTGATATAGATATAATTCTTGAAACCATAGACCATATCCCTAAAACAATTCAATGGGTTATTATAAAAAAAACATAGATTTAAGATAAAAAAAATAGTCACATTAGCTCACCGTTAGATTGGTTAAAGTAGTCTTATTAGGACATTGAGTTATTTTGGTAGAGGTTCTGAATCCCCAGATTTCATATTCTAAAAGCTTAAGCTTAAATCCGATAGAGGCTCGATATACCATCAAAACCTTAGGCAAACTCTCATTCGACATCTTAAAATCATAGGCCCCCAATCATAATTGAGCATAATCGAAACGAGAGGTGTCCGAGGCTCCAACATATATGCGGGCGTCCGGATTGATGTATCCGAACGACGTGGGTAGTCCGTGGTGCACCTCGTTTAGAATTTATCAGATTTTTATTGGAACTTAATAATCAATGGCAGATTAACACAAGCACATGGCAGATTAATACAAGGTGTCTCAGCTGCTCCCTCCCTGAACCGAGTTATGAAATCCTAAAGTCTCACATGGTCGAGTTCTGAAACCCTAAATGGCTGTACTGGTTGAAATATCCCACATGCTTGTGTCTTAAAAAAAAATAGTCATATATAAGGTAGGTGTCTCCAATTTTAAGTTGGATTGGGTCCTCATGGTAAGAGCCCAACCCTTTCCATAAGGATCCATTCCTCTTGCAGAATTTTCCTTCACTCCACCCACTTGAGTTCGAAAACTCCACCCTCTTAAGTTCGAAACTGCTGCTTCAGATAATTCTAAGTTTTACATCATGGGCCTTACTACAACTTCATAAGCATGTATGCAATACATGTATGAACATCAAACTTCAAATACAATTCTAAGTTTCACATCATGGGCCTTACCCTAAACTTCATAAGATTAACAAATGTATATCATGGGGTTCAGGGTTTAGGGTTAACAAGTGTATAGAATGCAAGTTCAATTGCAAAACATGTATGAACTTGAAAAGCATGTATTAAGATTAAGAAATGTGTAGTTTGCAAGTTCAGTTGCTCAACGTATAATAAGGTTGACAAATTGTGACCATAATTGTGACCATAATGAACATAATTGTGACCATTGCTTTGCATAATTGTGTATGGAGTTGTATAGACTTTTTTTAAAAACATCTACATATATTGTGTTGGTGTCACAACAATTACCAACACAATTGAGAGAAACAAGTCACAACAATAGTTCTTGCAACATGCACAATAGTTCACCAACAATAGTCACTAATATATGTCCAAAATACATGTCAAAAAAAAAAAATACAATACATGTATACAATTTTCATACAGCCTCCAATTCACCTGCGGACAGGGCCCGAATGTGGAGCTCAATGGAAACATGGATTTGCAATCAAGGAGTGAACAATTGGGTGATGGGGGGAGACCTGAACATGACCGACTCATGGGATCAAAAGGTAGGTTTGCACCGCAACCTTTCAGTTGAGGAAAGAATGGCCTGGGAAAGTCTCTTAGATGCTGTGGGATTCAACCTGATACCACCAACAAACAACTTGTATTCATGGTCGAACAAACAGAAGGGAGCTAAACGGGTATATTGCCTTCTTGACCGCTTTTACACTGCCATTAGTGATGCTTCTTTTCTAGAGCACAGCTATGTAGAATCTAATGTGGGCTTCATTCAATCAGACCATTACCCACAGTATTTGTTTATAGAATTGCACAAGCAAGCGTGCAGGGGTGGCAGTACCCCATTCAAGTTCAATACCTCCCTCTTAAACAAAGAGGATTTCTGCAGGCCTCTCAGGGAATTTATAGGCTCTATGCCTGAGCAAATTGAGTTGCCCAGCATGCTCAGATGGCATAACAAGCTGAAAGCAATTCGAGCCTGGGTCAAAGAATGGGGCAAGGTAAGGGCTGCCAACTTTAGAAGCTCTAAGTTGGACCTATGCAATCGGATCAAAATGGTGAGACAAGAGCTCATCACGAAACCTACCTTGCTTTCTCTTCACACGCTTGAGGAAAGCCTCGAAATTCAGCTGAAATCAGTGGAAGAGGAAGAAGCCAAAGGGGCTGCTATCAGAGCCAAAGTGCGTTGGTACTCCGAAGCAGACCACGAAAACTCCAAAGCCTTTTTTAGAATGGCAAATGCCAGACTTGTAGCGAATGGAATAACTGCTGTGCAGGACCATGCAATGAATAAGCTAGAGGACCCGAAGCAAATAGTTGATTTTTTCCATAAGGAATACTGTGATCTCTTCTCAGAGAAAGATAAGCCACACAACTATGACGCAGCGATCCATGACTGCCTGCAGCCCCTGACCAGGGAAGTCACTGATGCCGAAAATCAATCACTGCTTGCAGATATCACCCTGGAAGAGATATATACCACACTGAAATCCATGCCTCATGGCAAGTCCCCAGGCCCCGATGGTTTCCCCCCGGAGTTTTTTTTGGAGTTCTGGCCTGAACTCAAGGATGATCTGCTGCTAGCATTAAAAGGAGCATGGGCAACTAAAACACTACACTCAGCTCTCTCTGCAGGGTTTATCACGCTCGTCCCCAAGGTAGAGAGACCCTTGACACTGTCAGAATGGCGGCCCATTGCACTTACTGGCACTACATACAAGATCTTGGCTAAGATCTTGGCCTCCAGGGTTAAACCCGTGCTGAACAGAATTGTGCCCAAGGAACAGACTGCTTTCTTGCAGGAAAGATGCATATTTGATAATTACATCATGGCGTCTGAAGGGATTAAGTGGTGCAAAGATACGGGGCAGAAATGCATTCTTCTAAAGCTGGATTTTCGACGCGCTTTTGACACAATAAGATGGGACAGCTTGAAGCTCATAATGGCAAGGATGGGCTTTGCAACAGGGTTTATAGAAATGGCCTTCGGCTTGAATTGTATGGCAAAGGCTTCCCTTATTATCAATGGTCATCCGGGCAGCCAGTTCCCTCTCAGACAAGGGGTCAGGCAAGGCTGCCCGTTAGCCCCCTACCTCTTTCTTCTAATAGCCAACGTCCTCACAAGAATGATTGCCTCTAAGCTGGATACATCAGAAATCAGTGGCCTTGCCCTTCCACAACAAGGTAAACAGGCTTGTCTATCCCAATTTGCAGATGATTCGTTTGTGTTTCTCAACTATGAAGACAATAGCATTGCCAGCTTTTTCCACGCAATAGGCCAATTTGGTTCAGCCACAGGGGTGGAACTCAACCGCTCTAAGTGCTTGATTATCTGCCCAAGTAGTGGTGCTGAAGACTTGCCTCAGATCAAGTCATTGGGTCTGAAAATTATGGAGCAGCAGGCTGTCACCAAACTTCTTGGTCTTCCCCTTGGAATCGACATGAATGCCAGTGGGTTGTGGAACCCCATCCTTGCCAGGATCAGAAGAAGCTTAAGTATGTGGTCTTCCACTGGCCTTTCACTAGCTGGAAGGATAACAGTTGCAAACTCGGTCTTTGCCACCACTCCAGTGTACTTCTCATCCATTATCATAGCTCCGAAAAACATCTACATGCAAATTGAAGGCCTCATAAGGAAATTTGTATGGGCTGGAAGCTCTAAACTGGCTTGGAGTGAGATATGCAGGCCTAGGCTGATTGGAGGCTTAGGATGCCGTGATCTGTTCTTGCATGCCCAATGCTTAGGGGCCAAAATAATCTGGAGGTCACTGCACAACGAAGATTCTCCAGCTATCCTCCTCGTCCGTCACTGGTTGCAAGCTTGCAAACCGGAAGGCAGGCCCTCTCTCCCTCTGGAGCTTCCTGGTGCAGCCTTTCAACCCTTCAAAATTGCCTCAGGCATCTCATGCCTTCTCAGAAGGCTGCTTGAAGCTTGGCAAGCAATCGCCCCCAATTTTGAGCGGTTGAACTCACACCTTTCTTCGCTGGTTCAGCCAAAGATCTTCCGAATCCACACATCAACAATGACGACTCTTTGCCTCTAGCTTTTGCTCATCCAAGAGCATGCAAAAAATGGACGAGTTTGGGGATTACAAAGGTTGCAGATCTATGGGATCAAAGGCGTGATCGATGGCTCTCATGGACATCAATCAAGGCTATTGTTGGCCCTGAGAATGTTAACAGGCAGGTACATTCCGTCATCATGAGGAATATTTCTATACTAACTGGAAGGCAAGATGAACCAGAGCAATGGCTCCTGGAGGGACGTCCCCGCTACTCAGTCAGGACCCTTTATGGATTGTGCCTGCAAAGAGACGAGCTCAAAGCAGCTGCTAGGCTCGGTGTTCCTGAGCAATCGCTCATAATTTGGCTCGAGGTGTGCTTTGGACATCTTGGGCCTCGAAGAAGCTCCAACTCCACAGATGGCTTGCAATCCAGAATGCTCTAAGCACTATGGATAGGCTCACCCGCAGGCAGCTCCCAGTAATCAACCAATGCCCACTTGGTTGCTTGCAGGCCGAGGATATGAACCACCTTTTCTTCTGCAGTCGAATTCAAGGATTTTGGGATTGGGTGTCCCCAATTATAGGGATATCACAGGATAGTCTAGCTTGGCCACAGATCATTCATCTGAACTGTTCTAAGGTGGTGGATTCCCTCATAACAGTTGCTCTTTGGGTGGTCTGGTGTCACCGATGCAATATAGCTCTTGGAAACAAAAGCTTTTCCTTGGAAGCGCTAAAAAAAACCTTTACCTACGAGGTAGCTCTTATGGGGCTTTCACACAGAAGGAAGCTTGGGCCACATTATGACAAAGAGTTTGACCGTTTGGGGCAGCTCCAAGGCCAAATTGAATACTTCAAGTGCCATTGGGCCAGTAAAAATGCAGATGAGTCAGACGAGTCAGATCGAGGGGATGGATCTTGAGCTCCCCTATTTCTTGTCACCTTAGGGTGGACGCAACACGCCGCCCATACTTCTTCCCATCTTACGGGGCATTGTACCTATATTCTTATTTAAAAATAAAAAAAAGCTTGCATTCAAAAAAAAAAAATAAAAAAAATCATACAGTTGACGGATGCATTGATTGTCTGGCACGCCTTTTTAGACAGAACAGTGCATTTCGTATGCATGCACTCGATTGGAACCATTCATTTTCCATACCGTAACCATACCTAGAATGAACATGGCCGTAATCAAGATCACCGGCGTGGTTCCCATGGAGGAATCAGAGAGTTCTAGCCACCGCAAGAGGATCAAGTATGTCGCCAAATTTTCTTGTGTGGAGGTGGAGCGCCCTAGTTCGGTGGTGTCAGAAGTTCAAAAGGTTCACAATGGCCGCACCATCTTCATTCAGAACATGAGCGCCTTCTGGAGATGGTGATACAAGCTGATGGGCAATGACTTGCATATGGAGCTAAGGATGCCGCCTGCTGGACGTGCCTAGGATACCCCTGCGTTTTTTTTTTCAATGGTGTGCTTTTTTTTCTCGACCATGTATATGAATCTCCATAACTTATCTCCTATGATGCTACCTCTACTTTTTGTGATGGAACATGCCTGCTATGTACAGGCCTTTTGTAAATTCGTCCAAGTGACGGTTCTGTTTTGGGAATACATAATATAAAATCTGCTTTCAATGTTATGTATTTCTTCTCTCTTTCCTTCTGATTTCTGAGATTATTCTTCAATGTTTAAAATATATTCACCATTGTCTAGTATTCTGAGTTTTTTCTGAAACTCTGAAAGTTTTTGGGAACATGTAATCTAATGTCTAATTGCATGCATGCTGTGTATACATTCTCTCTTTTTATCTGCTTTCTGAATCTATCCTTCGATGCCTTTTAAGTGTAATCTGGATACCATCATCTTAAGCTGTCAAATCATGTCTCTTCATTTCTTGAGTTATATTGCATGGACTCAAGTTTCTAATTGTACACGAGTTTGCATTGCTTAAAAATTCTATCTGTTTTTTTGGTGCCAGACTTTCTAACTGTCAATGAACTTTAGATGCTCAAAAAACCATCTGTTTTTGGTGTCTGGGTCCCTAATTGTTAATATGGTTCCATTGCTAAAAATTCCCATCCTGCTTTTTATGACTTCGGTTGCAGCTTTTGCCTTCAACAAAATAACCATCTGCTTTAGATTGAAGTCGAAAGCAAACATGGTTATTGAGCAAGCATGAATATGAAAGCCTTTCCAAACCCAAGTTACATATAAGACAAGAATCTACAAGATGTTGCTTATATCGTGCAAGATTCAATCTTCTAAGACATGTCTAAGATTTCATCATGTTGTGAACAATGAATAACAAAGACTTGAGATTGCAAAGCAGTTTACATAAACCAAAAACACCGCCAAATCAGTGTCATAGCAAATCAAAGTCTTGCAAAACAACAAAGTCTTACATGAACTAATTAGCAAATCTTATAGCAGATGTATTTTTGGATTCAACAAGTATTAGTTCACAAGAATGATAAAGTCCAGCAAGAAACATATTGTTAAAGAGCAACAATTTTAGAGAAAGTCAGCAGAATTGAACCCGCAAAACCAACTCCGCCTTTACTTATGTTTTTTTATCCATTAAAGCACCAAGTATTTGATGCACAATGTAGATGGAGATTTACATTCGTTGCATTTTACAGAACACTCCCTTCTATAACCAATCTTTCTATCATTCAAAAGGAAATAGAAGTCACCATTCATTGCACATGTATTCAAGAACTCGACATTCATGTAAAGTCCATTCTTCCTCAACATGCAAAGACCTTCTTCGAAGTTGTTATCAAAACCAATGACTAAATCCATAAGGGGTGAGTTCTCTCCATGATCTTCTACTGATCTCCAAGCCCAATGGCATTTCTTCCATACACGCTTCCTTCTCTCAATAAGGAAATTGATGTATAGCATGATCTGGCTACACAACTTGTACCTGTTTAACATCATAGAAATCAGAAATGTATTCAATACAATGAGAATCATGGAAATCAGATATATGCAAATGTAAGAGCTGATGCTAAAACTACCCTAAACCTCACCTAAATATAAATGTATCATTTGCAGGAGTGCACCTTGTGATTTGATGCCCGGTTTCATGATCCCTTTCCTTCCACTCGCCAGAAAATATACTCTCCAGACTATTAGGGGATACATCTCGAATTGTATAAGTTTGTGGTGCAATCCTAATTGAAGTTGCAGATTGAAATAAATAAGAGAAAACATGAATAGGAAGAAACACTTTAAATGAGCATCTCACTCCTCCTCTTTCTCTAAGATTCTTAAATACTTCTCTGCCCAAATGATCTCTCAGATCTTTGTCATTGCACCAAGGAACTCAGTACCCATAAGTTTCAGATCTGGTAGATCAACCTCTACCAGCTTTCCAATTCCTCTACCTGATATAGTGTAATGATATGCATGAAACCATATACCCCATTCTTTCAAGACCTCATGGTCGAACCTTTGAACAACAGATGACCAATTCTGCAATGGTACACTTCAAGTACGCTAGTTATGCTCTTGGCTGAAACAACATCAGTAAAATCCGAGGAGCAAAGAGAATTGGGTTCAAGAGAAGGAAAGGAATGCTTCATTGAAATAGACTCATTTGCCATGTCGTGTGAGTCATATGCATGCTCCACAATCAGATCCATTACAGTCTTACCTCCAGGTCCAAACACAAATTCTTTTACTCGTCCTTTCCAATGGGCTGAACAATCTGACTGTTTAGACATTTTCACACCATGGTAGCCACCTGTAACAGGCCTCATTGTCACCCAGGAACCAATTCTGAGATGGACCTTTTCCCATTCATCTTCTTCATTCTTGTTATTGCATAAGAAAATAGTTACTGCTCCAGACCTTGGCATCTAAAATGAGAAAAGAAACTCTGAATCAAAACCATGATCAGAAAGAAATCAAATGCCAAAACTAGATTAGAATGTTACCCTGGCCTGCTTGATCGAGTTGAGTTCAGGCTAGACCCGTGAAGGCTGATCGAGAACCCTAAACTAGTTTGGATGCTGATATAAAACTACTAATTGGGAACTGTGTTCTTTGCATGTATTAACTATTGGGTGCTCGATGCAATACATTGTAGGTATTTCAGACCTTACGTAAACAAGATTCCTAAATATCTAACATATCTTTAGGGGATTTCTTGCACTACTTTCTAAATATTTGGGGCATCCCCTTTGCCATGTAAACATGCCATTTGAACAAAGAGCAAGCCCCTTATTGGTGGATTGCAAAATCTGATGTGGAATTTCAAGCATTTTTTAAAAGGATATTCTAAGATCCCATATTTTCTCTAATGCGACGATGGTATTTAGTATGCGCGACATATTTATGGCGCTTGAAATATTTTATGACATGTACCTCATTATGGGAGCATTAATGGCGATGAGAGCAATAACTGTTATTTGCAATTTGCTGATGCACGATGCCGCCTATATTAATGGCATTTCTTTCTATATAATCAGAGCCAGAGTTTTTGGTCCGATTCAAAATTTACTTAAGCGTCTGCCTGAAGCGAGCACTTGCTTCAACCGAATTTTCGAGTGCCCACCGATCCGCCTTCCCTCGATGGCGCATAAAATGGGTAGTTTCTCTGTAATTTTTTAGCCTTAGCTTTAGATGAATTTAGTTATCCATATCTCTCTTTTTGAGCTTTGGAGGATTGCCATAGCATTTTTCCTTTGTAGTTCCATTATATATTATATTTGTTTTCAACTCTAAGGATTATGGGGCATCTCTTTTGAGTTATTTCTAGTTGTTAGTGACACATTCTTCCCCGCTCACTAGGATAGCCAACTCTAGACATCCACTGTGCCTTCAAAAAACTTCGTGAACTTAGCATCCTCTCTTTTGGTTGGCTTGGGTCTGGAGGATCTCGCACACGATCCTTCTTGGCTTGTTAACTTTGATCCTAGCTTATGAATATCGTAGTAGCAATCTTCATAAGTTCAAAGACCAAACCACGTAATAACATTGCTAGTCTATGCCTTGCATAGGAAACCAGTCAAATGTAGCTTCTTCACGCAAAACGGAATGTTCTGAAGAGAAGGGTTGGGAAGTCTTTGTTATTGTGCGGCAGCATATTGTAAACAATATGGAGCGGATTTTAAATGCTCTTACAGAGCATTCGCATGCGCCAGAGGCGATGTTAAATCCCTTAACCCGTAGTCAATTTGTGAATGCGAGAAAGGGAAGGATCATGCCTGCGAATTACTGGACTTTTTAACTATGCAGAACCTAAAATATTCCAGGAACCTCCTTCCATTATAGCGAAAAGAGTTATTACATCTTGCCCTCGCAGAAGGTATTGGGGACATACGAATTTTTGTTTCGTTATCACAACAAGTGAAAAGAGTAAGAAGATTGAGCAGATGGGAATAATAATGACCATGTGGGAAGGCAATACGAATAAGGTTGTTGACATTATTATATGCTCCGTGGAAAACATCGCTCAACATCAGTTTATTGAGTATATTTTGCAGCTCCAAAATTACAAACACCTATGATGACAACAAGTGCTCGAAAAGTGAAAGCGAGTCATAAAGTTCATAGTGCTAGAGGATATGGTTCTCTACTTCCCTCTTATGATTCCCTAGAAGGTTCTGGAATTAAAAGCAATAGGGACATACTGCTCAGATTTAGCGCATGTAAATACCATCTTGAAAGCACCAAGCACAATTTCATTAATTATGGACAATACCTGAATTTATGGACCATTCTTTAGTACACTTGCATGAATGACTCTTTTTCATACACTAGTTGACATCCCCGCGAAAGTGTCGTGATATGCCTCAAAGAAAGATGCACGGGGTATCTTAATAGTATTAGGTATCTTCTTCTTGTTTGATGGCTCCCAAGCGTAGTCGATAGTCTCCAGTTCTATGCGGTCACTTGCAGTCGTTGGCCTCTATCTCTTCTTCCAGCAATTGGCATAATTAGCTGGGTAGACTTGGTTCCTCACCGGGATTGGCTCCCACCAAGTCACCAGAATAGTCTCAAAGTTCTCCTTCTTATCATCCATTTGTGGCTCCTCAGTAGCTAGGCCCACCCAAGTTGGGCACATCACATCATTAGGGCGTGCCATAATAAACATACCTTTCTTCAAATCTTTGTATGGATTGAATTCCGGTACAGGTTTGTCCTTCCAGGGGCTGACATAAGGAGGAGTGATAGTAGCAATTGGCTCCACCACTACAGCTACATCAGGTGGTGCTCGCACTTGCCTAGTACGTGGCCATAAGTCATTATAAGTGCCTTCGTCACTGCTGATGTTTTCCAGTTCTTGCAAGAGTTTCATCCAATATTCAATCGTGGACGTGAAATGTGCCGAAAGTACTTGGTCAAGCTTCGAGCACCCTTGTTACTAGTTGAATAAGCAACCCAATGCAATATATGCTTGTGGATACAAGCCAGAAAGAGTGCCAAGGTTCTTCACCGATTTCTTGGGAGGAAGAAGCTTAGGATATCCAACTGCATCATGGGTTTCCGCCCTCTTTTTTCTTTCCACATCTTTATTCCACCAAAGCAAACCAATCCAAGTAAGTGGGTCGAGTTTTGTAATACATGACTAGCCAATCACCATTCATAGTGAATCTGAAAGTTAGAGGGGTGGTATGACCTGTCAATCTATCATCCCCATCTGGTATGTAGCCTTCTATAAAACCCTTCCAATCCGTAACTTTGTCAACAACATAGGGCACGTGTGTATTCAAGTTGCATTTGTGGAATTCATACAAGAGTTCGCATTGTGAGCACCTCAGCCTTCTTTAAAGATGTGGAGAAGTTACCAAACAAGGCATCGATATCATCATGTGTATGACAGGGCATCATGAACCCTAGCTCAATCTCTTCAAACACACCAAGATATACTAGGTAAGAAAGATAGGAGAAGACATACCTATTCTTGTTCCGTCCGTGATGTTGTCCAAATTGAAATAAAGTATCTTGGGCAGAGGCTTCAATGATGGTCCCTCTCGCCTCGGGGCAAATTAGCGTGTATGCTCGCTATTGGATAGTGACAACTTTGACTCAAGGCCGTGGTGTCTCGCAAGGAGGACACCCATTTTGGAGCAGATGATTCGGCACCGACGTGTGGCCTCCTCGCATACTGCGTGCCCCCATCTCTAATCTCTTCAAGATGCTATTCAAAGAACCTACATGGAAGTTAGAGTCATCCGCCATAAGTCCGTGGCAAAGTTTCCATAGCTTCCATTTCCATGACCATGAGTCGCTGCACCAGGCCAATGACGCTTTTGAGCTTGTCAAGTCTCCGTGAGAGACTTCACATTGTTGCAATTTCGAATCATTGTTTTCGCTGATCCATTTTTGTCGTGAATAATACAAAGATATTGGCCGATACCGTGGGAGTATAATCTCCACGACCAAGACCGGTGCGATTAAGGCCCGCTTCTAGTCTATGCGCCTTCTTTCATCACGCAAAGATCCTCCTCTCTCCTTCATCTTTGGTCTTTAGTAACTTTGTACGGATCACCCGCACGTGATCGCATTTGAGAATGCAATTTTCTTTGCGATATCGAATCCCGTAGTCCGGGCCCCACGCTCTATGAAAACCCGTTTGATACCTTCTTGCCGCCAATGCCGCAACCTCTCGCATTAACCTCTTCTAGAATGCCGACTTCAAAACATTGCGTGCAACTTCCCCGACGCTCTCTCTTATCCCTCCTCGCTTTCTCCCCGGGCCAAGGTGGGGCAAAGATTCCCGCTTTTCCCCTCACAAACATGGAAAACACGGCCTCACATGCCAATGTCGAGGAGCGAGGCTTCAAGGTGCCATAGTTACCATGTTCGGCCTTGCGCACCCTCAAGGAATTGGGCTTTCCATTTCAGATATGCCGACTTTGAGATCCCGAGACCAAGGTACCACGCCTTTCGCGAAACGAGATTCCCTTTGCAAAGACTAGTCGTCCCCACTCTTCGACCTTTCATGTTGTTGCCGAATATGTCATAAACAAAAAGTAACCCTATCACTAGATTTCATGGCAAGGAATTCCTTTGCATGTTAACAACTTGATTCGTCAGAGAACTTGACGCAACACCTATTCTTGCAGCAAAGACAAGGTCCTCCTCAGAATCGAGGATAGCATTCTCGAAAGTGGTGAGACGAAAGCAAGCTTTGGTGGCCTTACAACCTTCCCCGGGCTATCGGGAATGAAAAGTGTAATGTCGCTTTCTCATAATTTGGGTGCTTCGATGCTCGAGCTGCCCCGGCCGACACTATATCCGCCTCCCCGCGGTGATGCGGCCAATATCTCAAACCTTCATTCCATCAACACGGACGAGGGTCATTGTTCCATCTCACGAAGCATCCCCTGGTTTCGCAAATGCAAGCAACCCCGCAATGGATGTTCACTTCAGAAAGGGAGGGAAACCTTCGCCACAGATACTCCCACAAACTTGAAGCCCGTAAACCGGTCACAAACTACATCATCGGGCTGAATGATATGAATCCCTTCCTCCGATAATGGAGTCGCAAGAGTGCCATATCTCACAATCCTTTTCAAGAAGGGTATATCTTGTCGCTGGTTGTGTCTCCTTTCCCACCTCTCCGTCTCACCGCCTTTTGTCGGGACGCCATTATGCGCATCGACTCACGAGCATCTTCATTTCTCCAGAGAACTTAATGAGCCCCTGGCTTCTGCTATTGTATTTGCATCTGGAGTTGGCCAAGGAAGGGTATGGTGGCCTTCGATCACTTCCTCCACACCTACGCTCACTACTCCATTCGGTATTTCCTTGAAGTGGCATTGTGTCATTTGCCCCACAACTCCTTTTGCTACTAGATGTTCATTAAGGAAGAGATACACAACCTGCACAAGGATTTCAGTAGTGTTAAAATCGAGTAAGGAAGATGAGAAAGCAATGCAAAGGACATGGGGGGATGGCCATTCAATGGTTACACGGACAATGAAATTGGGCGGGTGCCCATTTTTACATATGAGGTCCTTAGATTCCCCTTGTTGCAAATTGGGCGGACGCCCAATTTGAACCGAATGAGGCGCTTGTATAACGTTAGTATTGATGCAGTCAGTGTCACACTGGGTACAACAAAAAGTTCTTGCTTTGAACATGCCATGATCGCGGACAAATTGGGCGCCCGCCCAATTTGGCCGTTGTTGTAGAAGAACTTTAAAGAGGGTAGAGACTCGGAAGGTCATGTTCGGCGCCCGCCCAATTTAGCTGCCATGCAGAAAGCACATTCGAGTGACAGAGACTAGTAAAATGAGTTGGGGACCCACCCAATTTGCCCACGTTGGGAGCTTGTTTCAATGTCGGAAAAGGCAACTTGAGATATAGTTTGCCCACCCGGCCAATTTCACCTATCTGGCTTGCTCATGGGAACAAACCGGGCGTCGCCCAATTTGTCCCTCCTCGTAGATGAACCTGAACGAGGCAGACACTAAAAGAACCCCCTTCGATTGAAGGAGGGAGGGTTGGACTGCACACCGCAGTGGAATTATCATTGAGCTACCAGAACAAAAACAATCGAGCATTGGAAGGGCCTGACTGCAAACAAGGGTGGACTTATTAGGGAGGTTCTTGGGGACAAACAAACAAGCATGGAGAAAATAGCAAGCACACATTCCCTGCACACCAATTTCAGGAAAAGGAAGGACTGCATCGAAACTTAGAGTATATGTAAATGTGACAGTAGCTGTTAAAGTCCAAACTTCATAACTGCGGACCCAACTACCACCCCAGTTCTTCTTCGCTACCAAAAAAAATTTGTAAAAGCGTGAATGATGAGGAGTGAATCAACAAAGCCATCGAAAAAGGCGGAATGAAGAGGTGTGAATGAACATGCGTGAATGAAAAGGCATGAATGAAGAGGACACACACATCCTTTCGTGATTTAGTTTCATGGCAATTACACATCGAAGCTATGGCGAAGTACAAACCGTGGAGCAAAGACAAACCTTTGGAGATTTTGTCGCCATGAGTATGAAGCGCCAAGTTGTTTATGCCTTTGAAGAAAAGAGAGTAGCCAAACAGAGCAAAGGCTTTAAAATCAAAAGGTTTGATGCGCATTTACATTTAAACACAAATTCCCCCAAAATTTGAATGTAATTTCCCCTATTTTCGGTTAAATGTCCCCCCTAATTTCAAGTAATATGTCCCACCCCGAACTTTTAAACATATATTCCCGCCTTAAAATGCTTTATGACATCGTGCATGATTAAAATTAAAGTTAAGGGCTTTAAATGACGGATTTGAAATTCAAAATCTCTCGCATTTAATAATGAGGTCCACAATTAATTCCTCACACCGAACCCTTCAACGGTCCATTTCTATTTGAAAAGGCCAATTTCTTACATGCACGACACTTGTCTTGCGCGGCATGAACGGGTCCATACCCCTTTAAAAGCCCTTCATTCTCCTCGACCGCAGCTTTTAGAAAATTTCGCGGCTTCCTTGGCGCCGGCCCGCTTAACACCGCCGCCTTCATATTTTTATCCACCAAACTCATTCTCGCCCCTATCCCGTCGGGCGCCTATACTCCCCGACCAAATTGCCGCCGGCCGGATCAAGCACTTGGCGCCGGTATTTCTCACCGCTTGTCGCCTTGCCGTTGGCCTTCCTTCCTGCTTGATTGTCATATCGCCTTGGAACCCCGCAGACACCAAGGAATCTTACCAGCTTGATGGCATCTCGCCCCACCACAGAGGCAAAGGTAAGCCGGACTACTATCTTAATATAAACTTGGCAAGATCTCTCGAAATACCGCCTGATTGAGTATGCCATATCATAAACCTCAGGGTATCCCACCTTTGCTTTGAGGAAATTGGACTGTGGCTGATAAATTAACCTCTTCTAGATGCCTCACTGGTCCCCACAAATGCATATCTGTGTGCAGAACTTCATAGAGCACCCAATTGCTTCCCTGAGGGGCCTGATTTTGCACAACATTGGCCTTTTTCTCCAGAAGGCTACCCTTCCAATAAATTGGGCGCCCGCCCAATTTATTCGAGGGGTATCCTAACTGCTTTCAACTTCACTCATGGGCCATTGAACGAACTTCTCCCTCGCACTAAATTGGGCGGACGCCCAATTTATTCAAAGGAGACCACGACTTCCTTCGACTGAAGACTTGGGCAGGAGCAAATTGCGCGGGCGCCCAATTTGGTGTGTAAAGGGATCCCTTCCGTCCAAATTGGGTAGGCGCCCAATTTGGCCTCTATGATGCAACCGTCTCTTCAGCCCCAAGTCTCACCAAGAGTGTTAATAGTTTCACCATGGCCCAGCGAGGGAAATTGGGCGGACGCCCAATTTCAGCTCGACAGAGTCTAAATTCCCTGGGAAATTTTGCTGGGCCCATGTTCTAACACTACTTTCCGTTATGTAGGAATTATGACGCGAACAAAGCAGATCGCCGAAGTTCCCCGGTCCCGCACCCGTGATTTGCGTGAGGTCAGAGCAAGAGAGGAAGCAAGAACAGAAGAAGAGAAATAACTGTTTGCTGGCATCAGTGTAGTGCCCCATGAAGTTTTGATGGTTGCTGAGGAATGGAACTGGTGCATAGAGATAGGGAATATTACCTAGGTCCCAGACAAACCATCTCAAGGATCTTTTGCTTTTTTTTGGCAAGAAAGGGACACGAAAAATGAACTCGGCGGGTATCGTCATCGACATGGAGGTCTCGCCTGATAACAATGATGACTTCCAGATCGATGTTGAAGACACCATAGATCGGACTTTCGTCCGTTATAAGGTTCCACTTTCTAGCTACGAACCATGTATGATGCAGTAAGTATAAATGAAAGCCCACAATCTTGGCGCCATAGAGGATGGGTGTTAGACTCATATGAAAGTTTAGAGCGCCGCATCAAATCAAGAACTGATATCTTGATGGCTATTACTGTCCGCAAAGGATATTAGAACACAAACAGAACAGGTCGAAAGCACTGTTTACAGAGTATCAAGGCAAAAACCAACCCAAAGTATACGATACTAAGTGGCTTAAGTCTAGATACGGTCCAAAGAAGGGTGAGACAGCACAAGCGCAAGCTCAAGCGCCCATGGAGACACCGACAACAGCAAAGAAGGCGAGGACACCTGCTCCGGCTATTACCAGTAAAGCTGCCCCTAAACTTGTATTGGGTGGAATGTCGAAAACAACAAGGTCACCCCTGTGTCAAGGCAAAGAGGAACAAATGTCTCAAGAGGAACCCTAGTTTAGAGGACAACATGTAGCTGGTCCGTCCTCCAAGAGGCACAAGCGGGACATCTCACCAGAGAGCCCAAATAGTTTAGGGAGGGAGTCTTTGTCTGCTTCTTCAACTGAAGAACGGGAGACTAGCCGGCAGATCGTGAAATTCACTCCATCTGGTGGCGATGTCACACAGGAGAGCAGACATGAGTTGTCACAGAGCACCATTGCAAGCATCAAGCACAGGGAGAGAATCTACCCTCTGGGGGTGGGCTTCGAGATTGAAATCGATGTGTTCAAGATGCACAAAGCCCCGGAAAATATGACTTGTAGGGTCATAAGTCCAGAGCACTTGGACACTCTCTATGAATCGTTTATCAGCCATCAGATGCACCCTCCCCGCGGCCGATGTCGCACTATTCGATCCACAAAAGTGTATGCAGCAATTAAGTGGAAGAAGGCAGAAGAGCTACAAAATGCAGAATTTTGGATTGTCAATGGCAACCATACGACCACGGTTGCTCAACTGCTTGTCACACAAGCTTTGGCATGGCCTCCTGAAAGAAAGCACTTGGCAGAACTGATATTCTTTTTCTATGCCAAAAGGAAATGTCGAGTGCTGGCAGGAAATCTCACAGCAATTAAATACGTTCGTGTCAGCCAGGAGAATAATGACATAACAAAGAAGACTATTCACGAAGAAGTATTCTTCGAAGAAATTCAGCAGCTTCGAAACTAGTGGGTATTCTACGGGAAGCCTAAGAAGGGGAAACGCAGCAATTCACTCTAAGGTGGGAGCTTATTCTCGAGTGCTCTTCAACCATTATTTTTATACTTCGCTATCCAAAGAAGCGTTAATTAAATTAGTGGTGCCGACTTTCGATCGGTCGACATCAACTCAAATTGGGCGGGTGCCCAATTTGTTCCGCGGGGTGCCCGCCAATTTGGCACCTGCTCAAAAATTGGGCCCTACCAATTTGAGTTCGCCAGCCGTGACACCGAATTAAGCGGCACCCAATTTGGCAATCGCCGCTCGTGCAAATTTGGCTAATGTGTATGGGCCTTATCTAATGCCTTCTATGTCATGTAGGATTGGGTGGCTGTGGCACTGCAAACAATTAAAAAGGCAACTATGCGTGACTACGACTACTTTGTATATCCGATGACGAAACATGGTCAATGTGCACCAAAATTGCCCAGCTTATTTTACTTAAGACCGCTTGAAGGATGAGAAGGGAGAAAAATTGAAGTGAAAGATAGGCTCAGACTTTTCACCAACAATTCATGTCGCCCATTGAAGTCCATGCATCCTCTAGATCTGCAGAGGCCGATGAAGGAGATCAAGGATGGCACCACATTCCTGAAAGGAAGCAAGGATTATACTGGAAGACGTACCATGAAAGTCAGATCCCTAGAGCTGAAGAAGATTGGAACAATGGAGCGGGCGCTTGTCAGATACATGAAGGAAGTAAAAAAACTATCATTTCAAGACATGGTCTGCCTTTGAGGCAAGCTCATCCCATATTCACAGAGAATTTAATGCTTATGTTCGCCAAGAGTATCGCGGATGGGCGTATGACGAAAGAGATGGAGAAGGAAAGCTTTCCGGAGTCCCTCTATGGCAAAGTAGACGAATATCTTCTTGAGCCAGTTGAGGAGGGGGGCAAACCGTTCAAGTGTTTCCACGTTAGTCCATTAGGTTTGTGCGTAGACGCAGTGAACACTTCTGCCCGCCGTTGGTTGGTTGACTTCGATATACAAAGAAATGGGCAAAGGAAGATTATAAAAAATTCCTTGACCAGCTTAGCACGATGACGGACCAGCAGCTTTACTGGATAGCTATATTTATTACGCCGGACCGCCTCAATGAGTGCCTATCCGCCATGAAGACAATAGACGGTGGTAGTCGTGTTTGGATTGGTTCCTACCAGGACCCCCCGGCCAGAAGTGCTTCTACCTCTAGAGTCCGAGAGTTGCAATGTCTTGTCCTGCTAATGTATGTTGCCAGAGACGCAGCGGCTCCGCCATCTGCACAAGAATTAAATATTTGCTTCGCCAACTCTGACCATCCTACAATATGCTAAATTTCCCAAGCATTTGCGAGAAAAACAGGACATCGAAAAGAATTTGCCTGATCATGAGTGTGCAACAGGTATGCATTTGAAATTGGGCGCCCGCCGAATTTAGTTGTTGACTATGAATGTTTCTAACATTTGTTTTCCCTGCAGCTTATTGGCTGTATCGTCCTTGGTGCAACAAGGGTGCAGCAGGTGGGGGAGGAGTACTCGTCCAGAATCAGTTGGAAAGTAGGACATGCACCTATCTAATACAGAAGTTGATGTTGGAAGGTTGCACTGTTCTCGACTTCTTTTCTGGTGGTGCTTTTAGCCGAGCTGCAGTGTGCGAGGGCTATAAAACATTGTCTTTTGAGACAGACGAGAAGCTGGAAATTAAGCTTGTACAGATATTCGAGCAACTCGATGTCATGTTAGACGAGAAAAAATCAAGAGCTCGGGCACTACAAAATATCAAAGAAGGAAAGAAGAAGGCCTCTACTTCCAAAAATGTTCCTCAGCCTCAGCTTCCTGTTCCTGAAACACCTTGTCCGTTCTCCTCTACAACCATAAACGAAGTGCAAACCCTTCTGCGACAGGACAAGAGCTTGACTCAGCAAGAGCTCAAAAAGGCAGCGGCCCTTGGCTCTCAGGATTTGCAACTTTTTAGGAGAAGAAAAGAGACCATCAATGCACTGGCAGGGACCGCGCTGGTGAATACTCATGACATGATTGAGGAGACCTCCAAGTTCGAAAAACAGGTTGCTAGGGATCCTGAGTCTGTCGTTGTCATGGAAACTCAGGAAGGAGACAATCAGGATGGAGAGGAAGTGGTCCCCAACACATTGGACAACGAAGATGGAGAGGAAGAGGTCCCAAACACAGAAGACAATCAGGATGCAGATGAGGAGAATGAGGAACTGGGGTCTGAAGATTTTATGCAAAGAATGGCAAAGATCAAGGAGGCAGCACAACAACCTCCGCCCCAGTATGAAGAATCTAGCAAGGAGCATTCAGAAGAGGTGCCTCCAGACGCATGAGGGACTTTTGATTTCAACATATGGGAATTATTTTATGAACATTTGTAACTACTTCTTTTTGAGAAATGATAATTTTGCCTTCAGTTCTTTGTCTTAAAGTTCTCTAGTTTACTTTGCTACTCAAATTGGGCGGACGCCCAATTTGGTTACCGTAGAAACTAAAACTTTTAATTAAATTTATTTGACGCCCAATCTTGTTGCTGTTAACTTGAGACCACCGCTATCCTCGGCCGGAAATTGGGCGGGCGCCCAATTTGCTAGCGTGAGGTGAAGTGGAAGTGCAAAAAAAGGGGAGGTCGAGGAGTACAACGTTACAAACTACTCAGGTTCGATGCTTCCTTATATCATTATATCATTATATCCTTATATCATTACATCCTTATATCACAGATGCACTCATCATCAACACCTGCTGCGGTGATGGCATTCAGCTCATAGATCTCCTGATCAGGTAGCCAGATTATGTGGATCACAACACGAGTTTGCCCGAGGCAACGAATCTCAGGACCATCCGCTTTGGATTGCGTATAGGGATTAAGTTTGACACCGTTCATCACGCATTCACAAAGATCCCGGTAGATCATGGAGCACTTGATGGTTCGCACGTGCTCTGGACGAGGAGGCAAGGATGCCATAGGAGATGAATGACCTCTACCGAGTGGAGCTCCTTTTATAGTGAGGTAAAATTATTGATGTGAATTATTGGTGTAGATTGTAGCGTGTACAAGTATCATGTACGTGTACGTCATGTACACGCCATCAATCATTCCAACGCAAATTGGGCGGGCGCCCAATTTCAGCGCCAGGAATGGATATTAATATTGTTTCACATGAGTCATATACAAGACAAGTCTAATAGTTTATCTCGTAGAACCGTATTACATAAAGAAGTGTGATTGCGCTTGAATACTCATACAACTGATTACAACAAGATGACAAGCATTGATTTAGGGGACTCTTCCGAGTCATTGTCACCGTGCACCCAAAGGATCTTTTCTATCATGTACATTTGATGCTCTCTATTCCATATCGATGGATGATAACATCGAGGACTCAGGATAATGGCGAGGATTGAGAGCGACATGCTGGTCATCCGCCTTCCATGGGTATCTCTCGCCATGACCGCTTGAAGTTTTCGTGATTCATCTTGCGTAATGGAATCACGCTCAGACCGTATCGAGACCACATGGCTAGACGCAGCCAAATTTGATGGACAAAATTGGTTTGATATATATTTATACCCACCATAATTATTGATGGTATTGTACAGAAAGATTATTGGATATACATACTACTCGTATATACACCCAATAATGTTGCTACAGTGGTCATCAATAATTCCATGCCTATAAATATAGCCAAGATTCGAGTGTGCAAAGACATTCCTTTGCTATGTCTCGTCGTCCTGCTAGAGATCTTCAGAGGTCAAGTCTTGACACCCTCACTTGCCTTATGACTTTCGACGATCTTCATGCATGCATCTTCAAAGGGATCACCCTTGATCCCTGGCTGCATGGTATAGCTACTGGTCGAAAGAAAGACTCCCCCGGCGAGTACCATGTTACTATCCATATTGTTTGGGTTCCGGAGCGCGAGGCTTATGAGATTGATAAAATCACCAATAATTACAATCTCTGAGTCATGTATTTCATAACTTTATATGATATAACTGTGTTGTGCATCTCTCAGTTGTTATCATTCAGTTGTTATCTTCGTTTCTGATCTAGTTTTTATCATTTTCCATTTGCTTGCAACTCCAAGGAAATTGGGCGCCCGCCCAATTTTCTCAGGAGGTCTCGATGGAATTTCGAACAGAGCATTCCCAAGGCAAAGTGGGCGCCCGCCCAATTAAGCTGGGAAGCCTCCAAGGAGCTTTGTTCAGACAATTCCAAGAGCAAAGTGGGCGGGCGCCCAATTACTTCTGGAGGACTCGAGGTAACTTTCATCAGACCATCTCCAGGACAAAGTGGGCAGGCGCCCAATTTCTCGGTGGTGGCCTCGAGAAAGCTTTGTTCAGACTATTCCCAAAGCAAAGTGGGCGGGCGCCCAATTTCTTCTGCCGGCCTCGACGAAACTATCTTCAAGGCATTTAAGGGGCAAAGTGGGCGGGCGCCCAGTTTGTACACAGGATGTTACTTTTCTGAAATTCACGTTATGGGCTTTTATCAATGTAGACAAGAACCATTATATTCATATAGGAATGGAGTACATGGATGGAGTACATAGATAATAAAAACAACTAAACATCATGTCTCGAAAGAGATAGTTCAACAGAAACATAATAGATAATAATAGATAATATTATACATGGAGGTTTCAAATAATGCCCGCCCCACCACAATTAGATCCCCCATCGAACCTCTGTAATGCCTTGTCGGGCCATACGTATCAAGCATCGAATGGGGAGGCCGAGGATGAGCTTGGTTACCAAAGCCACACGCCCCCTTTTTCCTTCTTGTAAAGCTTCTAAATAACGACCGAACCTGTTGTGCACCAAATGTCCTCCATTTTCAGCAGCCTCTTCGTGAGCTTCGTCTCAGAATATGGCGCTTCAATGGAATCAAGCAGCCTTCCAAATTTCTACCCCGCCGAGGTGATCCGCCTTTGCCATCCTTCATAAACTCTCCACGACGCGAAGGAGCTTCATGAGTTGGTGTCTCATTTCTTCTCAGGCTATTTTTGTTTATCTCTGCTTTTGCACCTCAACCCGCCGATTCGCATGAGCTAATATTGGCTCGCAGATATGGGACTGCATTTTGCTCATTGTGAATCCATCGCTGCGCCTGGTTCGGACCATTCTGACTATCCCGACTATGAATCTACACTATGTAGATTTGCGAATGCCGGCTACTGTGGCGAGACCGCCTCTAGTGAAGGCGCTTGGGCGGGACACAAACTCGGATGGCACTTCTTTGGCTTAATAGATATAAGGCCTGCCATCTCACCTACCTGCACGATTCCCGAAATTTTGCATCATTCTAACAAATAAAACCCCTATATTCTAAAAAAATTCAGTCCATTTAGAGTCATATGGACTTAGGGAAAGTCCATATACAATGAAATTATGCTTCACCCAGTTGTGCCATAAAAGGCTAAACAAGATGGCAAAATGACCACTTCAAATACAAAATGGCCGCTTCGAATACAAGCAACGGGCATTGGACATAGAGACACTCACTTTGATGGAGAGACACGTCCTCCATCATGTGAACCAAAAGTCAGAAGTGCAATCAACCAATTTCCAGTTCGAGCCTGCCCAAATGATCAGTGCTAACATGCGGGGTCTTAAACCAGATTGCATTGTGCCTCAGTATCTTGAATTATATAGAAGGATCTTGCTAATGATGACAACTACAATTTATTTGTTAAAGCTTCTCCTTCCTAGCCACTTACCCAACTATTTGTATAGTTTATCATAGATCGAAGGGAGTGTTAATGTTTACTTTGGATCCTACGAGAAGCCCGAGTTCAACAATTTGAAGCGCATAAAGCAACACCAATACTTTGTCACCGACATCATCATCGATACAAGCGAGGCCAAAGCCATATCTAAGCAGCCAAGATTGATCTACTGCTCTCCCTCTCTGATCATCTAGAAAAGAATGTAGAGATACATTCCGTTGAATTGGCTGGTGATGATGAGGTTGATAAGAAAAGATAAAAGCACAAGAAGGTAACACCGTTCACAATCAAAATGAAATATCATTGAATGGGAATAGATAGCAATTTGCTATTGCAACCTCAAATGAAGACATCTTATGCCTAATACATTGTGGAGCAGGTTCTTTCGAAAGATGGATATGTGCTCGACTTTTTTTCGTCTGGTACGTCTTCACAGATTATTCTAATTTAAGTGAAAAAAATGCATGGCTTTCGAATATGATGACAGGAAACAAAGGTTTTTGTCAAGTTACTTTACACACCTTTGAAAGTCCGGGCCGGAAGGTGGAGACAAAAGCTAAGAAGGGGAAGAGGAAGAGAAGGGGGCTCAAAGCTCTGAACGGGAGAAGCTTCTGGAACAGCCCTTAACATTCACATCACTAAGACTGCAGAGATACCTGATAACCTTGATGCTGTCCTCGATAGTTTTCAAGATGACAACTACACTGAGACATTGGATGGAGTAAAGAAAGATATATCTTATTTGGAGAGGGATGTGACCGCTATAGATCTTTTTTTTTTCAAAAGCTTAAAGCTTTAAATGATTATATAGATGTCTTAGGTCGTAAATTTGTGCTAGATATTCCTATGCCACCGTTTCACGAGTTGCTAGTGGACTATGAAATCGAGCCTGAGAACAATGCTGAGGGTGTTGGACCTTCTCAAGAATTCAATAAGATAATTAGTACTAAGCGTCACAGGCCACCAAATGCCTTGCATGGTCCTCTGGGAAATGACTTTAGTGAGATACTCAGGCGAAGGAAATGAGAACGGGCTGGGATGAGCGGGGAGATGAACATTAAGCGCCTTCGTGAGGGCTTTGCTTCGGGTGTTCTCCCCACCCCGATGGATGAGGCTTTTGTATGAAGCCGTTCTCCAGGGTTGGGGATCACTAACATCCCGGAGGAAAACCAAGATTCTTTAGGAATTATAGAGAATTTAATTAGATGGGCAATTGAGTCTAGATCCGTGGTTGGTTTCTCGCAGTTCGGGTTCAATTCTTTTCTTCTTATGCATCCTATGCTTCGGCTGCACTGGGTTCCTTAAGGATGGCTGCTCACAACTCCGTGCCCTTTCTTGGCAAATGATTTGAACGTAATCTTTTCATGATGAGTGCTCCCTTGAGTTTGAGTTGAACCAATATATTATTGGGCAGCCTTCTTGATCTTCATCCTTCTCAAAGACCTTAGGGACTTAGATGTCGTGGTATGGAGGTTCTTGGTAGCAAATTAGTTTAATGTTCTCTTGATAGGGTAGGGTCTTTAGATCTAGGGTCTCACGTAGGGTCTTTTAGATTTTGCATCTCCGGGATTCTCGAGGGTACGGGGGTGTCGATCTCCCCGGCCATATTCTCGGGTATTCTTCCTGGGAGGGAAGACTATCATTGGCGCTATTTCCCTCGGGCGAAGGAGAATCAAGGGGTAGCCCGCAGAGTTGGGTAACGGTAGCTTTTTGGGTCCTCAATTCGGGTCCGAAGTTTAGATTGCCCTCTCCGCTCCGGCCTCCTGCTAAAAATGAGAACCAAAGCAAGCACATCCAAAAACCAGTTTAGCAAAGAGGATGATGAATGGAACCAAATTTTTTGGTTGGATGACAGACGAGATAAAGATTGGAGCATTTTAAAGGAATTATACATTGGTTTAGAGATCATCCGTTGTATGGGGAGTCCATGATGAGGTGGGGATTGTGGCATGCAAAGAGAAGCTAAGGGGCATAGACAAGGACTATATGGACTAAGAGCCGAATGACATGTAGATTGGGTTTGGAATACTTTCGCTATGTTCAAGAGATGGACAATACTGTGATAAGCTTATCATCAGAAAACAGGCCATACCGAATGGATTGCTGCAGCTTGAAAAATAGTATTTTCGATCCTTCATGGATGAAATGTCGGCAAAGGTGAAAACCCGATCATCGATGGGAAGGGTTGAGGGAAAGTTCTAATGCAAGCATCGATTAATCAAGAGATGGGAAGAGGCGTAAGATAATGTTATAGAGAGACACGTAAAAACTTTCGACAAGGACTCGCCTTTGATCAGCCTCTTGAAGGAGTTTCAACCTCCCCGAAGTTTACCACCGTTTAAGGAAGAAATTGGCCAAGGCCTCAGAAGATCAAGGACTCCAATGGGTTCTTCAATCCAAATGAGGTGAGCTCCTCGCGACCGAAAATTGCGAGGAGGTCAAGATGGCAGCCCCGAACATCACGAAAACAAAGGTGGGAGAAAACAAAATCACAAATACTATCTCTGCCGTGGGCAAGAACGACAAAGCTAAAGGTTTGATTCTCCCTTCCTATAAGAATATTTTAATGAAAGATGTTCCTTCGCTTCAACTAACTCTCATACCAGATATTGGTAAGGGATTTATTGATTTATTTGGTGTGCCGCATAATACCTCACCGCCGACCTTTCTCCAAGAAAGTTATTTTAGTCCATTTCCGCTGAAATGCCCTTCTCGTGAGGAAGTCAAGATCCGATTACTAAATCTCAACATATCCCTATCCTCTCGATCCTTAAGCTTGACAATAAAACATTCCAAATTGTGTGCGATGATGAAGTGTGTGTTGGCTATATCCTTAGAAGGAAATTAGATATGATTGCTAATGCCCCGCTCTACATGATGAGGTGGAACTCGATTCATCCCTGATCTGATAAGGATATCGAATCCACCACTTGATATCTTTTTCTAATCTTCCCCTCGCTTTTGGACCAAATCTCACCTCGCCGGGTTTCTCTCTCAAACCCCCTGGGATGTGATTGAGATCAATATCCCTCAAACCAACTACCCCTCAGTGTGTGTCTCCAAAAGAATAAACTCTGACTGGAGCAAGAGTATAAAAACGAGAGTCAAGGAGAAAGAGTATTTGGATATCATGATTTCCTACTCCAAATGGCCGGTCTTAACCACTACAGCCAAGGAGAATCATCAACATAAGAACATCAAGCAGGCCTGGGTTCCTAAAGCAAGCATTAGTGAGGACATGAAGGATATGCATGAATCTGAGCCTAAAATTGTTGATCAGAATCTAAATGTGAACCAATTTACTCTATCCAAGATTAAGGACCAGATGTACGATCAGGAGCTTCCTAAGATTGAACTCAATCACAATATGGTCTTTATGTTTAAAAATGCTAATTTGTCGGTGAGAATTGATACAGGGAACTTGGTGTTCACCATGCAAGAGGACCCTATTCCTATCTGTAAGAAGGGAGAGGAAGAGGTACAGCATACATTTGAAGAAATTACGGATTTAGAGGATAAATGCTGGAAGTTGGTTGATAAAAGAAGGGGCAGAGGTAAGAAAAAGCTCTATTTGGGACCCAGCCGAGCAAGCCCCAGGAAACAGTCCATTCAAGCCCGAGAGGCTGTAGGTAAGTATAAAATTTAATGGATAGAGACATAAGTCGCATTACCTGAATCTCCAAAAATGAATAGTATTATCAAAAGGGAAAGGCTTAAGGTATGTCTTCATTCCCTTAAACCGGATATTTTGTTTATTCAGGAGCACAAGATTCACGACCTTAATCATAGGGATATCATCAGCAGAACTCTTCCACCTAATTTTAGTATATGGTCCATTCCAGCCAATGACTCTTCTGCTGGGATTGCTATTGCTTGGAACAATTGCTTGAATCTGACCAATACCTATATGATCAATGGGAGAAATGGCAGATGGCAGATCCTTTTATGCACTTTATTTAAAATTAGAATTGCTTTGGTTAATATCTATGCCTATAATAATCCAGGGGATAGGGTGGAGATTTGGAATAAGATTAAGATTAGTCTAGACAATTTGGAGTTTGACGTAATGCATTTTAGGTGGGGATATTAATATGGTTACTAACAGCTTTTATGAAAAAATAAGAATTATAGGCCTTTAGGTAAGCAGAAAAGGTGGCTTGGTCAAACCCGATTGAGGGAAATAACCTCACTGCTAGAGCCAAGGCTGACTTTTTAGCCGGACCGACAAAAAGGGTGGATCCTACTTTATGTTTACATGACATTTTATCTCTCCGAAAAACTTATGGAATCATAGCAACAGGGTGAACAATCTTGAGGGCTACACTCTTTCGCACCATTTTCCCCAAAGAGCTCTCTGATTATGGCTAAGGACTCCATTAAAAGAAGGAAGACATACTTTAAGCTCAACACTAGTCTTTTGGATCATGATGAGTTTAGTACTAGATTTCAGCAGGCCGGCTAAGTATCCTAAACCCTCCGAAGAACCGGGTTGCATGTACCGGTGGGTTAAGGTGGCTAAGGCAATTAAAAACTCCGGCTTAAGGTTTGGGGGTAAGGTCGCACTTAGAGAAGACTCTCCACCTCCAAAACCCGAGAGAGAGGCTTATAAATGCCTTTGGAAGACGATAAGGAAGAAATTCGAAAGCGTAAATAGAGAAGGAGGAGCTTAAGATTGCGTAAGGTTGAGACTCAATGCAAAGGTTAGGGAGATTAAGGAAGATGAAAGAGGAAGTTCCAAATTCTTCTTTGTCAAAGCTAAGGGCGAGTTAAAAGGAACCACATATTCGAAATTAAGGCTGGTGATGAAGAGATCACCGATGAGAATCAGATTAAAAATGCAAACAAGGATCACTTCAAAAGTATTATGGGAACCAACAAAGACCGCCAAATTTTGAGGTTATGGATGGCTTCATTAATCAAGAAAAGAAAGGTAACCCAGAGGAGAATCTCGAGTATTGAGAAACCTTTCTCCGGGCTAAGAACTCTACTCTATTGCAAAGGAAATGGAAAAGGTAAGAGCCCTGGCCCTGATGGGCTCCCCTCGTGGAATTTTTTATCAAGGTGTGGCCTTTATAGGGAGGATATTACATGCCCGCTAATGAGTTCGGGAATCGGTGCATGGATGCAAGAATTAACACCAGCCTTATCACTCTCATCCCTAAGATAGATGTGCCTCGCTACCTTTCTGACTATAGGCCTATTTCATTGTCAAATGTTATCTACAAGCTAATCTCATGTACGATAGCCGAGATTAAAGATAATCCCGAAAGGATAATCAAGACTTCCCAAGCAAAGATACCCGGCAAGGACGATTCATTCCGATAATGTAGTCACAGCCTATATTGGGTCTTCATTGGGCCAAAGACTCAAATCGATGTTGCCCTCATCAAATTGGATATCACCAAGGCATTCAATTCTTAAGCGGAATTTTTTTTTAAATGCCGACTCTTCAAGGCTATTCTTTCCAATTCTAGATCCCTGCTCGACAATGGGGAGTGTGGCTCCATTCTTCCCCTTGAAAGGGGGTAAAAGAAGGATGCCCCTCCTGCTCCCTTTCTTTTCTTATTATCATGGAAAGCCTCCATAGTAAGCTCGGAGGAAGCCAAAAACTAACCCGATTCAAGGGCTAACCCTATCGCATTGTGGGGAATTGGATCAGATTTTGAATGGGCATTTTGCGATGATAATGCTCTTGCTGGTATCTATGGACAATAGATCTCTAATCAACACTCAAGCCATCCCCGAGGAGTTCGGGAAGCCTCAGCTGCAAGATAAATCCCATGAAGTCTAAAAATCTTAGGTATTCCCATGGTCCTAAAAAGGTAGCCCCTCCGATATCCTCGAATGACATAGTTGAGAAATTTCGTAAGAAAGTGGATAGCCTCGCCTCATGTTTACCACCCCCTCGCTTATCTTAGCTTAAAAAAAGTTTCCTCCAAGCTCCAGAGTATCATTGGCAGATTTATTTCCTATGGCCAAAACAAGAGATGATGGATCCCTGTTGCCATGAAGGAATGCTGCAATACCAAGGAAAATGAGGGGCTGGGTGTGATTAACATAGAGAAAAGGGCATAGCACTTGCAAGCTAAATACTTTTACAAGGCTGCCCACAACCAAATTAATCACCAAAGGTCACTATTATCGCATTATTTGGGTAAGTGCACCTCATATGGATGGAGGAACCTCGTAATAAATCTTCCCCATTCTATATACTTCCCCTTCTCGGTCCCCAATTCCACTCCTGGCCTGCTTAAGAAATGGATCAAAGCTTGGAATCAGGTAAAAGGGATGTATACGTGGAAAGAAGGGTTGTCTATGAATCAATCAATTTTTTGGAATGCAGCTCTTCTAACTAACAACTCTTCTTTATGTTTGGCATGCCATTTTCCCCGAAAGCAAGCTAAGATATGGACCTCCAAAGGCATATGTCCGATCGAGACATGTTCAATGATCAAGGAATTATTCCTTATAGGGACTCCTGCTCTTACGACGACTCAATTACTTTACAACAATATTTGCTCAGGCTTACTCAGTGGAATATGGACGATGATGATAACAATTGGTACCATAAGGGGAAAGCGTAATTCAAAGTTAAAAATGCTTACGCTTTTTGATGGACCAGCCCATGACCATACATAATAAATGGCAAATAGGGAAGGAAAGATGCATTAAGAACCTTAAATTCATGTGGTCCAAAATTCTCTATCCCTCCCAAGGTCAAATCCTTCATGTGGCAAATTGTGGGCACAAGGCTTTAGCTACAAATTGCAAAAGATACAGATTCGATGGCGACTTCGATGTTTGTCCTAGATGTCCGCCACACAAGGAAGATGAGAACCATCTCTTTAGGACCCGTCTCGCGGGTCGTAATGGGTTTTAGAGCTAGCATCGAATATTACCGGCAATCGATCTCATTTCTTTAAGTTCTACGATTTCTTTTATGCCGGATCAACCAAATGACCGAGGGTTTATATCATCCCGTGGAGAATTTGGAAAGGAAGGAATGAGTTTATATTCAATGATGATATTGTTCACCCTGAGGTCAAGTATCAAACGTATCGAATAATGACATCAAATGGATAATCACCGCAGTTAACTCTTTATATAATGATTCTCATTAATTTCTGTTCCGCAGGATCATATTCATGCTATTGCTAAAGCTTAAATGGAAAAGAATGGATGAACAAGCCAAACCAGAGTGGATCAAAGTCTTCGCCCCCGAACCCTAAGGGCATGTTGTGACATGTGTCTCATGGTTGTCGCTAGATCAAACTATGACGCCGGGTAGGGTATGATCTCATGAGGCCAAAGATAACAAGGGGCTTATCCAATATGACGATGGCGAATCATGTATCTGCATTTTCCTCGACTCTCTCAACTATGGTCGTAAGTAGGTCAGAAAACCGTGAAATCAACCTCGATCTTATTTTTAGCTTCATATTATCTTACCTCCGACATTTCTACTAAGTCAAGAAACTTATGCATTTGTCCCGGCTCCTTTTCCGATTATCTTAAGCCAAAAACTATATGGGTTATACTTCCCCGAAAAGTAGTTTTGTACTTATACCTCTATAAATATACTTATAAGCCTTCAATTAAAAAAGAGATACTCGTGCTAAATCGAAGCCCTTGAAAAATTTGTCTTGAGAACTAACACGATTCCGTGAGGGGTCAAGCTATAGTGAAAATGGACACCGGGATTGCTTGAGGATCGCTTTGTTCTTGGGTCAACACACAAATGGACAGAGCTACAAAGGATTGAATCCCGATGATGTAAGGGAATCTCCATGAAATGCACAAAAAGATTAAAACAATAAAAAATGAGTTCTCCAAAGAGCCATGACAATTGTATGTTTCAAAATGCTATTCTTAAGTGTACATAAACCTTCAATAATGTAATCATTTGACATTCAAAGAATCGCTATGACGATTCTTCTAATCTTAATAGATGTTATTAGTGTTGAATTATGAAAGTTCATCGAAGTTTTGGCATATATATGTGCCTTCAAGGTAGGAAACATCGCGTCAACGATCTTCTACCTTTTATTGTTAATTGTAGGCCAGCTTGATCCTTTAGAGTCTAATCGGATGTATATCGTGATAACGACGCTTCTTGTAAGCAAAGCTCATTAATTTGCAATTATTGAGCCATCCAAAGCTTCATTGCTTCAGCCAAAATTGCCAATAGTTACAAACTATTCTCTAAATGTTTGATGCAAGCTATTAGAAGCAAGATGAAAATGTACTTTTTCTCAAATTAATATTGTGCTCAAGGCCTTTGCTTCACCTTGTGCCTTTCTTGCCAGTGAACAAGTAACCTAGATGAACAAACCGATATTTTCTTTTAGATTCTTAACAAGAAACAAACAAAAAAAAGGTTGTTCCACTCAATCACCTTCGCTTCTACACATAAAGCCTGATTTCATCTTCAATATATTATTAGACTACTTTGCAACTTTCAGGGCAGCCTGTAAGCAATATCAACAATATAAAAGAGGAGATACTATGAAATATAGCTAAAATGTCAGCGTTCCCATCCCACAATAAGAAGAAAAACAACCAGCCACAAACTGCATAAACATGGAGCTCAAGTTTATGTTTGCCAGAATGATTTGTGGTGCACGTAAAACTTGATACTTACTCAAACATTGCTGCACACACAAGGCTTCTAAACAAATGCAATAGAAGAAGGAACTGGACGAAGCTAATCAAGTCGCCTCTTGTTTGCTCGATTCCGATAAGCCGAGCCCCTTTTGATGCTGCTTCTTTTGCCCATCAAAGCCTTTCCTATACCTATTCTGGCATGAAGGCTCTTCTAGTTGCTCCACTGCCATGGCAAAGCCTCAATCGCGCCATCGCCTCCACGCATCCATTCCTTCCAAGAACTTCCAAAAATAACCCTCCCAAAAAATCCCACACTACGAAAACCACAAACCCTGTTTTCTGACCTCAACAAAATACAATTTGGGCATTTGAATACACCTCTAATCCATCCAAAACAATCTAGATAAAATTTTGCCCTCGCGTCCAGTAGCACTATGCCATGTGGCACACATTCAAACCCTGAATGTGAACACTTTTTTTCTGTTTCTTTCTGCGGCCGCGTTTCTTGGCTGCTCCGACTATTTTACACACAGATCAGAGATATACTAGGCATTCTCGACACTTTATCCTGCGATTCCGAAGATCTACCCTGCATTCTCAGCCCTTTATCAACGATTTTGAAGAGTTTTACTGTCACAGGATTTTATCTAAATTGTTTCCACGTAGGCAACATTTTGGGATGTCAACAATGCCTCCACGCTCCCCCCATCGGCATTGTTTCCATCCCATATAATCAACGTTTTATTAGATGCTCATAGTAGAAATTATTATAAGAATAGAATAGAATAGATTTTTAGCGTCCACGTCACGACCGACTAGCCTATGGGACCCAAACAAAAAGAGAGCAAAGAAACGACATCAGCAGGATTAAAAAAACCCCTCACCAAAGCGGTTTTCGAGGGAAAACCTTAGCAAAGAATAAGGAGGGTGCCCTTTCTTTCACCCACTTCCCTTCAATGGCCCACTTTTTGCCTCTTAATAGCCCATTTTTTACCCGCTGATAGCTCACTTTTTGCCCTTTATCAGATTTTAACCTTTGCCCTTTAATAGCCCACCTTAAGAACTACTAAAAATTGAGCTAAATGCATGGTCTATTGATGGGCACTTGTGGTCCAATGAAGGTCAATTGCGGAGTATTTAGTGATCCATTGAAGGACATTTGGGGTCTATTGCGTCAAATTACTGCATAAATTAAAATCTTTATAGCAACCTTCCAATTTGTCAAAATGACTCGTGGCTTAATATCAATTGCAAGCTAAACTTTAAAATTTTATAATGTTATTTCAAAATAGGAGATTAAAAAGAAAACCACGTAATAAAGTTTTTCTCTTAAGTGGGCTGTTTATGGACACCTCCCCAAGCATATCGAGAGAAATATTGGCACCTAAAAGGGGTTGATTCCAAAACCATGAGCTAATACGCCCCTCCATAATTATTACAATTTATTACAATATGACAATGCATTTTAGTGCATTAACGTACTGGGTGGCAGATGGTTGGTTAATTCATTTAGTTTTCATCTTCTTTTAAGGCAAGTTCTGCCCACCTTTCAACATTTTTTTAACTTTTGGGGTATTCGACTTGGAAATATTTTTAACTTTGGGGGTATTCGACTTGTGGAATAAGGGTGTACGCCAAAACCACGAATCCCTCTATTCCAGGAGTCAAATACCCCCTAATCCAGTCCAAACGGGGAGCCAATAAATGCAATCTAAGCATATTCAACGCCCCATTTTATTACAAGCTTGTGGGAATATTCATCCAAGCCCCCGTGAAATGGGGACATGTTATACCCACGGTAATGCATATCCGTGTGTTCGACATGTTATAGCCACGCCCAAAAAAAATACACGGCGTTTTTGTGGACTTAGCCAATTTTTTGCCATTTAAGGCTGGGTATAACATGTCAGTGTCCGACATTTACGGCGCTCGAACATTCATTTGCAACCTCGTGGGCGCCCTTTTATATCAACTCCAGAGAAAAGGGCGGAAAGCTCTTTTTACGGAGGCCACGTGGCGCTTAACCATCGGCTCGCAACAACACTTTGGGACGTCTTTTAAGAGAACATGTCTTGGCCGGATCGCAGATTCTGCTCTGCACGTTAAATCAGAGAAATTTTCCTCCGAGCATTGATCCCTGGGTTTGTTTACAGGTCTCTTCTTGCGCTTCAGCATTCTGGACTCAGCTTAATTTCGCTTTCTATTTTTATAAGTATCGTATCCGTGAATTTATTCTATATATGCTTTCATTACTTTTTTTTATGAGCTATTATACTGCATTCATGTCCTCAATAACAGCAAGCTTGCATGGCCTCTGCTCCTGAGGTGCTTTCTGATTGTCCAGGTATGTCTTGTCTGGAACTTGATCTAGCCTTTCCTAGGGTGATTTGTTTCTATCATATCATATTCATGTTTGTTCTTTACGATTCTTTAGCTGCCAAGAAAGATCAGTCTGCTGCACGAAAAGGAAGCATTTCTAGAAGTCTATAAGCAGCTTAAAAATGAGTTGCTTTCAGACTCTAAGTTGTTTTCGTGATACAGCCGATTCTAGAGCATGGTTGGTAAAGGTTTGCCATGTCAATGCTTTTGTGCATTCTTAAGAATATAAACTCTGATGAATTGTAATATTTTAGATGCTTGACTACAACGTGCCTGGAGGTATAGCCTAAACCATCTGTCTTTCATTTTTTCGTTTGCATTTTCAACTCTTCAATGAAAAAGTTTGTTATTTTGGTTTCAAAATGATTCTTATCTCTTGTACTGAGGAATTTAAGCTGTCGCATAACCTGATACTACACCCAAAGTGAATCGCAGGAAAGTTAAACAGGGGTCTTTCTGTAGTGGATAGCTTTATGCTTCTAAACGTGGAAAGGAGATCTCCAAGGATGAACTGTTGCTTGCATCGATACTTGATGGTGCATTGAATGGGTAATTTTGAGCTGCTTATTCCTTGTTTGTTTTTATTTGTATTCTTGTTATTGGTTTAGGCAATGCTATGCTTTTGCAGATGCAAGCTTATTTTCTTTGTTTCGGATGATATCATGGACAACTAATCACACGTGAGAGGGCAGCCTTGTTGGTTTAGAATTCCAAAGGTACTCTAATAAACTCTAATACTAGCTGAGAGGTCTTCACAAAACTCCTTTAACAGTATTTCGTACTAGTCTTGAAATAGGTTGGTATGATTGCGGTCAATGATGGCATAGTTCAACGCAATCAGTATATCCAAATATTGAGGACACATTTTGGCAATAAGTCATACTATACTGAACTACTAAGGCTCTTCAATGAAGTAAGTAAAAAACTCTGTAGAAGCTTTCTTTTCCTTGTTATCTATCTTTAGATTATTATTATTTTCAGGTGGAGTACCAAACAGCATTTGGGCAGACACTGATGTAATTTTACACCAGCCGGGAAGTTGACCTGATAAATATGTACCTGAAACGTAAGCAAAAATGAGATAACTGATGCTAAGAATCTAGAGAAAAACGTTTTCTTCTGTCAGATCTATCACTAAGTATGTAAAGTTCAATTCTCCTTGCATTTTATCTTCACAGTTATTTCAGGATTGTACAATACAAAACGGCATATTACTCATTTTACTTACCTGTAAGCACATCTTTGTATGATCTTTTTCATGTTTACATCAGGTGTTAAATGTTCGACACCTTAATTGCCAGGTTTCTTGCGTTCTTTATCTGGCTGGAGAGGAGTTCAGAAGTATTTGAATCTGCAAAAAGCTATTCTTTTAGAAATGGGAACCTACTTTCAAGTTCAAGTAAGTGCCCTTGTGGCAATGTTTGAGTATTGCAGTAGCTAATTGGTTAAAAAGTAACAGCTCAAAGCTTGGTCTCTTCTAACCTTATACATGCACACATGGCATATCCCCTATAGGCATAGGTATGTTCCTGGATCTAGGACGCTAAAATCTATCTAGGCTCTTCAAGCTGGTTGTGGTGTCAAAGTTTGTCAGATCCTATTTTTAATGGTAGATAGGAAGGAATTTTCTGATTCTATCCAGGAATTTTCGGATATCAGGAAAAAAAGGATGTTTGGGACTATAGGTCATGTTAAAGCTTTTGTGATGATGATTTTAAAAGCAGCTTCAGACAAGGAATGGTTTGTCTACAGCAGGGACTGTAGGAAGGCACTTTGTATCAGAAGGTGGATCAGAAGGTGCATGATCATATTAGAAAGTTCAAGAACCTGAGACCTAAATGAAGGCACACACTGCACTACTGCTCAATTAGATTCGTACCTTACTTAGAGGCCGCCAATCAGCAGTGCAAGTGAGAAGTGTTTTAAATGATATAGGATGTCATACATAGCTCACTTTTCTTCTCATGAGTCATCATGTATTAACTAAATGCATTGGTTTCTCCTGATCGACACCCCTTAATTAAGCACCATATTTTCTTTTCAATCAGAACATGGAAAAAGCTTATACTTTTCAGCTCTATAAGTACCTTTAGAACCCAAGGGCCTTGTAACTCCAAGATGTGAGAATCACACTCTGACACTAGGCCCAATGTCATTATTTTGTCTAGACACATATGGTTCCTGAGTAACTAAAAGCATGCAACACTACCTTATGTTATTTTTGGCCTATCCTCAAAGGTAAAAATCCATTACCATGAAGCATGCCATGTGCCAATGGCTTCCATGAGTTGGCATCCTACACTTTGTAAAGGATCTTTGGCTAACAAATCAGTTTTCCCTTTGGTAAATAATTAGTCCTTTTGATACCTTCCTCTTATGCAAAGGATATGTAGCTATTTGAATGCCAGATGCGCTTGAAATCGTGCTGGCCAGAGCACAGATTTTGCTGTTGTCAGCTTTTAAAGTTGGATAGGAAGAAGAAAATTCTCACCAAGTTGGTAAGATCTTTGGGAAATGGCTGAATTGTTTTGTGGCTGCATCTTTAAGCAACTGAAGGTACTTTATCATGCTTTGGTGTTCTTCAAGCAGAAACCAACTGTGGAACTGTATGATACTCTCAGAAGAGTAGCTGGAGATAAGAAAAGCATAGCTGGTTTAGGTTGTATGGTCATTCTATCGAAACAGGGGTTTGCAATTTGTGGAGGATGCCACTTATTAGGACGAGGGTTTAATATTTGATAGTCTATGATCTGCAATCCTAAAATGCCAGTTGCAGAATGTATGTAAGTAGCACCTCAAGAGCACCTACTGCCTCAGGGTAGTTTCTGCAGGTGAGCAGGTTCCAGTACCCATGATTTGACTAGAGACATAGAACCACATGCACAGCTGTCCTGAGAGCATTTTAACCTGAATATCAATGTCCTATCATAATGGTTGGTTTATATTTTTACCTTCAAGTCCAGATATTCCTTTAGTGAAGGAGGTGAGATACTACATCAAGAGCTGCACTGCCTCACAGTCCCTCCTCACCTGCCTGTGCACCACTCACCGAAAGTATTAAAGATCTAGGAATTTCAGAGCTTATTGGATCTGCTTTATCTTATCACTTCAGAACAAGTACTAGGTTGTTGTATGAGAGCAATACTACATCAATCTTCTTCCTTCTCTCCCTCTTCCTGTCTATTTAATTTCCCTTACATACGCCATATATGCAGGATGACCATTCAATGCTTTATGTACCCCAGAGTTATTAAAGGTGTTAGCCAAGCTTTGCTCAGATATTATTTCGCCATTCAATGTTTGAACTTCTGATGAATATAATTGCTTTCTTAGATTGGTACTGACATAGAAGATGCAGCAATACGTAACTGAACGAAGTTTAA